>OX359276.1:34417451-34814951 GCA_947179155.2 Hedera helix
TGTTCCTTTCTTTTTCCATATAATCTCTCGTTTGTTCCCTCTATTTTTTTTCCCGGCCTCGATCAATCCACTAATTAACCCAATTAATTCTTAATACACACATACCCACAACAAAATCACAACTAAAATTTCCAAAAGTTCACATTTTTAATTTATTATTTTACGTTTCTCAAAAATACGTGCACATACACACACACACACACACATATATAAGAAAATTTTCAAAAGCGAATCAAAGACGAATCATCGTTTTTGGTATCTATGGCGACGGTTCGACCCATCGTCATAGAGTGCATGGCTATGGCGACGGGTCGAACCGTCGCCATAGATATCAAAGACGACGATTCGTCTTTGGTTCGTTTTTTAAGATTCGCTGAAGAAAGAAATTGTATATATATATATATATATATATATATATAAATGAACATATCCACATATAAAGAAGAGGGATTGACGTTATAATTCTTTCAGGAGGTCCACAAAACCAATTTATCACATGGGTGTGTGGGTTCTGCAATAGAGTATGACCATTTAGCAGGAAAAAAAAAAGAGTATGACCACGTAGCTTTCTTCAAACCAATTTAACGTGAAAGTGAAATTAAATATTGAGTTGGGATACTGTTGTTCGTGAGGCGGAGATTTCGGAATCCTTGTCTCGTTGTTTTTCTTTTAAATAAATTTACAAACACAATAATAAAACATAACATTAAATATAATATTAATTTTAATTATTAAAAAATAAAATTTAACATAAAAATTTATCTCAAATTTTATTTTTTAAAAATTAAAATAAATATAATATTTGATATTATATTTAATTATTATGTACGTAATATTTTCCTTTTCAACTGGATATTATTACCGAATTATCCAAGGGAGGGAGATGCCTTTTCGTATCCACAACATTTACCGCAAGTCGCACAAAATTTGTTTATCCGAATACTGGTCAACTAGTTATTCTTCGCTTTAAAAAAAATAAACTTGTTACTTTTCGGTCTCGAGCTCTATTATATTTTAATAGACGTTTTAGTTTAAATTTTTTTATTTTATAATATTAAGTGTTTTCCATCTTTTAATTTTCAATATTTAAAGAAATCACTTAAAAAAAGTACAGTTTGCACTCAAAATAGAAAGTGTATTTTGTTTAGTAAAAATAACTATATTTTGTCTAGCGAAAAACTTTAAAAGATACATTTTTTCTAATAAAAAGGATTTTAGAGTATACTTAAACATGTTTTAAATATTATGGTGCAAAACTCAATAATTTTGGAGTGCGATATGTATTTTAGTAAAAAAATTTAAATAGTTAACTTTATAAATAGACAATCATTAATATAAGATAGATGATGAGACAAGAATTAGGATGGTAAATTTAAAATTTTGAAAGACACGTGAAAATCAAACAAATATTTTTAACTTTTTTCTTCTCATTTTCTTCCTTGTCGGAGCTTAGGAAAGATTCCACAAAGCAATTGGATTGAATACAACAAAATGACTTTTACATGTACAATTTGTGAATTCAAGAAATGCATTCGCAAACTGTCTAAAAGTGTATAGAAGTCTAAATTGTCTATATATAATTTTGCAGATTCCGGCATTTCTTTTAAAAGTACTTTTTTGAGGAATAACATATACTTAAATTTAATTATGAACATGAAGTATCACAAATATAATATTTAAATATTATAAAAAAATTATAATAATTAATGACAAAAACTTTAGATTAAAAAAATTAAAAAGAAATGAAGGAATGAATTAAAGGTTTGTATGATCTATGTTTCAACTATGGCCGATGAGATTTTAGCTTTGTGATTAATATATACTGAGATACTGTGATTTTAATTATGAGATTATATTATACTATTTCTATTCTAAATTATATAATCATTCTTAATTTTTAAAAGTCAATTGGAGATATTTTTTCAAACTCAAAATAGAGATGACTTATTAAAAATTAAAAAAAAATAAAACTTACAATGACTAGTATTTTTTAGATAATTTATAATATTTATCATTGTATTGATTAAATTTAAAACAATCTATATTAATTTTAAATTTAAGAATATCTTAAATTAATTTTAAAAATTCAATAATAATAAAATAATATAGAACAAAAAGAAATATTACCCAAACAATGGAAGAAAATGTTTTGAAAAAGTGTGAATGAAAGCAATTAATTAATTAGTGGGGACCTATTACAATTCGACAGAGAAAAACGTAATCCACAGAGAGAGAGAGAGTGAGAGAGCTCCCATGCATGCATGTATCCGGCTGCCTATAAATCCCCAAACCATATTTTTGTTAAATTACAGATTTCAAAATGTTAAAACCCTTCCTCTTCCTCATTTTCTTTAGTTTGAGCCTTGCCTTTTTGGTAGGCGATGCTCAAGGACGCCCCCAACCACCAGAAGTACGTTCCCCACCAGTAGTGGTTGATCCTCAATGGGATTTGTTTATCCTTTCCCAGCAGTGGCCTTGGGCAACTTGCCCCTTAGAAGATCTGGCATGCCGTTTAAAATCTTATGATCTGATCCATGCACATAGTTTCAGCATTGAAGGCTTGTGGGCCACTAACCTCACTTCTGGGGTTTTGAAGAATTGTAATGGATTTACCTTTGATCCTGACTCCGTAAATGTGTGCGCGTGCGCGTGTATATATATATATCCAATAAGGTCGATGAGCGCCAGAATTTTGTATCCAAATTACAATGTGTTGTACTTTGTAATTACAGTACAATACTTGAAAATATTTTCAGGCAATTTGGGCACAGACTATATATCGATTTTTCCTTTCCTTTTCTTTTGATATAGTAATTTTCTTTCATAACCTCGCTAGCTAGCTATCTAATTCTCTATCCTCTTAATTAATTATTTGAAAAATAAATAAATAGGTTTCGGGGTTCGAGATGCTCTAGCCCGTTCATGGCCTTCCTTTTATTGTTTCATGACTAATGAAACACTATGGGAGTTAGAGTGGAATAAATATGGGAGATGCTCCGAAAGTATCTTAGACCAGACCGCTTACTTTCACACTGCACTTATTCTCAAGAATCAATTTGATCTAGTGGAAATACTTGCCCAATCAGGTGATTAATTAATTTTATTTGTTAAGGAACTTCTTTTTTTATCTCAAAATATTTAAAATTAAATAAAATGAGTAATATATAGTATAGTAATTAGATTTCTAATTTTAATTATGTGAACGTCTCAGTAAATCCTGTATATAATATATGCATGCACGATTAATTTTTTGATAATTATTATTTTTATTAATTAATATAAATAAATGCAAATTAAATGAATGAATCATGTGCATGCAGGAATTTTTCCGAATGGCAGTCATTATGGAATTCATGATGTAGCTCAAGCGATCAGAGAAGGCCTAAATGTCCGTCCACTTCTCAAATGCCGAAAGACTAATGAATTAATATTTCCACCAAATTATGTGATTTCAAGTGTATATCTATGCATGGATAAAGATGGACTATCTTTTGTGGACTGCCCATCTCAACCCTACGGACTTTGTGGTGAGAGATACGTTCGAAGTGTCAGATTTGACCCACCTCTTCCGCCGAATTAAAATGTGATAATTAGCTCTACTGCCATCACCACCACCGCCGCAATTGAACTTGAATGACCGCCCGTGGATAATATTGTACGAATGCCTTACCTCCAATTAATTAATAAATAGGGACCATATATACATCTTGTCCAAATCCATCTATACCTGTATTATAAATAAAGGAAGAGGAGCATGGCATTTTCGTACTAAATGGTAAACTATGTTAATACAGTTAAGAAATATTAATTATTATATATTTCGTTATTATTGCAGCTCTCTTTTTTTTATCACTAGCACTCTCTCATTTTATTTTCTCCTTTTTTTCATTTATTTTTTAAATTTAAATTTTAAACACATTTATCAATTGGAGAAATTATGATCCTCAAAGCTAGTCTGTGTGTAAAATAATACCCCCTCCATTCCAAATTATGAGACTATTATTGATTTTTAAAAATTAATTTGAGATATTATTAAAACTCAAAATTGAGATTACTCATTAAAAATTATGAAATAATAAAGTTTATAATTCATAATCCTTATTGCTTGATAATTTATTTTTTTTTAATAAAAAAACACTTACACATTCAACACAAAACAAAATTTTAGGGTTGAAGGACCACTCCTAAAATGTAAGGTTGATGTAAGACCCCGAATTTTATGAAATATAAAATTTAATTTTTTCTTCATATATATTTTCATGAAACAGTAAGTGGTTAAATTAATAAAGTTAAAAGTTAAGGATGTTATGTGTAAATTATATTATGTCGGACAATATTCGTTTGATCGGGGAATATTCGTTTTGTCGGGAAATATTCGTACGACGGCGCCGTTCGAACCAATCATTGGTGGACCCCACAACGAATAATTGTCGGATATAGAAAATAATAGAAACAATTTTTAAATGGTCAATGGTACTATCACTTTTAATTGTTAAAATATCTGGTGGTAAAAGAATAGTAATACCCGGTATTACAAGTAACATACGGTATTGCACAGTAGCACACGGTATTGCACAGTAGCACACGGCATTGCACAGTCTTTCGTATTATTAAACTGATAAAGTCGTTATCGTACAATATTTGACTTTATTGTCACATACACAATAATTCATATTATTAAACTGATAATTGTCACACTAGCATATGCACAGTAATTCACATTATTGAATCAATAATTATCATGACACAGTAACGTATTCTTTCTTTTAAATACTTTCTGCATTATTGTTATCTCTATTATGGTGTTATTTAAACAGTTGTATTTCATTAATTAATTGACTTGATATCTAACTCAGAGAGCCAACTATACTATATTTATAACAATTAGTCATAATAATGAATAAGTGTAAATTATTGTTGAATAATTGAATTGATAAAGTTATTTGTTTATAATATAAAGTTAGGTGATATAAAATGAATTGTATAGATTAAAAATAATATAGAATTTGAAATGGATGGTGTAGATTAAAAGATGATATTTAAATGAATGGTTTAGATTAAAGAAATCTTAAAAGATGAAATGAATGGTATAGATTAAACATTATCTTGAAATGAACGGTTTGGATTAAATTAGAAAATCTTGGTTATAATAAGATTTTTTGCTATAAATAGAGGCCTTAACTTAAGGATTTTTCATAAACTTCCTTACTTGTTCTTTTTTTCACTCTCTAAATACTTCTTGTGTAAGTTCTCTCTAAGTGTACTTAAGTCATCTTGAGTATTTGTGAAGATCTATAAGTGTACGTGTACTCAAGTTAATCAACCTCATTTAAATCAATATCCAGTCACGTGTTAAGGTAAGGGATTATCATTATTTGATTCTCGAAAATAATATCGTTTCTTTCTTACTCATAAGATGTGCCATTTATTTTCATGTATTAAATTGTGGGAATAACCTTACGGCGCGGATTACCGCCTGTTGGTGAATAGTCTTTCGTATTCATTCCTTATTAATCTCTGAGAATAACCTTACTGCGCGAATTACCACCTGTTTGGTGAATAACTCTTCGTATTCAATTTTTATTAAATTGTGGGAATAACCTTACGGCGCGGATTATCGCCTGTTGATGAATAACCTTTCGTATTCATTCCTTATTAATCTCTGAGAATAACCTGACTACGCGGATTACCGCATGTTTGGTGAATTACTCTTTGTATTCATTCTTATTTATCTCTTGTGGAAATAATTTGTTTACACGAATTATCACATGACACTTTTATTGCATATTCATTTGTAATACCATTTTCTTTCATATTTGTAAGTGATATTATTTTCCTTTATACTCATAAGATAAGGGATACCATCTTTTTCATATTCCATTATTCAAACTTACTATGGTAAGGGATATTAATTTCCTTCAGCTTTTGTTAATCAAACCTGCTACGGTAAGGGATATTATTTTCTTTCATACACTTAAATCGAAACTTATTATGGAACTATTGCTTCTATAATTCCTGAAAATATTATATGTTCCATAATAGTTGCACTTCATCATTTCAATTGAACCATCCTATTTACGCGAACCTTTCTATTGAACTGTAACCATTATTCTGAACTGTGGATCTTGAATATCATTTTTGAATTTCACTCCACATCATGTTGACAATTTAGACATTATTTGAATCTGTACAAAGTAAACTTCTGATACTTATTGTTTATCCTGTTTCTTCTATTCATCATTTATATCATTCTAATCATCCAAAATCAAGTTGTTGTGAATATCTGTGGCCGGGGGCACAGTTGCAATATAATTGTTGAATAGATGATAGGTTAAAGGCGATATAATAGGTTAAAGACGATACATCTGTTCGGTGTCTTTTATGGCACGTGGTGAATGTTCTCTGTGGCCCGTAATGCAAAGATGAACTATTTTTTTGTATGATTATGACCAAAGGCTGAATCTAGTATAATCATGACCGTTGGTGTTATATTGAATGTCTTTGGCCCGTAGTGCAAAGATGAACTGTTGATCTGCATGATTATGACCAGGAACTGTGAATTTGTATTATCTTGACTAATGGTATTTCAGATGATAAATGTTGTTCTACCTTGTAATAATTTTGTTGTAGTCTTTTGACAACTCAAGTTTGGGCTGTGTAGGCCCAGATTTGGGGGTGTCACAGTTGGTATCAGAGCTTAGGGATATGGTCTTTAATGGAGATCTGGGGTTAGAACTAGGAGGGGAGAGACGAATAGAATCAATCTCTAGTGTGTCCTACCTAAATTAGATTTTGTTATCTAACGAATCGATTTGAATGTAGGAACATGAAGAGATGAGTCAGTTTGTTTGAACTAACAATTATTTTGTGACAAAAGTTTAATATGGCATCTGGAAATCAAGAGGTTAACTATGGAATGCCTGAAGCGAATGTAGCCGAGAATCAAGAGGCCCCAAACAATCCTCCTACCAATTAAAGAAATAATGTTCCTGATAACATGATGAACGATGGATTCTTTAGGAATTTCATGCAGTTCATACAGAATCAAGCAATAGAAAATTCAGTCAATAATAATAGTAGAAACGCTAGTAATTTGAGGATGGTCACTGTCAAACAATTTAAAGAATTGGGACCACCTGAATTCCACGGAAAGCCTGACCCACTCAAAGCGGAGGCGTGGCTGAAGCAGACGACAAAAATACTTGATGTCTTACAATGCGCTGATGATTAGAAGGTGTCATTCGTCATTTTTATGTTACGAGGTGAGGCGGACCATTAGTGGGAAGCTGTAAAACGTATCCACCCTTCAGCACTCGAAATATCTTGGACAGAATTCGAAGAACTATTTAACGAGAAGTATTTCTCAGAAAGCATCCGTCATATGAAAGAGGTGGAATTCATTAAGCTGGAGCAGGGAAACATGACAATCTCCTAATATGAAGCTAAGTTTGCCGAGTTATCTCGCTTTGCCACCCATCTAGTGGATGACGAAGCACGAATGAGTCAGATGTTCCTACGAGGTTTGAGATTCAAAATTCGTCAACAACTTAGCTCTTATAAATTTAGTTTGTATTCAGATGTTGTGGATAGGGCTCAAAGGGTAGAGCAAACAGATGAAACATTGCAGCCAAGAGTCAATGATCAGCATAGAGAAAGGAATGACAACCACATGAACGAGAACCATCGAGGAGGTAACCAACACTTCGGTGGTAATTCCACATCGAATAACAGAATAGGAGAATCTAGTGGGAACAATTTCAAAAGAAAGAGATTCCATAATAATTATGGAAGGGCACCGGCACTAGTACCAGCACCGACCCCAGTTTCAAGGGGAGAAGATCGACCACCAGTGAGATGTTATAGGTGTGGTCAGGAAGGTCACCTCAGCTTAAACTGTACACAGCAGTCCAAAAAGTGCTACAGTTGTGGAAAAGAGGGTCATGTTGCGCGATTTTGTCCTGCCACAAAATCAAGTTCAGCTGCAATGATGATACTAAAAGCTAGCGCAGATAAAGGAAAATCTGTAGTTCAAGGAAGAGCTTTTGTTGTGACATCCCAAATGGAACGAAACTCGAACGAGGTGATAACCGGTAAGCTATTCATAAATTCTCATGAAGTCTACGCTTTGTTAGATACTGGCTCTACCCATTCTTTTATCTCACCTGCACATGCTCAACGTTTAAATTTTAACTCCTGAAAATTTGGACTTTGACTTATCAGTTGAAACCCCATTAGGAGAAATGACCATTACATCTACTGTCTATAAATCTTGCCTAGTTCAAATCAACAACCTCACATTACCTGTTGACCTTATTTCTTTAGAGATGCATGAATTTGATGTGATTTTAGGAATTGATTGATTGACTACCCATCATGCTAAAATTGATTGTTTTCATAAGATTATTAGTTTTCATATTCCTAATCAACCTGTCATGCAAATTCAAGCAACTAAACCATTGAAATCTATAACTGTTATTTCTAGCCATAAAGCCATTCGTTTATTGAAAAACGGATGTCAAGCCTTTTTAGCTCATGTCACTGATTTGAACAAAAATACGTCAAACTTGAATGATATTCCCATTGTTAATGAGTTTCCTGACGCTTTTCCTGAAGAACTTCTTGGCTTACCCCCAAACCATGAAATTGAATTTTGTATTGATCTTGAACCCGGTACCAATCCCATTTCCAAAGTTTCATACCAAATGGCTCTCATTGAATTTCAAGAGTTAAAAGTCCAACTACAGGAATTGTTGGATACCGGTTTCATTCGTCCGAGTGCATCACCTTGGGGTGCTCCTGTTCTATTTGTGAAGAAGAAAGATGGGAGTATGAGATTGTGCATTGACTACCCAAAATTGAACCATGTCACCATCAAAAACAGGTACCCGTTGCCTCGGATTGATGACATGTTTGATCGATTGCAAGGTGCTCAACATTTCTCAAAGATTGATCTCCGTTTTGGATATCATCAGTTAAAGGTTAAAGTTGAGGACATTCCAAAGACTGCTTTCAGAACTCGTTATGGGCATTATGAGTTCTTAGTCATGCCTTTTGGACTAACTAATGTTCCTGCAGCTTTCATGGACATGATGAACCGGATATTTAAGGAACATTTGGATCATTTTGTAGTTGTCTTTATTGATGACATTCTCATATACTCCAAGAGTCGTGAGGATCATGAACAACACCTGAGATTAATACTCCAAAAGCTACGTGAGAATAAGTTGTATGCCAAGCTGAAGAAGTGTGAGTTTTGGCTTGAGGAAGTCACATTCCTTGGGCATGTGATTTCCAGTAAGGGAATATCAGTAGACCTTGCAAAGATCGAAGCAATATTAAATTGGGAGCAACCTCGGTCGGTAATTGAAGTCCGAAGCTTTCTGGGCTTAGCTGGTCATTATCGGAGATTCGTAGAAGGATTTTCTCGAATTGCCACTCCATTAACTCAGCTGACTCGGAAAAGTACAAAATTCGTATGGAATGAGGAATGAGAGAAAAGTTTTCAAGAACTCAAGAAGAGACTTATTTCAGCTCCTGTTCTAACCATACCATCAGGATCAGGAGAATTTGTTTTCTACAGCGATGCTTCAGGCAAAGGTCTAGGCTGTGTCCTTATGCAACATGGAAAGGTTATAGCCTATGCCTCTCGACAACTCAAAGATTATAAGAAAAATTATCCTACTCATGATCTAGAGTTGGCAGCAGTCGTTTTCGCGTTGAAGATCTGGAGGGGTTACTTGTACGGAGAAAAAGTGGATATCTATACGGATCATAAAAGTCTCAAGTATTTCTTCACCCAGAAGGAACTTAACATGCGACAACGACGTTGGCTTGAGTTGTTGAAGGATTATGACCACACAATCCAGTATCACCCGGAAAAGGCGAACGTTGTAGCTGACGCTTTGAGCAGAAGATCTTATGCGAGTACAAGTGCACTGCTGACAACACAAAAGCGTATTTTGTACGACTAGCAAAAGATGGGGATAGAGCTAAAAACACCAATGACCCACTTGAAGATTGCACACGTACGAGTAGAACCAGCTTTAATCGATAAAATTAAAGCTGCTCAAGCTACTGATCCGGAGCTGATGAATATGATGAAGAAAGTACAAAAAGGTGTTATTCCTGAGGCAAGAATCGACGAGAAAGGAATACTTCGAGTTAACTCTCGACACTGTGTTCCTAACGATCCTGAATTGAAGCATAAAATCATGATGGAGACAAACAACACGTCGTTTGTAATCCACCCAGGGGGTACCAAGATGTATCGAGATCTTCGACATACATTTTGGTGGAACAATATGAAAAGGGAGATTGCAGAGTTTATCTCAAGGTGCCTAACTTGTCAATGTGTCAAGCCAGAGCATCAACTATCTAAGGGTCCATTACAACTACTTGAGGTTCCCGAATAGAAGTGGGAACACATCAATATGGATTTCGTGACGGGTCTTCCCAAAGTTTCTCAAGACTTAGATGCAATTTGGCTCATCGTATATAGATTGACCAAATTCGCTCATTTCTTGCCTATACGAGAAAACTTTTCACTTGAACGTCTTGCCGGTATGTACATAAATGAGATTGTAAGATTGCATGGCATGCCAGTTTCCATAGTTTCTGATCGAGATCCTAGATTTACTTCACGCTTTTGGATCAGTCTACAAAAAGCTATGGGCACTGAACTACGTTTTAGTTCTGCATACCATCCTCAAATGGACGGACAATCGGAAAGGATGATCCAGACTCTCGAAGATCTTTTGAAACTTTGCGTACTAGACTTCAAAGGAAGTTGGGATAAGTACTTGCCATTGGTGGAATTTTTTTACAACAACAGTTACCAAGCAAGCATAGGCATGGCTTCATTCGAGGCTTTGTATGGAAGGAAGTGTCGCTCTCCAGTATGTTAGAATGAGGTAGGAGAAGCAAAATTGTTGGGACCCGAGTTGGTACGTTTAACAACAGAAAAGATCCAAATGATCCGACAACGAATACAGACTGCACAAGAACAACAAAAAAGTTATGTTGATCTTCATCGGAGAGACGAAAGTTTCAATGTCGGAGATCATGTATTCTTATGTGTTTCTCCATGGAAAGGAGTTACGAGATTCAGAAAGAGAGAAAAGCTCAACCCTCAATTTATTGGCCCATTTGAAATCCTCGATCGAATAGGAACCGTAGCCTACAGACTAGCCCTACCACTAAGTATGTCTCGCATCCATAACGTTTTTCACATATCTATGTTACGTAAATATATGAAGGACCCAAACCACGTCATTGAGTTAGAGCCAGACGTTATAGCAGAGGATTTAATGTATGAGAAGGTACCTGTTAAGATCCTAGATAAGAAGGAACAGATCCTACGCTCAAAGGTTATACCTCAAGTTAAGGTTTTATGGAGGAACCAAGATACTGAGGAAATGACCTAGGAGCTAGAATCTGAGATGAAATCTAAGTATCCTTACCTCTTCGATATATCAGGTACGTCAATTTCGGGGACGAAATTTCATAAGAAAGGGAGGTTGTAAGACCCCGAATTTTATGAAATATAAAATTTAATTTTTTCTTCATATATATTTTCATGAAATAGTAAGTGGTTAAATTGATAAAGTTAAAAGTTAAGGATGTTATGTGTAAATTATATTATGTTGGACAATATTCGTTTGGTCGGGGAATATTCGTACGACGGCGCCGTACGAACCAATCATTGGTGGACCCCACAACGAATAATTGTCGGATATAGAAAATAACATAAATAATTTTTAAATGGTCAATGGTACTATCACTTTTAATTGTTAAAATATCTGGTGGTAAAAGTGTAAGACCCCGAATTTTATGAAATACAAAATTTAATTTTTCTTCATATATTTTCTGAAACAGTAAGTGGTTAAATCGATCAAGTTAAAAGTTAAGGATGTTATCTGCAAATTTTATTTTGTCGGACAATATTCGCTTTGTCGGGGAATATTCGTTTGGTCGGGGAATATTCGTTTGGTCCGACGGCGCCGAAATAACAAATTATTGGTGGACCCCACAACGGAATATTTGTCGGATATAGAAAACGACAGAAATAACATTTTTAAATAAAAATAGTCAACGGAACTGTTAAAATACCGGTGATAAAAGAATAGTAGCATACGGTAATTATTGGTATTTTCTGTAGCACTCGGTACTCTACAGTAACACACGGTATTGCATAGTGTCTCATATTATTGGTCTGATAATTGACACCGTAACTGTTACGCATCATTTCATCGATAATTGTCACTGCATAATATTTTATATTATCAATTCAATAATTGTTGTTACACAGTATTTTGCATTATTGATTTAATAATTGTCATTACACTGTATTTTATATCATTGAGTCAATAATTGTTGCTGCACTGTTTTTAAAATTATTGAACCTAATAATTGTCACAGTAACATATGCACAGTAATTCACATTATTGAATCAATAATTGTCATGACACAGTAACGTATTTTTCTTTTACATACCTTCTGCATTATTGTTATCTCTATTACGGTGTTATTTAAACAGTTGTATTTCATTAATTAATTGACTTGATATCTAAGAGCTAACTATACTGTATTTATAACAATTAGTCATAATAATTGAATTGATAAAGTTATTTGTTTATAATATAAAGTTAGGTGATATGAAATGAATGGTGTAGATTAAAGTGTGAATTATTGTTGAATAAATAAAGTTATTTGTTTATAATATAAAGTTAGGTGATATGAAATGAATGGTGTAGATTAAAGTGTGAATTATTATTGAATAATTGAATTAATTTGTTTATAATATAAAGTTAGGTGATATGAAATGAATGGTGTAGATTAAAGATAATATAAAATTTGAAATGGATGGTGTAGATTAAAAGATGATTTTTTAAATGAATGGTTTAGATTAAAGGAATGATAAGATTTTTGGCTATAAATAGAAGCCTTAACTTAAGGATTTTTCATAAACTTCCTTACTTGTTCTTTCTTTCTCTCTCTAAATACTTCTTGTGAAAGTTCTCTCTAAGTGTTCTTAAGTCATCTTGAGTATTTGTGAAGATCTATAAGTATACGTGTATTGTTCAAGTTAATCAACCTCATTTAAATCAATATCCAGTCACGTGTTGAGGTAAGGGATACCATCTTTTTCATCTTCCATTATTCAAACGTACTATGGTAAGGGATTATCATTAATTGATTCTCGAAAATAATATTGTTTCTTTCTTACTCATAAGATGTGCCATTTATTTCCATGTATTAAATTGTGAGAATAACCTTACGGCGCGGATTATCGCCTGTTTGGTGAATAACTCTTTGTACTCAAATTCTATTAAATTATGGGAATAACCTTACGGCGCGGATTATCGCCTGTTGGTGAATAACCTTTCGTATTCATTCATTATTAATCTCTGAGAATAACCTTACGGCGCGGATGACCGCCTGTTTGGTGAATAACTCTTTGTACTCAAATTGTGGGAATAACTTATGGCGCGGATTATCGCCTGTTGGTGAATAACCCCTTTGTATTAATTTCCTTCACCTTTTGTTAATCAAACCTGTTACGGTAAGGGATATTATTTTCTTTCATACTCTTAAATCGAAATTTATTATGGAACTATTGCTTCTATAATTCCTGAAAATATTCCATAATAGATGAACTTCATTATTTCAACTGAACCTTCCTATTTACGCGAACCTTTCTATTGAACTGTAACCGTTATTCTGAACTGTGGATCTTGAATATCATTTTTAAATTTCACTCCACATCATGTTGACAATTTGGACATTATTTGAATCTGCTCAAAGTAAACTTCTGATACTTATTGTTTATCCTGTTTCTTCTGTTCATCATTTGTATCACTGTTATTTGTACTAAATCATCAAGAATCAAGCTGTGGTGAATATTTGTGGCCGGGGGCACAGATGTGATATATTTGTTGAACAGATGATAGGTTAAAGGCGATATAATAGGTTAAAGGCGATACATCTGTTCGGTGTCTTTTATGGCACGTGGTGAATGTTCTCTTTGGCCCGTAGTGCAAAGATGAACTGTTGATTTGTATGATTATGACCAAAGGCTGATTCTGGTATAATCATGACCGTTGGTGTTATATTGAATATCTTTGGCCCGTAGTGCAAAGATGAACTGTTGATGTGCATGATTATGATCAGGAACTGTGAATTTATATTATCATGACTAATGGTATTTCAGATGATAAAAGTTGATGATGTTTTTACGAAAAAGAGAAGCGAGTGGACATTATAGTCTGCATTATTCTTCTAATAGATTGCTCATTCCGCTGCTATTATTAATCTAAACATTGTTTAAGAATTTAACTGCAGTTTTTGATATAAACCTTGTAGTCTATTGTATTCTATCAAGAACTCAACTGTTGAAGGCTAATGATAAATTATTCGTCATTATCTTAGTCATGATATTTCTTACTGGGCTATTTGAGCTCACCCTTTCTTTTGTTCCATTGTTTTTCAACAGGAGATGAAAACATAACAGGGTCTAGCCGGGGAATGGAGTGAGGGTCCGAGGAATAGTTATCATAGTCTTCACGTTTTGTAAAATAGTGTGGCAATAATAGTGAAGACTTAGTTGTGTATTATTATACACTGTATTGTTGTACGTTGTGCTTTGTTGTAATAATTTTGTTGTAGTCTTTTGACGACTCAAGTTTGGGCTGTGTGGGCCCAGATTTGGGGGCGTCACAAAAAGAATAGTAATACCCGGTATTACAAGTAACATATGGTATTGCACAGTAGCACACAGTATTGCACAGTAGCACACGGCATTGCACAGTGTTTCGTATTATTAAACTGATAAAGTCGTTATCGTACAATATTTGATTTTATTGTCACATGCACAATAATTCATATTATTAAACTGATAATTGTCACACTAGCATATGCACAGTAATTCACATTATTAAATCAATAATTGTCATGACACAGTAACATCTTCTTTCTTTTACATACTTTCTGCATTATTGTTATCTCTATTATGGTGTTATTTAAACAGTTGTATTTCATTAATTAATTGACTTGATATCTAAATCAGAGAGCCAACTACACTGTATTTATAACAATTAGTCATAATAATGAATAAATGTGAATTATTGTTGAATAATTGAATTGATAAAGTTATTTGTTTATAATATAAAGTTAGGTGATATAAAATGAATGGTATATATTAAAGATAATATAGAATTTGAAATGGATGGTGTAGATTAAAAGATGATCTTTAAATGAATGGTTTAGATTAAAGAAATCTTAAAAGATGAAATGAATGGTATGGATTAAACATTATCTTGAAATGAACGGTTTGGATTAAATTAGAAAATCTTTGTTATAATAAGATTTTTTGCTATAAATAGAGGCCTTAACTTAAGGATTTTTCATAAACTTCCTTACTTGTTCTTTCTTTCACTCTCTAAATACTTCTTGTGTAAGTTCTCTCTAAGTGTGCTTAAGTCATCTTGAGTATTTGTGAAGATCTATAAGTGTACGTGTACTCAAGTTAATCAACCTCATTTAAATCAATATCCAGTCACGTGTTAAGGTAAGAGATTATCATTATTTGATTCTCGAAAATAATATCGTTTCTTTCTTACTCATAAGTTGTGCCATTTATTTTCATGTATTAAATTGTCGGAATAACCTTACAGCACGGATTACCGCCTATTGGTGAATAACCTTTCGTATTTATTCCTTATTAATCTCTGAGAATAACCTTACTACGCGGATTACCGCATGTTTGGTGAATAACTCTTAGTATTCAATTTTTATTAAATTGTGGGAATAACCTTACGGCGCGGATTACCACCTGTTGGTGAATAACCTTTCATATTCATTCCTTATTAATCTCTGAGAGTAACCTTACTGCGCGGATTATCGACTGTTTGGTGAATAACTCTTCGTATTCAATTTTTATTAAATTGTGGGAATAACCTTACGGCGCGGATTACCGTCTGTTGGTGAATAACCTTTCGTATTCATTCCTTATTAATCTCTAAGAATAACCTGACTACGCGGATTACCGCATGTTTGGTGAATTAATCTTTATTTTCATTCTTATTTGTCTCTTGTGGAAATAATTTGTTTACACGAATTATCATATGACACTTTTATTGCATATTCGTTTGTAATACCATTTTCTTTCATATTCGTAAGTGGTATTATTTTCCTTTATACTCATAAGGGATACCATCTTTTTTCATCTTCCATTATTCAAATTTACTTTGGTAAGAGATATTAATTTCCTTCACCTTTTGTCAATCAAACCTGCTACGATAAGGGATATTATTTTCTTTCATACACTTAAATCGAAACTTATTATGGAACTATTGCTTCTATAATTCCTGAAAATATTATATGTTCCATAATAGTTGCATTTCATCATTTCAATTGAACCATCCTATTTACGCGAACCTTTCTATTGAACTGTAACCGTTATTCTGAACTGTGGATCTTGAATATCATTTTTGAATTTTACTCCACATCATGTTGACAATTTGAACATTATTTGAATCTACAGAAAATAAACTTCTGATACTTATTGTTTATCTTGTTTCTTCTGTTCATCATTTATATCATTCTAATAATCCAAAATCAAGTTGTTGTGAATATATGTGGTCGGGGGCACAGATGCGATATAATTGTTGAACAGATGATAGGTTAAAGGCGATATAATAGGTTAAAGGCGATACATCTGTTCGGTGTCTTTTATGGCACGTGGTGAATGTTCTTTTTGGCCCGTAAAGCAAAGATGAATTGTTGTTTGGTATGATTATGACCAAAGGCTGAATCTGGTATAATCATGATTGTTGGTGTTATATTGAATGTCTTTGGCCCGTAGTTCAAATATGAACTGTTGATTTGCATGATTATGACCAGGAACTGTGAATTTGTATTATCTTGACTAATAGTATTTCAGATGATAAAAGTTGATGATGTTTTTCCTAAAAAGAGAACCGAGTGGACATTATAGTTTGCATTATTCTTCTAATAGATTGCTCATTCCGCTGCTATTATTGATCTGAACGTTGTTCTAGAATTTAACTGCAGTTTTTGATATAAACCTTATAGTCTATTGTATTTTATCAATAATTCAACTGTTGAAGGCTAACGATAATTTATTTGTCATTAGCTTAGTCATGATATTCTTTATTGGGTTATTTGAGCTTACCATTTCTTTTGTTCCATTACTTTTCAACAGGAGATGAGAACGTAACTGGGTCTAGCCAGGGAATAGAGTGAGAGTCCGAGGGATAGCTATCGTAGTCTTCACGTATTATAAAATAGTGTGATAATAATAGTGAAAACTTAGTTGTGTATTATTATACACTGTATTGTTGAACGTTGTTCTACCTTGTAATAATTTTGTTGTAGTCTTTTGACAACTCAAGTTTAGACTGTGTGGGCCCAGATTTGGGGGTATCACAGTTGAGAGACGATTTTGTACTATATATATATATATATATATATATATATATATATATATATATATATAAACTAGCCCAATAACCCGTGTGAAGCACTGTTCTATCTAGTTTTTTTTTTTAAATTTGTATTACGCAATTTTCCTTGATATTAATGTGTTTATATGTTTTTTTGTTAGATAATAAAGTTGTAATGTAGTGTTTACTGCTATTATATTTTTTGCTTTGTGATTGTCTTTATATTTTAGTTTGTAATTTAACTTTTAAGATTATGGGTAAAATATGCCATTTTATTTTATTTATTTATTTATATGATTCATTACTTTTTTACTTCTTTTTTTTTTTTCATGTTAAACCGAAATTAAGAGATATAAAAATACAAACCCAAGTATAGATCACAGTGACTTTTTTTAGAAGCTTTTTAAACCGTTTAAGTAATGTTTCACCACTTTATTCCCATAAAGTGACGTACATATATTTGAAATTATTAAATTATGTAGTTGAAATTTAGATGATATATGTCACGTACGGATTGAAGCACAAGATTATCTATTGAATTCACAAAAGAAAGTACGTACAAAAGAAAAAGATAATAAAAAACAAAGTAATGCCATGTTCCTTGTTGACCTCTTTGGCACATATGATTGAGAAATTAAGCCATCAGCGTCATGTTCTTCGTTATGAAGAAGTGGGGAGAAAAATTCTTTTTATTATTCGACAACTTAATTATGAATAGAAGAGAGTAAATATATTATGAATTGAAATAATAATAATAATAATAATAATAATAATAATTTACTTTTAAAAATATGTGTAACTTTATTGTTTTGAAAAGATAAATAGATTCAATACAATAATTTGTTTCTTCCAAAATAACACTAAAACTTTATGTCTTTTATATATTTTAATTTAGTTATCAAAATTGAGGTGATATAATTTTTAGGTCCTAGTGACGAGAATATATTATACTTTCAAGATGGGACTTCCAAAAAATTTAAAGTATCAAAAAATAAGTATTGTAAAAGTATCAAATTTCATAGTACAAATATCAATTCCCTTTTGTAATTTTGATTTGATAAACTTAGTTTTAACCAATATATGATAAGTGAGCACAAAACTCGATAATAATAATAATAATAATAATAATAATAATAATAATAATAATAATAATAATAAAAGAAATGAGCAAAATACAATTTGTCAAATTTATATTGCTTACATTGATTGTTTAGAACCCATCCAGATATGTTATTGAGAAATAGTTAATGCTTTAATCTATTTAAAAAGTATTCTTAAATTTTAAATTTTAAAATTTCAAAAATTAATTAAAATTTAAGCAAAATAGAGGATTTTTTTTTAAAAGGGAGGGGAGTAGTAAATATGATAATAAAAGCTGTTTGGTTTGGTGGATTCTATGTCTTTCTGAAATTCGACATTAAACAATGTGGGGAATGGTCCTCTGTGTATCGATGGATCTTATTTATGACGGGTAATTTATGACAGGTAATTTTGTCAAAAATAATCTTATTTTGTCGAAAATAATCTTATTTTTGACGGAATTGTTCATAGAAAATTCGATCATAAATAATCGCGTCGGGATAAATTCATCGGAAATAAACTTATTCCGTCAAAATAAGAGTATTTTTCTTGACAATATAACACTTTTTATGACGAATTCCATCAATTTTATTTTTTTCATCGAAAAAAAATTTATTTTTAATAAAATTAATTTCGTTAGAAATAAATTTTTTTCTCGTAACGATGGATGGTACTTATATGGCTGTTTATTAAGTAATTAAGTAGTGCTCCAATTTGTGAGGTCCCAATTATTATGATTTATGGTGGGGGGAGGGAAGAATACCATGAATTGCCCAGTACCTCCCCTCCCTTAATTAATGCTCCCTCCGTTCTCAAAAATATATTTTTTACTTATATTAAAAAAAAAGTAAAAAAAATTAATTTTATCCTTTATAAGTTCATAAAAAGATTAAATAAAGTAATAAATATTTTTATTTTTTTTATATTAATGAATCTTTACTTTAGAGATGAGTAAAAAAGGGTAAAACCAAATAACCAAATAGAATCATTTTTTTTTTAACTAAATTATTTTGGTTATTTAAATATATTTGGTTATAACCGTTTTACAATTCGGTATTCGATTTTGATTTTTGGTATGAAAATTAGACTATTCAGATAACTGATTAGCCAAATTAGAAATTTTAAAATAAAATAAAATACTATTTTAATTAGACTTTGATAGATTGTGTTCTACGGACTGTGTACTTATGTATTACTAATTTGAAAATGTTAAACTAGTTTATTAATTATTATGGTTATAAATTGTGGTTAAACCTTGTTTAGAAACTGTAGGGTAAATCTAAAATGAAAATTTTAATTTGATAAAAATAGTTTCATATTCCGATTATATACTGAATAACCTAATAGGATAATTCAATTATTTGAATTTCTGTTGTTCGGTTAATATATATTTTACATACTTGTTTAGATAGTAAAATTGTATTAAATTCGTTATTCAATTATAATTAAATAGACAATTCAGTTTAGTTATAACTGAATACTTACTCTTACTTTACTTTACGTACCTTAGCTTATTTTTTTGAAGATAAAAAATATTATCTCTTTAGTCATCCTTTTTAAAGACGGAGAAAGTAATTTTTAGTTTATTTTAGAAGGAATCAAACGCCACTTGACCAAAAGTTGGTATGCACAAGCTAAGGCTTCAGGCTAGGATACGAGTGAAGTTGGGTTTTGGTTGAAGTAAGTAGGCCTAGTGAAATTACAGGCCCAGATTTTTTTTCTTATTTTTTTGGGGTCCTATTTTCTTATTCTATATATTTTTTCTTTTATTAAATTGTTTCAATTTAAAGGAAAAAAAAACAAAGAATACATAAAAGTGAACTCCTGATAATTCAATGTTTTATTATTTCATAATTCAAATAGATGAAAAAGACAAAAGAAGAAACTGAAAATAGCCTTTGGGCCGGAATTCTCAGGCTTATTTACGCTTTTGCCCCTTTTTTAGTCACATGTCAGGTTTTTTTCATAACTAAGCTAGAGTTTGTTGGGCTAAAGGACAGGTCAAACGTTTTCTATTTGGACCAGGCCAATCTGTAGCCTTAAATACAAGACCTTTTTGAGCCTATGGGCTTCGAGTTAAGCAGACCGATGCTTTATTAAAATAAAGCAAGTCAAGCAGGCCCAAGCCTTATTCAGGTAGGACCTTTTTATAGTTTGTTTGGCATTGTTTAAAAATTATGATTAATAATTTTAATTACTGTTTTTTATTATAATTAATTTTAAAAATATAGTTTGTGTTTGGTAAATAAAAAGTAGATAAATAAGTAAAAAGAAAAAAGTGTTTGGTATTAAAAAAAAATTATTAATCACTTATTTCAAGTGTAAATTATTAAAAAAAAATTGAGAAGTAAATATGGGTAATAGACGGAATTACTAAAATAAATAAGGATAACTTAGTAATATATTTGGTCAAATCAGATTATTAAATTTGTCAAATAATCAGAAACTCCAATTTGAAAATTTTGATTATTTTCATAAAAAAAATAATTAAAAGTAATTTTAAAATTAAATTATCATGTAATTTTTATTTTTTAAAACTAATTATAACTAATTTAACTATTCATAAAGGATCTAAACATCGTCTTTTAAATTAATTATGACTAAATCATAAATTATATCTTATAATTTAAGTTTTCACCCCAAAACTTCTTTTCAATCAAAATCACCCTATACTTTTGAATGTCAAAATTGTGACAATGAGAAAATAGTAATAGATAGAGATGTTAATTACACATATGTTACACCAAATATAATCAAATTTAAAATTTAGCTTTCAAAGTATTTGAGCTTACAATTTACTACATGAAGTAACTAATATCATACAATTTAGCCCTCGAAAGCAAATTTCAGCCAAAATTAGCCGAAATACTTGACCCGTCCATGACTCCGAGCGGGTCATCAGTGTTTTATACCATTTAACCGTATAAATATACGGGTTAATTACACTTGTATTACATCAAGTATCACCAAATTCATAATTCATTCTCCAAAGTATTCAAATAAGATTTAACTTCATTAAAAACATTAAAATACTTTTAAATACAATTAACCCCAAATTAAAATACTTCCAAATACAACTAACCCCGAATTAACATACTTCTAAATACAACTAGTTCCAAACTAATATACTTCTAAAATCAATTTATATTAACAATAATAACTAATTTAAAGAAAATATTTAAAATATTAATAAATAATCTCATTTGAATATTTCTTTTTTACTCAAATGGCCTTACAAAATACAAAAAAATTATTTTTATTTTTATTTCCTTTTTGTTACACTCGTATTATTTAACTGACAAATATATTTCAAACTAGTGATTTCTTAATTTTTCCTTTCAAAAATTAACAATGTTGCTTACCTGGCTAACATATATGCATGATAATGCAGACATTCGAGTGCAATTTTTATATTAAAAAGTAAATAAAATTATACAAGTGGATAACTAGCAAAAGTTCCTTTTTTTTTAATGTTTACCTATAGCAAACAAATAAAAAATAGATAGTATGCTTAAACAACCACCTAAACACTAATTAAAGCAAAAACATAATTAGTTTTTTTTTTTTAAAAAAGAAAAAAATCATCTTCTTCCCCAGCCACTCAGTACATCCCCACCACTGCTCCTCCATAACTGTCTCCTCCACTTGCGTAGCAGCAGATATAATGGTGTCTTGCACCTCACACCAAACGACGTCCCAAACACTTACCTTACTAAATTTTTTCTTCCTTTGTCATCGTAGATCCTGTCATCGCCATTAATGGCGGTAAGATTCTCCTACATTTACTGTGAAAATTCGCTGCAATTAACAACCTTATTTACAAGTTCCACAAACACCCAGTGCAGCTTCTTATTCATGATCTAGCCGTTGCTATCGTGTGACCTAACATCTCCTTCTCTTCGTCATCTACCAATCCTTTACAATCCTAACCTTAATTTGCCATATGTTTGTCAATAGATAAGACCAATTTAATGTCCGACTTGTTACTTTTTGACAGCCATAATATGATGATGGTTTTTTTTATAATGATCAATGGTGATGGTTGTGACGCCCCCAAATCTAGGCCTACACAGCTCAATTTGAGACGCCATAAAATACATAAACTTTAATACAAATAGTACATAGGACAGAAATGCAAAACTCAATAATACACAACTAAGTCTTCACTATTATTTCCACACTATATTCAACATGTGAAGACTACAATAGCTATCACTCGGACCGTCACTCCATTCCCCCGCTAGAACCGGCTACTCTCTCTTTTTCTGAAAAACAATGGAACAAAAGAAAGTGTGAGCTCAAATAGCCCAGTAAGAAATATCATGACTAAGATAACGACAAATAAATTATCATTAGCCTTCAACATATGAGTTCTTAATTGAATATAATAGACAATAAGTTTTGTATCAATAATAACAGCGGAATGAGCAATCTATTAGAAGAATAATGCAGACTATATTGTCCACTCGCTTCAATTTTTAGGAAAAACATCATCAACTTTTATCATCTTAAACACCGCTGGTCATGATAATATAAATTTTCAGTTCCTGATTTTAATCATGCCAGTCAATAGTTCATCTTTGCATTACGAGCCAAAGATATTCAAATATAACCCAACGGTAATGATTATACCAGTTTTCAGCATTTGGTCATAATCATACCAACAACAGTTCATCTTTGCCCCAGGCCAAAGAGAATATTCACCACGTGCCCTAAAAGACACAATAATTATATCGCCTTTATCCTATCAACTGTGCCCCAGGCCACAGATATTCACAACAACATGGTTCTTGATTATTAGAATAACAACCGTGATATAGATGATGAATCAGAAGAAACAGTATGATCAATAAATATCGAAAGTTTATGACTTTACTTTGTACAGATTCAAATAATGTCCAAATTGCCAACATGATGTGAACTAAAATTCAAGAATGATATTTAAGATCCACAGTTCAGAATAACAGTTAAGGTTCAATAGAAAGATTTAGGAAAATAGGAAGGTTCAGTTGAAATGATATTAGATGAAGCGCAAACTATTAAAGAATATATAATCATTTCAGGAAACTTTACCAACAAGAGACAAATAAGAAATGAATACGAAGAGTAATTCACCAAACACGCGGTAGTCCGCGTAGTCAGGTTATTCTCAGAGATTAATAAGGAATGAATACGAAAGGTTATTCACCAACAGGCGGTAATCCGCGCCGTAAGGTTATTCCCACAATTTAATACATGGAAATAAATACGAAAGGTTATTCACCAACAGGCGATAATCCGCGCCGTAAGGTTATTCCCACAATTTAATACATGAAAATAAATGGCACATCTTATGAGTAAGAAAGAAACGATATTATTTTCGAGAATCAAATATTGATATACCCTTACCATAGTAAGTTTGAATAATGGAAGATGAAAAAGATGGTATCCCTTACCTTAACACGTGACTAAATATGAACTCGTACACTTACAGATCTTTACAAATACTCAAGATGACTTTAGCACACTCAAAGAGAACTTATACAAAGAAATATTTGGAGAGTGAAAGAAAGAATAAGCAAGGAAGTTTTTATGAAAAATCGTTAAGTTAAGGCTTCTATTTATAGCAAAAAATCTTATCATCACCAAGATTTCCTAATTTAATCCAAACCGTATATTTCAAGATAATGTTTAATCCATACCACTCATTTCATCTTTCAAGATTTCCTTAATCTAAACCATTCATTTAAAGATCATCTTTTAATCTATACCATTCAATTTACTTTATATATAAAACAACTAACTTTAAATAAATCAATTAACTTTATATATAAAAACAAACAACTTTATATAATTTATCATAATAAAAACAAATAACTTTATATAATTTATCATAATGAAAACAAATAACTTTATATAATTTATCATAATAAAAATAAATAACTTTATCAATTCAATTATTCAACAATAATTCACAATTATTCATTATTATAGTTAATTATTGTAAATGCAGTGTAGTTGATTTTTCGAGTTAGATAAACAGGAAAATCAACTAATAATAGAATACAACAGTTTAATCAATATCATAAAAGAGATAACAATAATGCTAAAAATAGATAAGAAAATAACACGTTACTGTGTAGTGACAATTATTGATTCAGTAATGTGAATTATTGTGCATATGCTACTGTGACAATTATCAACTCAATAATATGAATTATTATGCATGTGACAATTATTGGTTCAATAAAGTCAATATAGTACAATAACCACTTTATCAGTTTAATAATATGAAACACTGTGTAATACCGTGTGCTACTGTGTAATACCGTGTGCTACTGTGCAATACCGTATGTTACTATTCCTTTACCACCGGATATTTTAACAGTTCAAGATGATTATACCGTTGACTATATTTATTTAAAAATGTTACGTATGTCGCTTTCTATATCCGACAATAAGTCGTTGTGGGGGTCCACCATTATTTTGTTATTTCGGCGCCGTTGTACGAATCGAATATTC
The DNA here is from genome assembly GCA_947179155.2 of Hedera helix. Classification (NCBI taxonomy): domain Eukaryota; kingdom Viridiplantae; phylum Streptophyta; class Magnoliopsida; order Apiales; family Araliaceae; genus Hedera; species Hedera helix. The sequence continues at coordinate 34,442,495 of OX359276.1, forward strand.
CCCGACAAAACGAATATTCTCCGACCAAACGAATATTGTCCGACATAATAAAATTTACACATAACATCCTTAACTTTTAACTTTATTAATTTAACCACCTACTATTTCAGGGGAAAAAAAATATATAAGAAGAAAAATTAAATTTTGTATTTCATAAAATTCGGGGTCTTACAATGGTGATGCTATCGGAATTGAAGGGTTAATGCCGTTGGTCAGTGAGAGAAATGGGCCGGGGGAGGGAAGATGTAGGGAAATGTGTTGGTGAGGAGAGAGAACGAATATGTTTTTTTTTTTTATGTTGATGGTCTCATTTTTTTTATAGGACTAATTACACTTTTGTTACATCAGATCCATTCCTTGATGTATAAAAGGCTTAATACCTTCATCACCTTGCACTGCTTGTCAAAAATTTTGGTCGAAATCTAAATTTGGGGACTACATTGTATAAAATTAGGTATTTTATGTAATAAATTATAAATTCAAACACTTTAGAGACCGAATTATGAATTTAATAATATTTTGTGTAACATATCTATAATTAACCCTAGATAGGGATATGGATATATAGTATTTCGGCTGGTAGTTGATACTTGGAAAATGTGACACGTCAAACAAAATTTTAATTCATATGTAACTAGTTAATATATATATATATATATATATATCATAAAAATTAATATTTTTATAAATTAATTTGATATTTTTATAAGTGAATCTTATTTGATCTTATAAGAATATTAAATTAATTTATGAAAATATCAATTTCCTATTTCATTCATAACGATCAAAGTCGAGTCAGTAAAATTTGAGTTAAGTTGAACAAAATTTTATTCGCAAACAGTTCTATTTGTTTATAGTTCTGTTAAGTCCAAACTTATAAAATTTTGCATAGGATATATACGTACAAATTATTTTCTTTTAATATTGAATTTTAAATACTAAAATTTATTATTAAAAAACAATAACTAAAGTCTAAAAAATAAGATGACTCTCATCATCAAAATATTACATTTATAAATTATACTTTTTCATTTTAAATTATAAAATTAATATTAAATTTTCAAAAGTAAATTGTAAATATTTTTAAATTCAAAATTGACGTGAATTTATTTAGTTTATGTTAATATAATTATAAATATTATAAACTAGTCAAAAAATACTATTAAGTATAAAATTTATTATTTTTAAAATTTAAATAAATTTTGTTAATTTTGTATTTTAAATTAATTTTTAAAAAATTAATGTTAATTTTATAATTCGAAATAAAGGTACTACTATATTTCCCGAAAGGCTTGATTTAAAAAAAATATATAATGCACTTTTGAAAATGGATCTCAGTTTCAGTACATGATGGTACATACTACGCTAATGCAGTGCCAAATGTAGACTTGACAACCTTTATTTGTTTTTTTTCCCGTACTTCATTCATGCATATATCAATACCGAGAAATATCAATAGGCCTGCCAATTTCACACCAACCCTTCAAGGTCGTCCGATTCAGACTTTAATAGAACTTTACTTTTAAAATCACTATTATAATTTTTAAAAATTAACATTTTGTATATGTATAATTATATAGTTATTTAAGTTATTTCACTATAAATTTATAATATTTATAATATAGTATGTTGCTTGTAATTAAAATATTATATGTTGTTTGATTTTAAATTTAAAATAATTAAATAAAATAATATAAAAAAATTTAGAGAAATTTAATTTTAAAAAAAGAGAGTAATTATATAAACGAGATGGGGACGGATGGATATGAGATATTGCCTTTGAAATGGGGTCAAATTCGGAGGATAGTTCTATGTTGACTGAGTGTGTATGAAGAGGGATTTTCCAGCCCATATCCACTACTTTGCCATGCCTAAATATGAACTAGTAGAATAAAAATATGAATACTTGTCCCAAAATAAAAACTGCAATAAGAAACAAACAAAAATTTCAAAAAACAATACGTGCTTCAGTTGTAAGATGCATGTGTGTAAATTTCTTTCAACTTGTTCATTTTAATGTTTAACATATATACACTGGCATAAAACAATATTCATTTGGATCACGGCTTTCACACCCACCATACCATATGTTATATATATTAAAATGTCTCAATATTTTTCTAGTGTTTTTTGTCTTTTCAGAAGGTCTCAACAGAAATTGAATTTGACCTCGAAACTATATCAAAAATTAAACATATCACACCAATAGAATCACATTAACAATTTCGGCATATATGACGATTTTAGGAGAATTGAGAAACCGCATATGTGATTTAATTTCGGGTTTTGTATTCTCCCACACCGCCAAAACCGCACCGAAACTGATAATGTATGTATGTATATATATATATATATATATATATATATATATATATATATATATATAGGTAAAAATATAGGTACACAGCTGTGTACCTACACGGTAAGTCTTTAACGACGGTTTGAATGACTATAGTGACAGTACTATCAAGAAAACTGTCGTCATAGCAATTAAAACCATCGCCAAAAGCCTGTACACAACTGTGTACCTATATATATATATATATATATATATATATATATATATATATATATATATATAATAAAATTACATAGGCCAAAATAACGTCATTTTGGCCATTTATGAAAATTAAAACTAATTCCCTTATGAAAATGGTCATTTTTGATCATTTCTTGTTTGATATTTTCTTTTTATGTGTAATCAGTAATTTGATATTTGACAAATTGAATCTCAAGAATACTAAGAAACGTTTAGATATTCTCAAAGAACCAAAAGATAGAGAATAACCTCATTAGAATTTTATTAATGAATCAATGTTGTGAATTATAAAGCTTTAATGTCTATTTCTACTAATCTATAAGAAACCCAATACTTCTACCGAAAGGAAACATCAATACATAAGTAATCTAATATAATTAGGTAACAAAATCCAAAAATTGCTGAAAAAAAGCATGAGAACGAGTCTTTATTTTTTTTCCCGTTGACACATCGCGCTTGGGTGCGATCTTCTAGGCCAAACATTACGTCGGGACGCGATGTCCTGCGAGGGTGCACCCTAAACTTGCCAACAAGTTCTTCTCAGTCCAATCGAGCCGGGGTGCGATGTTCCTTCGTAAAACCTGCGTTGGGGAACGATCCTTGTTTTCTGAAATTCTCGTTTTGCCTTCGTTTGCTAAATCAACCATAACTTTCAATCCGCTTAGAATTATGAAATGTGTCACCTATTAAATCTAAACTCTCAACAAACTCTTCAATAAAATCCAAGCTCCGTTTACAGAAAATAGGTTTTAAGCTATATAAATATGGATCAAAGATTCTGTCCATAACACCCTTGAAGTATTCTTTAACCCAAACACTTTGAATCACTTAATGAACATTTAAAACTTGATTTGTCCTTGAATTAAACTTCATTTGAACCATCCTTGAATAAACTCAAACTTGCTTGCTTGAAATTGATCTAATTCGGCTTTACTCGAACTCTTTAGCCCATATCTTGATATCAATTTGAATTAAAACAAACCCTTTCGCCAATTATTCCCAAAACTCCACCTCATTTGATTTAGACGCGATCAAGATCGTGTCAGGATGGTAATGTAACAAACATAACCTAATATATATATATATATATATATATATATATATATATATATATATATATATATATATATATATATAAATGGAAGGTAGAGATTAGACTTAGATGGATGATTATGATTGATTGTTCACTAAAATCTATATAATGTTAGCTATGTACTGAAAATGAGGTATTGAATAATATGAAACCAAAATTTCAATCTCTTTATCCAAATTCTTCTCTTCCTTCCCTCTAATTTCTAGAGTTCGATCCAAACTCGAATTGGATCACTTGGAGTTTATACAGAGACTTGAATATCCGTAATAGATAATAAAATTGCAATTACAAATATAAGAAAATTGTGTTATTTTATACGTTGATCCACAAAAATAGACTCACTTCACAGTTTTCTAGTCAATTTATAAAATTTTAAAATTTAAAATTAATGTGAATCTATATAATCTTAATTAAAAATAGTTAACATTGTAAGTGAATCTAAAATTATTACCAAGTATAATTATTATTTTGTGAATTCGCATTATTAAGTATATTACCTGTCGAGATTTAAATTTAATTATGTCGTCACTTTTGTAAAATAAGTTCAAAATATTAAATAACATTGGTCTACAATCCTTGCATCATTCTAAAATAAAGTTGGGAAAAGTTTTAAAGTTATGCAATAAATTTGTAGTTAGTTAGAATGAAAAAAATAATAATGTTATGAAATTGTGTCTTGAATAAAATAAATGTTAATTAATAACGTTGTGAAAAAAGGATTTATCAATACAAAAAATCGCAGTCGTCTATGTTGATCTAATGGTTAAAAGTTCCATTGTTCGCAATTTAGTTTTTAGGATACCGCAGTTTAATATTGCAAACGGTTGTAAATGTCTAAAATAACCCCAACGTTATATATGGGAATGTACCGTTCGCAGTTTAATACTACTAACGGTGAATATTAGGCCTTACATGTTGAAACGATGTCATTTTGATATAAGTCATGTTGACGGTTTAATACTGTGGACGGTGAATAAGTCTCATTCGCAGTTTAATACTGCAGACGCTGGTTTAATTATAAAATTGCGTTCATCGTTGTTCATAACAATTATTTTGGATCTCATCTTATTTTGACATTTGCGATCTGGGTAGTTATAATTAAGGCAATTAAATTTTTTATTTCTTCTTGCGTATAACATGAATCTGCAACGAGGATACGCATGAGAAATAGAAAATTTATAACCTTAATTATAAAACTGCGTTCGTCATTGTTCATAGTAATCACTTTGGATCTCATCTCATTTTCATAGTAGCGATCTAGGTAATTATAATTAAGCTTATTAAAATGTTCTATTTCTTCTTGCGTATTCGTATTCTTACTAACATGAATCTACAACGATAATAAGTAGAGAAATAGAACATTTATAGCCTTAATTATAAAATTGTGTTCGCCATTATTTATAGCAATCATTTTTTATCTTATCTCATTTTGATAGTAGCGATCTGGGTTGTTCGACTTAAGGTTATTAATTTTTTTTTTTATTTCTTCTTGCGTATTCTTATTCTTACTAATTCATGTGATCTGGGCAGATGAGAAAAAAAATATGGCTAAACAATTTGTATATATCATTCCATTTGAACGAGGTGAATTTTGAGGGGATGTAATAAGGTCCACGGTACGCTTGCCTAAGGTAAACGCTGCTCGGATCTTTTTTCAGCCAAGTTGTAAGGTGAACACTCACAACACCTCAACTGAACGTCTATATGGAGACACGAAACTTTGGAACAATTGCTTGTGCAAGAAAAATTACGTTATATGGACACCAACGACACCTCAACCGAACGTCTATATGGAGACGTGAAACTTTGGAACAATTGCTTGTGCAAGAAAAATTACGTTATATGGACACCAGCAACGCCTCAACTGTGACGCCCCAAATTCATAGACGTGTACCTCGAATCTAGTGTTTCACGATCCAACTCATACATCACATCTTTAACAATTCACAACGTAATCATAGAAATATTTACATTGATTTAACATAAATATTCATGTCTCAAGACTCGCAAACCATAGCTAATACAGACATAACTTATTTAACAAGTATAAACATAAGTTTTAATACAACACTGAATAAAATTAACTACTGCATCTCATTAAGGGTACTCAATAACTTTGCATTTGCTTTTGTCCTTCTCTAAACCAATACATTGCTCATTATTAACTGTAATATATATAGAGAAGCAAGAATGATCAACGAGTTTGCTCAGCAAGTATAAAAATAATAAAAGTAAGCGTTTATGTGTAGGGATTCATATATCAATATATGTAACAATAATTAATAGTTCAGGAATTAAGTAAATGAATTATGAACAATGTATGTGTCAAAAGTTTCTATATTTGATCATTTTTAAATTTGAAAAGTCACTATGGACTAAAGGATTTTAAAATGGATTCAATGATTACAAGTTAATGAATAATCAAATTGAGTGGTCACTATGAACCGTGAACACATATGAGGATTACCAGCATTTTACTAACACTCCACAATATAAACGAAGTACAATAAGTGATCAGCCTAAAGTGCCCTATGTTATGCATAACACTCAGACATGTTGGTCGCTCGCGTGTCGGTTCCCCGACGTAAAATAATTGTTCTCCTCAGCATAAGAGTCTGCACCAAGGCAATTGGTTTGGATAATTTTCTCAAAGAAATATGATTGATTAACAATCAGTCTTATCATTAGTCTAGCCGATACAAGTGGCATAGACGTACTTCTCAACATAATTAAAAATAATTGATACGTTCAATATTCGTAACTAGGGTTCGAATAATCGTTCAATGATATAATTAGGGGTGTAAACAGATATAAACGAATCTAAATACAGTAGTATCCTTATCTGTATCCAAAAAATCAATTAGTTATCCATATTCGTATTTGGTACTTGGCAGATTTTAAAAATGCTATCCATATTTGGTATTCTAAATAATATTCAAAAATGGATAATATCCGTTTTCGTTTATTTTTATTTTGAATAAATAAATTATTTGAATATTCAGGTATCCAAATTTGTTTATCAGCCATCTAATATAAAATTCATTCAAATTGTTTACAAAAAATAAAGAAAAAATTGAATAATTACTCATAACCAATCACAATTTAAAGCTTAAATTATACATATTAATGAATGAATGTTAATTATTTATTTATTTTTAATAAATACAATAATCAATACTCTAAATTACAATTCAAATAACTTTTCATTATTTTTGAAATCCTAAATTCAAAATGAATAATCTACTTATTAATGTTTAGATGTTTATTAATAAGTAGAAGTCCATTTTATGTGTTAATTTGGAGTAATACTGTAGTGTGAATGAATATTTATAATCTATAATTATAACATTTAAATGATATTTATAACATTTATAACACTTGTTAAATGATACATTTTAGATATATTGTAACACTATATATAGCTAAAATAAGGGGAAAAAATAATGAGTTTTAAAGTATAGTTTATTAATGAATGAATGTTAATTTATTTATTTTTAATAAATATAATAATCAATGCTGGAAAAAAATAATGAGTTTTAAAGTATAGTTCATTAATGAATGAATGTTAATTTATTTATTTTTAATAAATACAATAATCAATGCTCTAAATTATAATTCAAATAAGTTTTTATTATTTTTGAAATCCTAAATTCAAAATAAATGCCCTACTTATTAATGTTTAGATGTCAATTTTATGTGTTAATTTGGAGTAATATTGTAGTTGTATGAATATTTATAATTTATAATTATAACATTTAAATGAAATTTATAACACTTATTAAATGATGCATTTTAGATATATTGTAACACTATATATAACTAGAATAAGGAAAAAAATAATGAGTTTTAAATTATAGTTTATTAATAAATGAATGTTAATTTATTTATTTTTAATAAATACAATAATCAATGTTCTAAATTATAATTCAAATAAGTTTTCATTATTTTTCAAATCTTAAATTTTAAAATGAACGCTCTACTTATTAAAGTTTAGATGTCCATTAATAAGTTGATGTCCATTTTATATGTTTGAAGTAATATTGTAATGTGTATGAATATATTTATAATCTATAATTATAACATTTAAATGATATTTATAACATTGATAACACTTGTTAAATGATCTAAATGTTATATTGTAACACTTGTTAAATGATATTTATAAAACTTGTTAAATGATAAATTTTAGATATTTTAACTTTATAATAGTAAAAATCCATTAACTATATTTAAATCATTTTATTTCAATTTATTAATATTATAATAAAAGTGTTATTTCCTACTTTTTAGAAGTGAAATGACATATTTTAAAAATAATTTTCTTATGATACTGAAAACTAATTATTATAGAAGGGAGGCCACTTAAAGAAATTATATATATATATATATATATATATATATATATATATATATATATATATATATATATATATAAGTTATTCGGATACTGATCCGAATTCGGCTATCGAATTTTTTGATATTCGCTATCCGCTGGATATATTTACGGTCGGATGTTAAATAAATACGAATACGCCTATATCCATATTCGTATCCATTTATTTGCAGATATCTTTAAACCGAATATGGATATATATATATATATATATATATATATATATATATATATATATTTGAAATAATATCTGTTTTTTTCCGAATACAGATACGGGCAAATACGAATTTTTCGATTACCTTTTACAATCCTAGATATAATCATGATATTAAATCAAGTTTCAAAGTTAATAATTTAATCTTCACAATATAGATAAACAAGAATTAATCCATCTATTAATTCTACTTGTACGAATTGATAAAAGTATAAGTTGAAGTATTTGTTTGAATCGTTAACTCTATCTGACTGTAATTCCTTATCTTTTGAACAACATATGTTTAACATATTCATCTAATGGTTAATCTCTATTAACCTTCACGTAATAATTTAGTAGATTTAACTTACAAGTTCTATAAAACTAAGACTTTCAAATCATTACACATAGAATTTCAAATAAAATTATTTATTTGTACATTATTATCTCTCATCTTTCCTATTTAATTTATAAAATAACACTTAGTATTATTCTATTTGTTTCATTATTCTTTATCATCTCTTAAGGATTCACAACAAAACGTTCTCACTTTATTTGTTTATGACTTATTATTATCTAATTATTACATTCTTTGATCAAACTTTTACTAATTCACAAATAAAAAATTTAAGTTATCATTTTATTTATTTAATTCTCAATTGGAGTAATCTTTTGTAAGACCCCGAATTTTATGAAATATAAAATTTAATTTTTCTTCATATATATTTTTTTGAAACAGTAAGTGGTTAAATTGACAAAGTTAAAAGTTAAGGATGTTATGTGCAAATTTTATTATGTCGGACAATATTCATTTTGTCGGGGAATATTCGGGTCGTACGACGGCGCCGAAATAACTAATCATTGGTGGACCCCACAACGAAATATTTGTCGGATATAGAAAACGACAAAAGTAACCTTTTTAGATAAAAATAGTCAACGGTGTTATCACTTTTAATTGTTAAAATACCGGTGATAAAAGAATAGTAGCATATGGTAATTCATGGTATTTTATTGTAGCATAAGGTATTCTACAATAACACACGATATTACACAGTGTCTCATATTATTGATCTGATAACGTGGCCATTTCACAGTATTCATCAATAATTGTTGTTACACAGTATTTTGCATTATTGATTCAATAATTATCATTTCATTGTATTTTTATATCATTGAGCTAATAATTGCTATTGCACTGTATATTAATTTATTGAACCAAATAATTGTTATAGTAAATCATGCACTGTATTAAATTAATAATTGTCACAGTAACATGTTCTGACATTATTTTTGAATTATTGTTATCACTGTTGTGACATTAATTTAATTATTGATATTTTGGATTTTACTGAAATAAATGTGAAAAAAAATATAATAAGGTAGGAAGAAAAATAGAGCAAGTGGGGATAAGATATCTGATTTATTATGATATATTATTTTATTATAATATATTATAATAAATATAATATTTTTTTATTTTTATTTTTGGAATAGTAACATGTGGGCCCCTGTAGGGCCCACCTGAGAAAATTTGCACAAAAATGTGCTGGGAGAAATTTTCTATGCAAAATGCGTGGGCGGCTGCGCTGCTGAAAATTTTTCAACACTGGTGTGCAGCACGCCACTCACCTATCACGCATAGTAACTTATTTTCTCCTATAAATAACTTGCTCGGCTGAATAGAAAAATCATACCTAAAACATAAAATATTTCTACGAGTGTCACACCTTTACTCTTATTTTAATTTAATTATGCTTCATTAGTACACAATTAAGATAATTCTTAATATTATTTTAATTGTTCATCCTTTAATAATTGTTAACATTATTTTAATTACTTATTCTTTATTGATTCACAGTTAAAATAATCTTTAATATTATTTTAATTGTTTAACTCTCATTAATTCACAATTAAAATAATCTATAATATTATTTCAATTGCTTATGTATTATTAATCCACAATTAAAATAATTCTTTAATATTATTTTAATTTTTTAAAGAAATATTTAATTTTAAATAATCTTTATAATTAACTCACAAATAAAATAAGTTTTTAGTTATTATTTTATTTGTTTAATATTATTTTAATTAACTCACAAATAAAATAATTTTTAATTATTATTTTATTTGTTTAATATTATTTTAATTAACTCACAAATAAATTTATTTTTCATTATTATTTTAAATTATTATTATTATTATTATTATTATTATTTAAAAAAATCTCGAATTAGGTCGGGTCGGACCAGATCGGGTTAACCCATTGGTTTGACCAACTCGGTCAACAGGCACTACGCTTCGGCGCAATGTTTTAGTACAAACATTGCGCCCCGAGGCAACGTTGACAGAATATTTGGTTCATTTTTCTGCATTTTTGATTTTGACCTTTTTTTAAATTCAATCCTTCATAACTTGCACATTTTATATCCAAATAAGCTCAAATCAACTTTGTTATTTCAAAAACTCATAACTCTACAATATTCCATTTTCGCATTATTTTTAAAAATATTTAATTAACCAAATTTGTTATTTTTTTCAAGTTAGGATTTCATTTCGACCTACTTTACAAAAAAATTCACCATAAATCTATTTTAGCTTCGTTTTTGTTCGTTTCACTGGAATATTTTCGTATTTCATAGAGCTATAACATATGATTTTTAAATCATGCAAAGGGGTTACACATTTCATTTTATTTTTCACAAAATCACATGTTTTTAACCAGTACACTTAAGGTTTTTAACTTACATGCATTTTTCTTGTTCATTTAGACCTAACACACTTACAAACACATATCAAACACATAAACTTCTCCAAATAACCATCCTTATGCCTTCAAATCCTTCATGATTCCCACATAAAATTTTCTCCCATAACCAAGCATGAATATTCATACTACAAGCTTAATCATGCTAACTTGAGTAAATACTTAGAGTTAAATGGTTTTATACCTTCTTGAAGTCTTTCTTCTCTTGGAGATGAACTTGTAGAAGGTATCCACTTTCTCCTTTCTTGTTAGACCTTGGTTGAACCTCTAAAGTTCAAGAGTTCCTCTTAGATTTTCTTTTTTCTCTCAATTTTTTTCTATACCTCTCTTACTTATTAAATTTCTAGTAACCTTCACAAATGAACTAAGGAAGACCAATTTATAGCCAACTCTCATATACATATACATGTATTAATACATGTACAAATATATGTATAAAATACACTCAATTGATTAATATCCAAGGGTAAAAGCTAATTAAGTGAAAACGAGTACTTATCTCCTTAATTTAAGCATGCAAGCCATCCTTCTAGCTATCATTACCTTCACATGGCTCCTATAAAGCTTAAAAATCAGCATTTTGACTTTTAGAGGGGGTGTGGTCGGTTGGGCCTATATATATATACAATATATTATTTTCTTTTTTTTTTTCTTATACAATGCGCGCGCGCGCGCGCACACACACACACATACATATATATCAACTAATATCCTCTTTACATATTAGACTTATCCAATTAATGTCTATTTTGCTACTAGTTAAATTTAATTTGGGGCATACATAATTTTCATTTGAGCTAATTAATCCATTCTAGCAATCGAAACATACATGGTCTTTAATTTCTAACACATTGGACCATATCAAATTAAATTATATGACATCCTAATATTCATATTGGGCTAAATTTAATTACCCTCATTTGTCCATGGTATTATTTAATTAACTTATAATTAATTAATTAATTCATTTTAACCATCATGCCATATAAGCATATTACATAGACTTAAAGTAATTACATAATTTCTTATTTATCACACATTTAATTCAATTTAAATTGAACTATTAATGCTTATAACATAATAAATAAATGTATGAGCACACAAATACATTTTAAAATATTATTATTTTTCATTAATAATAATAATACATTTTTTTGGTTATTACATCAACCAGTTGTCTATTAAGAGACAAGAATCTTAGCACAATCGATGATTGATGAGGTAGAAGTCACCACACACAACTATTAATTTTTGTATGATAAGACAAATTGAATATCAATAATACTAAGAAATGCTTAGAAATTCTCAAAGAACCAAAAAATTGAGAATAATCTCACAAGAATTTTATTAAAGAATCAATGTTGTGAATTACAAAGCTTTAATATCTATTTCTACTAATCTATAAAAAAATTCAATACTTTTATTGAAAAGAAACATCAATATATAAGTAATCTAATCTAATTAGATAACAAAATCTTACTAGAAATCCTAAAATTGCTGAAAAACGTGTTTTTTTTTCTAGCTGACGCATTGTGTCGGGGCATGGTCTTCTGGGCCATTGTGACGGGGTGCGATGTCCAACCGGGGGGCGTTCTGAACTCGCCGACAGCAAGTTCTTCTCGGTCCAATCGAGCTGGGGCACGATGTTCCTTTGTAAAACCTGTGCAGAGGCAAGGTTCTTGTTTTCTAAAATTTCCGTTTTATGCTCGTTTGCTAAATCGGCCATAACTTTCAATCCGCTTTGAGTTACTAAATGTGCCACCTATTAAATAGGAGCTCTCAATAAGCTCTTCAATAAAATCCAAGCTCCATTCACAGAAAATTGCTTTTAAGCTATATAAATATGGATCAAAGATTTTGTCCGTAACGCCCTTGAAGTATTCTTTAACCCAAACACTTTGAATCGCTTCATGAACATTTAGAACTTGATTTGTCCTTGAATTAAGTTTCATTTGAACCATCCTTGAATAAACTTCAGCTCGCTTGCTTGAAATCCATCCAACCCAGCTTTCCTCGAACTCTTTTAGCCCATGTCTTGATATCAATTTGAATTGAAACAAACCATTCCGCCAAGTATTCCCAAAACTCTGTCTCGTTTGATTTAAACGCTATCAGCATCGTGTCATACACCTCCTCTTGAAAAAGATTTGTCCTCAAATCTGACCATATAGCAAAACAAACTAAGTTAGCACTACAAAATAAAATATAATCATAATTCTCACTTGTCAAATTTAACATGTAAAAATCATCAATAATGCAAGTAAGAATTTGAAAATTTGCATCCACTCCTGGATTGAATATCAATTTTTGAAACTTTTCATGATGTATTATGATCCACTTCCAAATTCCGGGATCATAAATCAATCTATGAAATTTCTTGATTCACATAAACACCCATTCTTAGATTCCTGGATTAAATACAACACAAATTAAAACAAGATGTATCTCATGGTCAACTGATAAAATTTATAGCCTATAAATTTCATCCATTTGTGAAGTCACCATCTTCAATTCACCAGGATCAAAAATAAAATAAAATAAATCAATATTTATTATTTTTAAGATTTAAATGAATTTTATTAATTTTATATTTAAAAATAGGCTTGATTTAAAAAAATATATATAATGAACTTTTGAAAATGAATCTCAGTTTCAGTACATGGTACGTACTACGCATGCACAAATGCAGTGCCAAATGTAGGCTTGACAGCCTTTATTTGTTTTTTTTATCCCATATGTCATTCATTCATATCTCAATACCGACAGATAGATAAGGCTTCAATTGATAAGAAGACGGAAATATCAATAGGCCTGCCAATTTCACACCAACCCTACAAGGTCGTCCGATTCGGATTTTAATTGAACTTTGTATATATATATATATATATAATTTTTTAAAAGAAACATTTTGTTTATGTATAATTATATAATTATTTAAGTTATTTCACTATAAATTTATAATATTTATAATATAATATGTTGTTAGTAATTAAAATATTGTATATTGTTTAATTTTGAATTAAAAATAATTGTACAAAATAATATAAAAAAAACTAAAGAAATTTAAGTTTTAAAAAAAGAGAATAATTAGATAAACGAGATGGGGATGGGACGGGTATGAGATATTGCTTTTGAAATCCGATCAAATTCGGTGGATAGTTCTATGTTGACTGAGCAGGTATGAAGAGGGATTTTGCAGCCCATATCTACTCCGTTGCCGTGACTAAATATGAAGTAGTAGAACGAAAATATGAATACTTGTCCCAAAATAAAAACAATAATAAGAAACAAACAAAAATTTCAAAAAACAATACGTGCTTCAGTTGTAAGATGCATGTATGTAAATTTCTTTCAACAAGTTCATTTTAATGTTTATCATATATCCAATAGCATAAAACCATATTCATTTGGATCACGGGTTTCACACCCACCATGCCACATGTTATATATATTAAAATGTCCAAATATTTTTCTAGTGTTTTTGAATGTTTATCAAATATATACTAGCATAAAATACTTTTCATTTGGATCACGGGTTTCACACCCACCATGCCATATGTGTTATATATATATATATATATATATATATATATATATATATATTAAAATGTCCCAATATTTTTCTAATGTTTTTTGTCTTTTCCTTTTTAGAAGGCCTCAATAGAAATCGAATTTAACCTCAAAACTATATCAAAAATTGAATAAATCGCACCAATATAACCGCACTAACAATTCCAGCGTATATAGCGTTTTTAGAAGGATTGAGAAATCGCATTTGTGGTTTAATTTCGGGTTCTGTATTCTCCCACACCTCCAAAACCGCACTGGACTGATAATGTTTATTATATATATATATATATATATATATATATATTACATAGGCCAAAATAACGTCGTTTTGACCATTTATGAAAATTGAAACTAATTCCCTTATGAAAATGATCATTTTTTATCATTTCTTGTTTGATATTTTCTTTTTATGTGTAATCAGTAATTTGGTATTTGATAAATTGAATCTCAAGAATATTAAGAAGTACGTAGAAATTCTCAAAAAAACAAAAGATGGAGAATAATATCACAAGAATTTTATTAATGAATCAATGTTGTGAATAACAAAGCTTTAATGTCTATTTCTATTAATCTATAAAAAAAAAAACCAATACTTCTATTGAAAGGAAATATCAATACATAAGTAATCTAATCTAATTAGGAAACAAAATCCTACTAGGAATCCAAAAATTGCTTAAAAACGAGTGAAAATGCGTCTTTATTTTTTTTTTCCCGCTAACGTATCACGCCAAGGTGTGGTCTTCTAGGCCAAACATTATGTCGGGCACGCTTTGCACTCACTGACAGCAATTTCTTCTCGGTCTAATCGAGCCGTGGCACGATGTTCCTTCGGGGGCACGATCCTTGTTTCTAATGTTTTGCCCTTGTTTGCTAAATCAACCTAACTTTCAAGCCGTTTAGAGTTACGAAACGTGTCACCTATCAAATCGAAGCTCTCAACAAGCTCTTCAATAAAATCCAAGCTCTCTTATTAGAAAATAGGTTTAAGTTATATAAATATGGATCAAAGATTCTGTCTATAATGCCCTTGAAGTATTCTTCAACCCAAACACTTTGAATCACTTGATGAACATTTAGAACATGATTTGTCCTTGAATTAAGCTTCATTTGAACCATCTTTGAATAAACTTAAGCTCGCTTGCTTGAAATCTGTCCAATGCGGCTTTCCTTGAACTCTTTAGCCCATATCTTGATATTAATTTGAATTGAAACACACCTTTTCACCAAGTATTCCCAAAACTCTGCCTCATTTGACTTAGATGTGATCAGGATCGTGTCAGGATGGTAATGTAACAAATATAGCCTAGTATATATATATATATATATATATATATATATATAAATAAATTGAGGGTAGAGATTAGACTTATATGGATGATTAAGATTGATTGTTCAATGAAATCTATATAATGTTAGCTATGTACTGAAAATGAGGTATCGAATATTATGAAACCAATTTTCCAATCTTTCTATCCAAATTCTTCTCTTCCTTCCTTCTAATTTCTAAAGTTCGATCCAAACTCAAATTGGATCACTAGTATATCACCTGGGGGGATTTACTCAATCACTCGTGTTTACGATCAATATTGGCTTTTACCCTTGAATAGTCTCACAATTCTTGCCTTTTACTATTCAAATGTTTTCTCTTATAGGTTCTTTTTGAATTTACCAAACAAGATCAAAGTTTCTAGATTAACTCAACAAGAACTTATCAATAACAATAAATAACAAGGTATGAATTTTGATGTACCAACAAAATTGCACAGGTTGTTCGCCTTTGAATTTGCCTTTTGATTGTACTCGATCTCTCTTGAAACTAGCTTCGGATGCAACTTGATTTTAAAGACTCACGGATCTTAATTTTTTGATGGATGCCTTGATATTCGCAAATTGTTGTTTAATTGATGCCTCAAAATTACAAATCGCAAGAATTTGATAATAACAAATAAACTTCAAAAATAACAATATATATATATATATATATTCCTCTTTCTTTTTTCTTTTTTTTTCTCTATTTTTTTTTTACTAATAAATAATCAAACTAGATCAAGAAAAGTCAATATAGACAACCCACTAGATAAACGTAGCTTTGATACCACCTGATAAGGTTCACGGTACGCTTGTGTAAGGTGAACGCTACTCGGATCGTTTTCTAGCCAAGTTGTAAGGTGAACACTCATAACACCTCAACCCAACGTCTATATGGAGACGCAAACTTTGGTACAATTGCTCGTGCAAGAAAAATTGCGTTATATAGACATCGATGATGCCTCAAATCGTTGTCTATAAAGAGACAAGAACCTTGACACAATTGATGATTAATGAGGTAGAAGTTGCCACACACAACAATGAATTGTTGTATGATAAGACAAATTCAATCTCAAGAATACTAAGAAACGCTTCGAAATTCTCAAAAATCCAAAAGATGAAGAATAACCTCACAAGAATTTTATTAATGAATCAATGTTGTGAATTACAAATCTTTAATGTATATTTATACTAATATATAAAAAACTAAATCATTCTATTGAAAGGAAACATCAATACATAAGTAATCTAATCTAATTAGGTAACAAAATTCCACTATAAATCCTAAAATTGCTGGAAAAATGCATGAACATGCGCCTTTATTTTTTTTTCCTCTAAGGCATCGCACCGGGGCGCGGTCTTCTAGGCCAAATATTGCACCGCGGCGTGTTGTCCCACCAGGGTGCGTTGTTCCTTCGTAAAACCTGCGTCGAAACGTAATTCCTATTTTTTGAAATTTTCGCTTTGCCCTCATTTGCTAAATCGACACTTTCAATCCACTTAAAGTTACGAAACGTGTCACCTATCAAATCGAAGCTCTCAAAAAGCTCTTCAATAAAATCCAAACTCCATTCATAGAAAATAAGCTTTAACCTATAATAATATGGATCAAAGATTTTGTCCATAACGCCCTTGAAGTATTCTTCAACCCAAACACTTTGAATCTCTTGATGAAAATTTAGAACTTGATTTGTCTTTGAATTAAGCTTTATTTGAACCATCCTTGAATAAACTTCAGCTCGCTTGCTTGAAATCCATCAAATCTGACTTTCCTCGAACTATTTAGCCCATATCTTAATATCAATTTAAATTGAAACAAACCCTTTTACCAAGTATTCCCAAAACTCCGCCTCGTTTAATTTAGACGCGATTAGGATAGTGTCAGGATGGTAATGTAGCAAATATAGCCTAATATATATATATATATATATATATATATATATATATATATATATATATATATATATATATATATAAATTAATGGAGGGTAGAGATTAAACTTAGATGGATGATTAGGATTGATTGTTCAATAAAATCTATATAATGTTAGCTATGTACTGAAAATGAGGTATCGAATGTTATGAAGTCAATTTTCCAATCTCTCTATCCAAATTCTTTTCTTCCTTCTCTCTAATTTCTAGAGTTCAATCCAAACTCGAATTGGATCACTTCGAGTTTGTACAGAGACTTGAATATCCATAACAGATAATAAAATTACAATTACAGATGTAAGAAAATTGTGTTATTTTATACGTTGATCCACAAAAAAAGACTTATTTAACAGTTCTCTAGTCAATTTATAAAATTTTAAATTTTAAAATTAATGTGAATCTATATAATCTTAATTAAAAATAGTTAACACTATAAATGAATCTAAAATTATTACCAAGTATAATTATTATTTTATGAATTCACATCACTAAGTATATAACCCGTGGGGATTTAAATTTAATTTTGTTGTCACTTTTGTAAAATAAGTTTGAACTATTAAATAACACTTGTCCACAATCCTTGCATCATTCAAAAATAAGGTTAGGAAAAGTTTTAAAGTTGTACAATAAATTTGTAGTACTTAGTTAGAATGTAAAAAACAATAACATTATGAAATTGTGTCTTGACTAAAATAGATGTTCTCCTATAACTTCAACAATGCACCTGTAAATAGAAAAATAGCTAATTAATAATACCCACTCACATAACATATACATATACATATATATATATATATATATATACCATTAAATCTCAGTAAAGACGGCTAAGATCTATTATAAGGATAGATCTTTTTTTTACAACGTTATTTATTGATCAGTAGACGTTGTAAAAAAAAGATCTATCCTTATAATAGATCTTAGCCGTCTTTACTGAGATTTAATGGTTAAAAGTCCTCTCGTACGCAATTTAATTTTCAGGATACCGTAGTTTAATACTGCGGATAGTGATAAATGTCCAAAATAACCCCAACGTTCTATTTGGGAATGTACCATCCACAGTTTAATACAGCGAACAATGAATATTAGGCTTTATATGTTAAAACGGTGTCGTTTTGATATAAGTCCCGTCCGCAGTTCTTGTCAGTAATTTAATATTGCGGACAGTGAATAAGTCTCATCCTAAGTTTAATACTGCGGACACTAGTTTAATTATAAAACTGCGTTTGTTATTGTTCATATCAATCATTTTGGATCTCATCTCATTTTGATAGTAGCGATCTGGGTAGTTATAATTAAGGCTATTAAGTTTTCTATTTCTTCTTGCGTATAACATGAATTTGTAACGAGGATACGTAGGAAAAATAGAAAATTTATAGCCTTAATTATAAAATTGCGTTCATCATTGTTCATAGCAATCATTTTGAATCTTATCTCATTTTCACAGTAGCGATCTAGGTAGTTATATTTAAGCCTATTAAATGTTCTATTTCTTCTTGCATATTCATATTCTTACTAACATGAATCTACAACGAGAATAAGTAGGAGAAATAGAACATTTATAGTCTTAATTATAAAATTGCGTTCGTCATTGTTTATAACAATCACTTTTGATCTCATCTCATGTTGACAGTAGCGATTTGGGTTGTTTGACTTAAGGCTATTAAATTTTCTTTTTCTTGCATATTTTTATTCTTACTGATTCATGTGATCTAGGTAGATGAGAAAAAAAAGCATGACTAAATAATTGGTATATATCATTTCATTTGTCGAGCCTTACATGTTTTTCATTCATCCTAGATAACATGAATCTGCAATGAGAATACGTAGGAGATTTTTTTTTTATTAGCCTTAGTAATCCTCCGTCCGCAGTTTAATACTACAGACACTGATTTAATATAACACGGTGCATTTTTCATAATTACATCCGTCTGTAGAACTAAATTATGGACGAAGGTGCCCTTAAAACGACGTCGTTTAGAACTAATTTTTGGCAGTTACTTGGGGAATTTCAAGCGAACAACATCCGCAGTATTAAACTGCGGATGAAAAAATGAAACGACAACGTCCAAAATAACGTCGTTTAGGAACTGACCTATGTCTCCCCGTCCTCCCTCCATCCATAGTTTAATATTATGGACGCTGAGCTTTTAAAATTCTAAATTTTGCACGATGTCGTTTTAAAGACTGCCCTATGACTCCCCATCTTCCATCTGTCTGCAGTTTAATACTACGGATGCTGAGCTTTTAAAATTTCAAATTTTGCACAGCGTCGTTTTAAGGACCAACTATGAGAACGCAGAGTCGAGCTACAGATCGTAAAGTTATATCGTAGAGCCACTAAAATTCGTAAAGTTGATATAGTAGAGTACAATCACTCAACGATTTGAAGAATCACTTTACGAACATACACAGACTGACAAATTTGGTAGAGTGTAGAAGTCTGACAAAACAAGTATCAAGTTTATGAAAAATGTCATATTACTTTAAGCTAACACATTTCAAAGTTGATATCTTAAATGTAAAAACGATAAGTATGGTGAGACAATGCAACTTTTACAATAACTATCTTTGCAAGGACGATGACACGTGTTTGCTACTGTACCGAATATAGTACTATCAAAAGCAACATCTTATGGTCCAACAACCAAAGTTTTGAGGTCAAAAGAATTGGATATTGACAAGTGTCTCAAGCTATTTAGAGCAACGGTAACAATTCAATAGATAAAAATTTCAAGGAGCTATTATAAAAGGATTATTACAACAACACTAAAAGAATGACTTGTTAGAGTTTATGCCCTAGAGGCTAATTATTTGATGTAATTGCTTAACATTTTTGATATTATATTTGATTAAATAAATAGATTATTTTATTATGATTTCATTTACTACGTTATATAAATGTTAACATAATAAAAGCCCTTAGAATAATGATATATGAGTGATCTAGATGGAATTTAACCCTCCTATATATTAGGGGTGATATCCATAGGCCTCTTGATTGAGTAGGACTATGAAATGCATGGTCATGCTCAAATATTGATTTGTTTCATATAGTCTACTCATTGATCAAGAAAACTCAGATTAAATTATGAAGAGTATGACACATTCCATGCCTCGAGTTTAATCTAGGATATAAGGTTAAAAGGATTAAATTACATTGAAACATTGGTCACAAAAAGGTTGTATCGAATTACCGATCTTATTATTATTTGGGTAGCAGTGATGCATTACTAGATGTCGCTCACTGTTTATAATTTTATAATATGATTTTAAAATTATTGCCAACATAATAATAACCTATAGGGTCACACACTTAGAACGTAATTAAAAAGGAATTAATTTAAATTGTAAGTATTTTAAATATGTCAATATGATTGATAGTATTTAAAAATTACAAATTTAAATTAATAGGATAATTTGTATATATGTATATTAATTAAGTAAGACTTAATTAAAATATAATATATATAAATTCGGATTTTATTTTTCTATTTATTTTAGGTTTTAGTTAATTCCTATTAACTACTATATATATGATATATCAGTAGTCTAAAAGTCACATAAGGAAAAACTAAAATCCTAGCCGCTTTCAGAAAGAGGCTAGAGAGAAAAATAATTGGGAAATCCTGATCTTGGTGGCTAGTACCGCGATTCCTTTTGCTGCAGATCGTGGGACGATTCGCGGAGCGTTTGTGTGGATACCGTAGAGACGCAGTCGCTGGATTGCGTTGAAGATTCGAAGCTGTTCCAGAATTCAATCGTCTCCTGTCCATCTCAGATAATCGGTAAAATAATCTAAACCTCTGATTAATCTGTTTTCGCTTGGATCCTGTCTTAGGGTTTCGGAAAAAAAATAAATTAAATTCCGCTGCTTTCACTATGTCGAAACCCTAACAGTGGTATCAGAGCTACTTGCGAAACGATTGATTCAGATTACGTGTTTTATTGTATTCGATATATATGATGTATGATGATGCATGTTTACCGATCTGAAATTGAATATATGATATTCTGCATGTTTGAGTATTCTGGAAATCTATAATATATATGCATGTTTACGGATTTGAAATTGAATATATGATATTCTGCATGTATGGTTATTCTGGAAATCTGTAATATATATGCATGTATATGATTTCTGTTAATCGTATCCTACAAGGTGGAATAACAGTACGTCTTCTGTTCTAATTGGATTAGAAGCATGAAGATTCGATTTAATTTAATTAATCGAACTTGGACATATATATTATGTTATGGGTGTATTGTTACTATGGTGGATTGTATATGATTCTGAAATTGTTTCAAAAATTCATATACGGATTGTAGTTTTAAAAAAAATAAAAAATAAAAATTTCCCGGGGCGCTGCCCCCGACCCCCTCGCTGACTGGTAAGCGAGACCACCGCCAAGGGGGGAGTCCCCCCCTTGGACCCCCCGCCGTAGCGCACGATGGTCGTGACCCCAAATATTTTTATAATATTCTTTAAATGATATATATTGTGTTATGTGCTTATTGTGATATGCATGGTGCACAGTTATGGCTCTTTTGACCCATAGGATTAGTGGTTTTTGGTTTTTTTGAAATACGGCTTGCATGTCGTGCCTTTCTATATTCTGATGTAATATTCTCTTCTCATCTAAATCCCCTCGAATGTAACTCGAGGTTTCTTTATAACATGTAATGTACAAGTGTAATCAAGAAGACAAGATGATGATGGAGAGGAGACACACGTGAACGAGGAAGGTCCAACGAAGCTACTATTTTGAAGACCTTTTACCACCTTAGACTGACTTTCAATCTTTTCATTAGCTTGAAAGGATTGACATAGGGTTGAGCCATAACTGTGACACGTTTAATTTTTGCACTTTATTTATGCTTGTATACGATATGCTATGATAAATAACGTGCATGCTTAATAAGATTAAAATTGATGAGATCTAAATTAATTAATAAAATCCCTCATAAAATTATTAAGTCTAAATCAGATGCCTTCCAATGAATGACACTCATCAAGACATTGATTAATGAATGTAGGTTTGCCAAAGCAAAGTACCCCATTTATCTTGGTAAGATGCGATAGGATAATTGTGATATCCAAAATGTTAAAAGAATTGGGCTCGACTTAACTAAGTTATCTCAATAGGATTGTGGACTTAGAGGCATAGAGTTTGGCAGGTACCATTAGATGGACGAGAACAAATGTTGTTCACCAAACTGTCTAAGAGTTATATATGATATAATTGACAAATGGTTGTCTACCTAAATAATTATGTTTTAAGAGATTAGCCAAAGCGAACTTAAGGCGTAATGAAATATGGATCTTAGCTCACTAGAAAGATTTAATAGAAAATGCTTTCCGAATTAATGGTGAGGGCTATTAATTTGATTAAAATAGTGGGAGGTTATTTGGAATGTACTATTATCAATTACATAATATCAAAACTCTGCAATTTGACTTATTATTTATGCACTTATAAATTGTAGATATCAATGGAAACTAACAACACATATAGTCTTTCACTACGATCAGTCCTTGAGAAGGAAAAGCTGAGTGGAATTAATTTCCTAGACTGGTATAGGAACTTGAGGATTGTCCTCAAACAAGAGCGCAAGCTCTATGTCCTTGATGGGCCCATTCCTGCAGCACCAGCTAACACTGCACCACGTGCAGAGCATAATGCTTACAAGAAGCATCAAGATGATGCTCTAGACGTGAGTTGTCTCATGCTAGCAACTATGAACTCTGAGCTTCAGAAGCAACGTGAGTTAATGGATGCTTATGAGATGATCGAGCAGCTCAAGAAATTGTTCGCAGGGCATGCTCGACAGGAGAGGTATGATACAAGCAAGGCGTTGTATCACTGCAAGATGGGTGAACATGATCCAGTTGGTCCACATGTTCTGAAAATGATTGGGTATATTGAGTACCTTGCTAGGTTGGGTTTTTCGATTACTGCGGAAGCCCAAACTGATCTAGTTTTACAATCTTTGAACAGCAGCTACTCGCAATTTGTCATGAATTACCTCATGAATGAAATTACGAAACCACTTACTGAGTTGTTGAGCATGTTAAGAACTGCCGAGAACAACATGAAAAAGGCAGGACCCGATCCCATAATGATGGTACAAAAGGGGAATGCTAAGGGAAAAGGGAAAGGCAAGAAGAAGATAGGATCTAAATTTGGTGCCAAACCCAATTTCAAAAACAAACAGGCTTTAAAACCTAAAGGTGGGGTAGCTAAAGAAGGTGATTGTCACTTTTGTGGAAAACCTAGACACTGGAAAAGGAATTGTCATGCATATCTGGAAGAACTGAAGAAAAAGAAAGGAAGTACGACTTCTGATTCAGGTATATATGTTATAGAAGTCAATTTGTCCACTTCTACATCATGGGTATTGGATACTGGATGTGGTTCTCACATTTGTGTTAATGTGCAGGAACTCCGAAGGAGTAGGACTTTGGCGAAAGGAGAGGTTGACCTACGAGTTGGGAATGGAGCAAAAGTTGCTGCACTAGCCGTAGGAACTTATCATTTATCTTTGCCCACTGGGCTAGTATTAGAGTTAGAAGATTGTTATTTTGTGCCTGCTATGAGCAAAAACATTGTTTCTGTTTCTTGTTTGGACAGGAAAGGTTTTTCGTTTTTAATAAAGAACAACAGTTGTTCGTTTTACTTAAATGAAATATGTTATGGTGTTCCACAATTGTTTAATGGTCTTTATATTCTTGCTTTAGAGATGCCTATCTATAACATAAATACAAAACGATTTAAATCAAATGATTCAAATCCGACATATCTCTGGCACTGTCGTTTAGGCCATATAAATGAGAAACGCATATCCAAACTCTATAAAGATGGATTTTTGGATTCATTTGATTTTGAATCATATGAGAAATGCGAGTCTTGTTTATTAGGTAAGATGACTAAAGCCCCTTTCACTGGTTATAGTGAACGGGCTAGTGATATATTGGGACTTATACATAGTGATGTGTGTGGACCCATGAGTTCATTAGCAAGAGGTAGGTTCTATTACTTCATTACATTTACTGATGACTTCAGTAGATATGGATATGTGTATCTTATGAGACACAAATCCGAATCCTTAGAAAAGTTCAAGGAATTCAAGAATGAAGTTCAAAACCAATTTGGCAAAAGCATAACAGCCCTTCGATCCGATCGAGGTGGTGAATACTTAAGCTAAGATTTTGATGACCTTCTAAAGGAGTGTGGTATTATATCACAACTCACTCCACCTGGAACACCACAATGGAATGGTGTGTCTGAGAGGAGGAATCGCACCTTGTTAGACATGGTACGATCAATGATGAGTCATGCATATCTTCCAATAAGCTTCTGGGGTCATGCCCTAGAGACAGCTGCATTCACACTTAACCGTGTTCCTACAAAGACGGTTCAAAAGACACCATATGAGATGTGGACTGGGAAACGTCCTAGTATGTCGTTCATGAAGATTTGGGGTTGCGAGGCGTTTGTAAAACGTCTGACTTCTGACAAGCTCGGACCCAAATCTGACAAATGTAATTTTGTGGGATACCTTAAGGAAACAAAAGGGTATTATTTCTACAAACCTTCTGAGAACAAAGTAGTTGTTGCTCGAACTGGTATTTTTCTAGAAAGAGAATTTGTCTCTAAAGGAAACAGTGGGAGGAAAGTAGAACTCGAAGAAATTCGAGAACCACAAAATATCATTGAACCTGAGTTAGAACATGAGCAGGAACCACAAGATATTGTGGAAAGTGAACATGCTCAAATTACACAAGGCATTCGTAGATCTAGTAGGACACGCCAAGAGCCCGAGAGATATTATGGATTTCTTGTGACTCAAAACGGCGATGTGATGCTCATAGATCAGGATGAGCCTGCTTCCTACCAAGAAGCTATGAATGGACCAGATTCTGAGAGATGACTTGAAGCCATGAAATCTGAGATGGACTCCATGTATACTAACCAAGTATGGACTTTGGTTGATCCACCCAAAGGAGTAAAACCAATCGGGTGCAAATGGGTTTTCAAGAAGAAAACCGACATGGATGGTAATGTACAAACCTATAAAGGCCGACTGGTAGCAAAAGGTTTCAAACAAGTTCAAGGTGTTGACTATGATGAAACCTTCTCTCCAGTGGCAATGGTTAAATCCATCAGGATCTTACTTGCTATTGCAGCCTTTTATGATTACGAAATCTGGCAGATGGATGTCAAAACTGCTTTCCTTAATGGAAATCTCCTTGAGGATGTGTACATGACACAACCTGAGGGTTTTGTCACTCCAAAGGATGCTAGAAAGGTATGTAAGCTGCAGCGATCCATTTAAGGATTGAAGCAAGCCTCTCGGAGTTGGAATCTTCGATTTGATGAAGCAGTCAAAGAGTTTGGCTTTATAAAAAATGAAGATGAACATTGTGTATATAAAAAGGTTAGTGGGAGTCAGATTGTATTCCTGGTATTATATGTAGACGACATATTAATTATTGGGAATGACATTCCTTCCTTACAGGCTGTAAAAATATGGTTAGGAAAATGTTTCTCCATGAAAGATTTGGGTGATGCAACCTACATTTTAGGTATCAAGATCTATCGAGATAGATCGAGAAAAATGCTCGGCCTAAGTCAAAGTACATATATTGATAAAGTGTTGAAACGGTTCAGCATGCAAGAGGAAAAAAGAGGACACTTACCCATGACTCATGGTGTAAAGATCTCTAAGGCCCAATGTCCTAAATCACAAGATGATGAGGAGCGTATGAGAAAGATCCCTTATGCTTCGGCAATTGGATCTATCATGTACGCAATGATATGTACTCGTCCGGATGTTTCGTATGCTTTGAGCATGACGAGCAGATACCAGTCGAATCTAGGTGAAGGTCACTGGACAACAGTCAAGAATATCCTCAAGTACCTGAAAAGGACTAAGGATTCATTCTTGGTATATGGAGGTGAAGATAAACTGGCAGTAAAGGGTTACACAGATGCTAGTTTCCAGACTGACAGTGATGACTATAAGTCTCAGTCAGGTTTTGTGTTTTGCGTTAATGGTGGTGCTGTTAGCTGGAAAAGTTCGAAGCAAGAGACAGTAGCCGATTCTACAACAGAGGCTGAGTATATTGTTGCTTCTAGTGCAGCCAAGGAGGCTGTATGGATTAAAAAGTTCGTCACTGAACTTGGTGTTGTTCCAACCATTGTTGATCCAGTTGAGTTATACTGTGATAATGATGGAGCCATTGCACAGGCTAAGGAACCCAGATCTCACCAACGATCCAAGCATATACTTATGCGGTACCATCTCATCCGTGAAATCATTAATAGAGGAGATGTACATATATGCAGAGTGCCAACAGATAATAATGTTGCAGATCCACTGACCAAGGCTTTGTCACAGCAGAAGTACGAAGGTCACACTAGTTCCATGGGTATTAGATACATGAGTGATTGGCTCTAGTGCAAGCGGGAGATTGTTAGAGTTTATGCCCTAGAGGCTAATTATTTGATGTAATTGCTTAACATTTTTGATATTATATTTGATTGAATAAATAGATTATTTTATTATGATTTCATTTACTGCGTTATATAAATGTTAACATAATAAAAGCCCTTAGAATAATGATACGAATTATATAGCTTTAAGTATGTGACTTGAACATGAGATTATATAATTATAATTAGTATCATTGCTCTTAAATGTCCCTAGTCGAGTATCATTGTTAATGGGACAACAATGATGCATTGAGACTAGTATGTGGATTGACTGATGGCCAAATCTCATTGGTCATAAATATATGAGATATTTGAGTCAATGCATAGGTACATGTTAGAGAACAATGTACTGGACTGACCCACCATGAGAATTCTACATGGAGCATTATGCAAAGTGTCATAAGAAATTCTTATAGTGACAATGATGTAATGATCCTCCGACCTGAAGTCATTATATTATTACACGAGAATTTGTGTACTTTGATATCATCAAATGTCACCTTTAATAGGGTGGACAATAAAGGTGATTATTGGGTACATCATGAATCGTGTGAGGAATATGAGTGATCTAGATGGAATTTAACCCTCCTATATATTAGGGGTGATATCCATAGGCCTCTTGATTGAGTAGGACTATGAAATGCATGGCCATGCTCAAATATTGATTTGTTTCATATAGTCTACTCATTGATCAAGAAAACTCAGATTAAATTATGAAGAGTATGACACATTCCATGCCTCGAGTTTAATCTAGGATATAAGGTTAAAAGGATTAAATTACATTGAAACATTGGTCACGAAAAGGTTGTATTGAATTACCGATCTTATTATTATTTAGGTAGCAGTGATGCATTACTAGATGTCGCTCACTGTTTATAATTTTATAATATGATTTTAAAATTATTGCCAACATCATAATAACCTATAGGGTCACACACTTAGAATGTAATTAAAAAGGAATTAATTTAAATTGTAAGTATTTTAAATATGTCAATATGATTGATAGTATTTAAAAATTACAAATTTAAATTAATAGGATAATTTGTATATATGTATATTAATTAAGTAAGACTTAATTAAAATATAATATATATAAATTCGGATTTTATTTTTCTATTTATTTTAGGTTTTAGTTAATTCCTATTAACTACTATATATATGATATATCAGTAGTCTAAAAGTCACGTAAGGAAAAACTAAAATCCTAGCCGCTTTCAGAAAGAGGCTAGAGAGAAAAATAATTGGGAAATCCTGATCTTGGTGGCTAGTACCGCGGTTCCTTTTGCTGCAGATCGTGGGACGATTCGCGGAGCGTTCGTGTGGATACCGTAGAGACGCAGTCGCTGGATTACTTTGAAGATTCGAAGCTGTTCCAGAATTCAATCGTCTCCTGTCCATCTCAGATAATCGGTAAAATAATCTAAACCTCTGATTAATCTGTTTTCGCTTGGATCCTGTCTTAGGGTTTCAGAATTTTTTTTTTTAAATTCCGCTGCTTTCACTGTGTCGAAACCCTAACATGACTAACTCTTTGAATTTACTAAGCTTAAAGTTCAAGTTCTTGCTCCATTATACGATCACAAAAGACTAAATATGCTGCTAAGTCATTTGGAAAAAAAACTTAACAAAACTTAGCAGTGACTGACATTACAATATTCTTTTAGTAATTATATAAATATTAGTGATCACTTGTAGTATAAGTCTTTGTGATTTGAAGGATTCTTTATGAATCAAACTTGTAATAGTTCTGTGTGAACTATGATCTTTGTAATCACCTATCCTTAGTAGTATTAGGATATTTCTGTGTTCTTACTTTACTACACTTTAATTTCTACAATTTTTTTAAGTGTTACTGTACGATTTCATCTAGTGATAAGTTTTTGCAATTGTTCTAAATTCAAAGATTTATATTTTTGTATAATCTCTTAAGGGATTTTCTAAACTAATTCTGTTGTGTTTAAATAATTAAATTATAATATCACAATCTCATATAAGTTAATATGAGATGTTTGAATGTGTATATAATAATCCAAGTTGCTATCATTAATACATTCAGTCATGACATTTTGGGTGAATCTGGTGAGTTAAGATGATCCAAAAAGATACTAGCGAGAAAGCGTATTAGGTCTTATTGTATTCTGATTTGATTCGGATTCGTTGCATATATTATTTTCTTTCTAAAAGAAAAATATTAAATATCAAAGCTTTTAATATTTCAATGAGAAAATCCATGCGAACATCTTCGGGGCTACAGGGTGATTGTCTTAGGGAGGTCGTGGTCCAAATGTCATGTGTGGGAGAAGAAGGCTGGGGGGCTGGGGTAAATGTAGTGGTGCACAAATGGCCTGTGGCCTGCGGCCCAGCCTTGATCCGGCCTGGTCAAAGCCTGGCCTGGTCAAGGCTCGGTCCGGCCTAGCCCGGCCTGAAGGCCTTGAACATGCCACATTTTTTTGGCTCAGATCTGGCCTGGCCTGCCAAAAAGCCCGGCCTGGCCTGGCCTGAGGTCCGGCCTGGTCTGAGACCTGACCTGGCCTGAGGCCCGACCTAATTCACCCAAAGTCCGGCTCGGCCTGTCAATTTTTTTTGATTCATGCATGTTTTTTTATATACGAATAAATAAATTCATAAAAATACATTGGGTAATGTAATATATAAGAATTTTTCTTACCAAGCTAATAATCTACACTTTTTGCAGAACTTTCATTACATCTTCATTTTAATAAATACTTAGGTTAAAAACTAGAAATTCATTTGTAAAATAATAATAATAATAAAAAAGATAGCGTTCATAAAAAATAAACTTTTTTTTATTAATGATAGTATAAAATAATACAATATCTTTAAAATTGTACATTATTTTAATTCATTATTGTAATTTATAAGTTGTAACTTGTAAATTATAATATATTACTTTTAATTAATATATCAATTAAGTTTAAAATTTTAGTTGGTGTTTTTATAATATTTAAAATTATTAAAAAAAATTGAATAGATCGGATAGGACCGGCCTGGCCTGGCCTGACCCAAGGTCTGGCCTGACTCAAGGCCTGGCCTGGCCTGACCTGCAGGCCTCGGCAGACCCCATTTTCAAGTGCCAAGCCCGATCTGGCCTGGCCTGCAGGCCGAAAGTCAAAGACCCGACCTAGCCTGGTCAATGGTCAAGGCCTAGCAGACCTAGGCCAGACCAGACCAGGCCAAATTGGCCTGTTGTGCATGACTAGGTAAATGGAGTTGAAATAAATTGTTGCATTTATTATATAACAAAGTTTGTACTCCACTTTTCCGCATGAGGCTTTAAAAATCCATTTGCAAAATTTTAAATTCATAATTTGTATACATTTAATTGATTTTTGTTAGTACAACCATGGATTATCATAAATATTTAAAATATATTACTATTTATAATTTTATATCTTTTTCTATTTTTGAAAAAATTCATCAAACACTTAATTTTTAAAGTTCTAATTTTTACAAATTAATTACAAAAAAATCAAAATGAAACTTTTTGATTATTGGACGGTGTCGAATAGTACCAAAGTGCGTTCAAAAAATTGCGTACGAGACTTTGTCATTAATTTATTCCATTGCAGTTGGCAAAAATTAGAGAAAACATGGAACATTTTTGAACTTCGAATTTTGTCATCAATTTATTCCATTGGCAGTTACTTATAAATCTAAAGAGCTCTCTAACTATTACGTGAGAACAAACATTAAGCCTTTTTTTTACGATAATTATACATCATGTCGATAATGATTAGTAAAACAAAATGTATAATATTTTTAATACAAAAATAAGAACTCATACTCATAAATAAATATAGGGGCTGCGCTCTCAGAAATTTTGGTGATTTAATTTCTTTTGTTGTTTATATATAGGATACCTACTTAAATAATTTAAAAATATAAATTTATAATAATAGATATTTTATTCATCTCAAAGAATGAGTTTCATTTTAACTTTTTAAAGTTAATTTTTAAAATTTAAAAATTAATATAAATTAATTTAATATAGATAATACAATCATAAACTTTACTTCCTCCCTTCTACAGAAAAAAATAAATTTCTTTTTGTAAACTTTATTAATTTCGATGATATTTATTTGTGAGTGTTTAGTGTTATATATAGTAATGGTATGATATTGTAATTGTGATTGTAAATATATGAGCATTATATTATTTTATACTACAAATAAAAATGTACATTCCTTTGTTAGCAAGTTAATAAAACTTTTGTATTTCAATTATAATGCCTCTAATAAATTCGTTAGATATTAATGGTTCGTTATATATATTATTTTCTTTTTAAAAGAAAAATATTAAATATCAAAATTCTGTGCATTAAAAACTTTATTTATTTATACTTTCGCATATATGTGGTAAAAGGAAATTGTTATTTAAAAAAAAAAGTATTTTCTCTAAAAAAATTCAGCTCTAGAATTGAAAATTTCTAAATCCAGCAACCGCATAAATATATGCATATCTTTTCGATAGGGACCACCTCATCTTAATTGAAGGAGTCGGGTCTCCTCCGGACTCAAATGGTCCATACTGCTCCAAACTTTCAATACCGACAGCGGTACGTGCGTCCAAACTTAAAGTAATCAAATGGCACTTCTTTTTGGATAAATATACGTATATAATATTTAATCATAAAAATTAATTATTATATTTTATTTTATTATTAAAAAATAAATCATGACTCAAAAATTCATATTAAATTTTACTTTTTAATAATAAAATAAATATAATAATTAATATTATAATTAAATATTATGTAGGTAAAATAGTCCCTTCTTTTTATATGCATACACACATACCCACAACAAAATCACAGCTAAAATTTCCAAAAGTTCACATTTTTAATTTATTGTTTTACGTTTCTCAAGCACACATTTTTTAATTTATTGTTTTACGTTTATCAAACATATATATGAGAATGATCTATAATTAAAGTGGATGAGAGTCATTTTTTATTTAATTCAATTTTATCCGGTCCGTTATAATATTTAATGACTTAGATATGACCATACCGCATAATAATTAATAGCACTATCACAAAATTATTATGTTGTATGTGACCCATGAAAAAAATTGTCCATAATACTTCTTATATGCAGGAAAAAAAATAGAGATACCACAAAATTGTTATGAAATTTTCTTAATTTTTTTTTCACATACCGCATAATTATTATGCGTTATGCGAATCAGGAAGAAAAAAAATAAAGGGGTAGTGTAGAACTATTATGTGGTACACCTAATTTTTTATTTTTTTTACTTTTTGTTCGCTTTCATGACATATTGTATAACGATTATGCAGTATATGAAAAAAAAATTAGAGAACACTGTAGAACTATTATGTGATATCCCTAATTTTTATTTATTTTTGCTTTATGTTAACTTTCATAACATACCGAATAACTATTATGTAATATGTGATACTTTAAATTATTTATTTATTTATTTATTTTTAATAATTTCCCATGCACATATTTACATACATAGATATATAAATATATACACATCCATCCATACATAAAGAAGAGAAGAGGGATGTCTTCTCTTTCATTGTCTGCGTAGGTTCCTATTTTGAGCAATTAAAAATTTGATATAGACATACATGTATACACATATATAAAGGGGAGGGATTGCTTGGATATTAAGAACCAACGGTGTTAATAAATACGAGTAGTTTTTGTTGAAATGTGCAGAGAAAATTAGATGGAATGATAAAAAAGGTCATTAACATTTAACTTGGACACCTATTAGTATAGAATTAAAAGCCTGACACAGTAAGGACAAAATTAGTCCCAGGTGGGGTCTGCTTACTATATTTGAACACCAATTTACCACATGGGTGGGTTCTGTCCTGCGATAGAGTGTGACCACATGCCTTTCTTCTCGTATTATACTTGAAAGTGAAATTACTTGTTGAGTTGGCATATTGTTATTGGTAACGCGGATATTTCGGAATCTTATCTCATTGTTTTTCTTTTATATTATTATTCAGCTTATGGAATTATCCAAGGGAGATAGATGCCTTTAAGCCTTTTCGTATCCGCACGATTTTCCGCGAACTGTTTACTTAGTATTCTATTTTAATAGACATTAAATAATGAGTATTTCTATATTTATTTAAAAAAATTATTCACAAATTTTATTTTTATAAAAAATAAAAAAGTATAATCTCATCTTATTTATAAAATATAAATAAAATAGGATCATATTTTTTTGGCTAAAGTACATATTACACTTTAAAATTATAAAAATTTTGAGTTTTACACCATAAAGTTTAAAATATATTTAAGTGCAATTTAAAATTCTTTTTCGTCTAAAAAAATACAATTTGCTCCCACAATTGATGATACATTTTGTTTAGTAGAAAATTTTTTGGGGTGCTTTTGTCTAACGAAAAGTTTTAAAGAGTGCATTTTGTCTAGAAAATTTTTTTTATGGTGAATTTAGATATATTTTAAATATTAAGATGAAAAATTCATATTTTTTATAATTTTAAAGTTCAATCTGTACTTTAGTCCTTCTTTTTTTTTGCATAGTTAACTTTATAAATAGATACTCATTAATATAAGCAAGATGGCGAGACAAGAATTATGATAATAAATTTAAAATTTTGAAACAGACATGAAAATCAAACAATTATTTTTAACTTTTTTCTTCTCATTTTCTTCCCTGTTGGAGCTTAGGAAATATTCTACAAAACAATTGGATTGATTACAAGTTTACAACAAAATGATTTTTACATGCACAGTTTGTGAATTCAAGAAACGCATTCGCAAACTGTCTAAAAGTGTATAAAAGTCTATATATAATTTAGTAGATTCCGACATTTCTTTTAAAAGTACTTTTTTGAGGAATACCATATACTTAAATTTAATTATTAACATGAAGTATCACAAATATAATATTTAAATGTTATAAAAAAATTATAATAATTAATGACAAAAACTTAATTTAGATCAAGAAAATTAAAAAGAGATTAAGGAATGAATTAAAGGTTTGTTTGATCTATGTTTCAATTGTAGCCGATTAGATTTTAGTCTAGTGATTAATTCTGAGATATTGTGATCTTGATTATGAGATTATATTATACTATCTCTATTTCAAATTATATTATTATTATTATTATTATTGATTTTGAAAAGTAATTTGACACATTTTTTTAAAAGATGACTCATTAAAAATTAAGAAAAAAAATTAAATTTACAATGAGTAATACATTTTAAATAGTTTATAATATTCATCATGATTAAAATTAAAAAAATTATGTTAATTTTGAGTTTAAAAATAAATTAAATTAATTTTAAAAAATTAATAATAATCAAATAATATGGAGCCGATGGAGTATTACCCAAACAATGGGACTTAAAAGAAAAAAATTGTTGAATTATGACCTCAAGGGCGCTTCTGAATTTCTGACCAAAATAACTACTAAATCTAAATCAATGTTTAGAAAATCGGACCGGTCATCGAATCGAAAAAGTTATCGGGTGAATAGGTCACTGGTCCAACCAGTGGTCGAACCGTTATTGAACTAGTGACATCATAAATACATAAAAAAATATATTATTAATAATTAATAAAATTTTAAAATATCTAATTTTTTATAAACTAAAATATAGTAAAATAATGTTATAATCTTATTAAAAATATTTTTGTATAAAAAAAAATACTTGAAAACCGGGTCAACCGGTTCAACTACCGGTTTTACCGATTGAATCGGTGGTCAACCGATTTTTGACCAGATCGCTGTTTTTCCTGTTTTTTGGTTGGACTGGATTGTAAAGTTGACCGGTTCTGATCGAACTGTGGTCAAACCGCCGATTTAATCCGATTTTTTAAACATTGATCTAAACCACATTATATACATGGAAGAAAATGTTTGGAAAAATTGTGAATGAAAACAATTAATTAGTGGGGACCTATTACAGTTCGATAGAGAAAGATCAAGCTCCCATGCATGCATGTATCCGGCTGCCTATAAATCCCCAAACCATAAGCTAGTTAAATTACAGATTTCAAAATGTTAAAACCATTCCTCCTCCTCATTTTCTTTAGTTTGAGCCTTGCCTTTTTGGTAGGCGATGCTCAAAGACGCCCCCCACCTCCAAGACGCCCCCCACCGCCACCTCCAAGGCGTCCCCCACCGCCACCTCCAAGGCGCCCTCCACCGCCAACTCTGCGCCCTCCGCCACCAAGACCTCCCCCCCCACCACCTCCTAGACGTCCACCACCACCACCTCCTAGACGTCCACCTCCACCACCTCCTAGACGTCCACCACCACCCCCTCCTCAACGTCCACCACCACCACCACCACCACCACCTCCTCAGCGTCCTCCTCCGCCACCACCATTCCTGCGTCCCCCTCCGCCACCACCTCCTCGACATCCTCCTCCGCCGCCACCACCAGAAGTACCTTCCCCGCCAGTAGTGGTTGATTATCAATGGGATTTTTTTATCCTTTCCCAGCAGTGGCCTTGGGCATTTTGCCCTTTCGAAAATCCGGCATGCCATTCAAAATCTCATGATATGCCAAATACTTTCACCATTGAAGGCTTGTGGCCCACTAACCTCACTTCTGGCGTTTTGAGGGATTGTATAGGATCTACCTTTGATCTTGATTCCGTAAGTGTGTGTGTGTGCGTGTGTATCTATCTATCTATCTATCTATCTATCTATCTATCTATCTATCTATCTATCTATATATATATATATATATCCAATTAGATCGATGTAGTAATGTTACATTAATTAGTGCCAGAATTTTGTATCCAAATTACCCAAAACTGCTTTCACGCATGTGTTGTACTATGTAATTACAGTACAATACTTGAAAATATTTTCGGGCAATTTGGGCAGACAATAGATCGATTTTTCCTTTCCTTTTCTTTTGATAAAGTAAGTAATTCTCTTGTAGAACCTCGCTAGCTAACTAGCTAGCTAGGTTTAAAGCACGTACGTACGTGTAATTAATTAATTCTCTCTTAATTATTTGAAATAAATATAAATAGGTTTCGGAGTTCCGAGAAGATCTAGACCTTTCATGGCCTTCTCTTTATCTTTTCATGACTAACGAAGAACTATGGGAGTTAGAGTGGAATAAATATGGGAGATGCTCCGAAAGTCTCTTAGACCAGACCGCTTACTTTCACAATGCAGTTGTTCTCAAGCATCATTTTGATCTACTGGATATACTTGCCCAATCAGGTGATTAATTAATTTTATTTGTTAAGAAACTTCTTTTCCATCTCAAAATATTTAAAATTAAATAAAATGAATAATATATGGTATAGTAGTTAACTTGTTATAAGAGCTAGCTAGATTTCTAATATTTAATTATATGAACGTCTCAGTAAATCCTGTATATATGCGTGCATGTTATGATTTATATATCTAAAAAATATATATTTTATTAAATATAATTAATTCGAATGTAGGTTTTCTTTTTCTGATCTCTTTAATTTTTTCAAAAAAAACTTTTCCTGATCTCGACTGAGTTTGTCGTACGTCATCGACTCATCATGCATGCACGTTTAATTTTTTGATAATGATTATTTTTATTAATTAATATAAATAAATGCAAATTAAATTAATGAATGAATGAATCATGTGCATGCAGGAATTTTTCCGAATGGCAATAGTTATGGAATTCTTGATGTAATTCAAGCGATCACTGAAGGCGTAAATGTCCGTCCACTTCTCAAATGCCAAAAGACTAATGCAGCAATATACCCACCAATTTATGTGCTTTCAAGTATATATCTATGCGTGGATAAAGATGGACAATCTTTTGTGGACTGCCCACCTCAACCCTACGGACTTTGTGGTGAGATAGGCGTTGAAAGAATCGGATTTGACAAACCTTTTCTGCATAAAAATATGCTAATTAGCTCTAACGCCACCACCACCTCTGCCGCAATTGGAGTTGAATGACCGCCCATGGATAATAATGTACGAATTGAATGCCTTACCTCTAATTAATAAATAAGGACTATATATACATATATATTGTCCAAATCTATCTATACCTATATTATAAATAAAGGAAGAGGAGCATGGCATTTACGTACTAAATGGTAAACTATGTAATAGAGTTAAAAAAAAAATATTAATTATTATATTTCATTATTATTGGAGCTCTTTTTTCTTTTTCTTTTTTAATTTTTTTTCTTATCTCTAGCAATCTCTCATTTTATTTTCTCCTTTTATTTTGTTTTTCATTTATTTTTAAAATTTAAATTTAAAACACATTTATCAATTGAAGAAATTATGATCCTCAAAGCTAATCTGCGTGTAAAATAGTACTTCCTACATTCCAAATTATAAGAATATTATTGATTTTCAAAAATCAATTTGAGATATTATTAAAATAAAAAATTAATATGATTCATTAAAAATTATGAAATAATAAAATTTATAATTAATACTACTTATTAGATAATTTGCATGTGTTAATTAAAATTAAAGAATTTTATATATTCATTTTAAATTTTAAAATATCTTAAATTAATTTTAAAAAATTAATTATAATTTTGTAATATGAAAGGGAGTATTATAAATAAATAAAATAATGTGAGGATGGGTATGAATATTGATGAATTGGCGTTATGTGATAGAGTCGTCAAGGTGTGTACGTGAATCTACCTTCAACTATACATGATCAACCTACCTTTAACGTTGCCACTGTGAAATAGTGAATCCCATTACATATATATACTTGGACATTGTTTAACACTTTAACTTACCCACTTTAAGTACTCCACTTTGAAGGGATATTAATACTAAAAATCTCTCGATTGCAATATAATTAAATCTCACTTTACTTGCGAGAATACAAGTCTCCCCCCAAAAAAAAAATTCTATAATACAAAGGAAAGATAAGTCACATAATAACGTAAAAATGTAAACTTACAAAATGGTTAAAGTCAAACCCGAGGCTTCGTTGTCATAAATCCCAAAAGCCCAAGTCTTAACATTCATAATAAGACCTCATCGAAGAGTAGTAACCTGAAGAGTAAAATGCCTATGTCATTGCTCTCGCCTCTCAATCAACTTGAGAGGTCAAATACGGAAGAAGCTGTACAACACATTTAACACTAACCATTTAGTCCCTTTCAACAATCTAAATTTATAGACAAAGGCAAGATCAATAGCCGCTGTAAGAAGACAACATTTAAGACTAACCATTAGCCCCTTTAAGCAACCCATGGCCATATCTATATAGAGAAAGGCAAGCTCAGACGCCACTACCCTCTATAAGT
Source organism: Hedera helix (assembly GCA_947179155.2). Classification (NCBI taxonomy): domain Eukaryota; kingdom Viridiplantae; phylum Streptophyta; class Magnoliopsida; order Apiales; family Araliaceae; genus Hedera; species Hedera helix. Next base: position 34,481,058 of record OX359276.1, read on the forward strand.
ACCTTTTTTTTCCTTCTCATTGCAACTACATTATAGAATTTTAGAAAAGCTATTAAAATTGTACCAATTTTATTACAAGATTTTTTTTTTAAATCAAAATTGTATGTAATTAAGATAATATATCTTAACAAATATATATAAAAAATTGTATCGAGATATTATGATATCGGAAAAATCTCTTAACATATCACCCAACTTAAATTAAAATTTTAACTAAATTAAATTTATTAAAACTTGAAAGTTTACCAAATTATACGATTAATTGTATTAATAATATATGTGATTTTTTTAAAACATAATAACTGTAAAATTAGCTAAAAATTATATTGAATTCATTACTAACTAATTGTCATAGCTAAATAAAACTTATTAAAACTTAAGTTTCATAGTTTCATTTAAATTAGAATTTCAAGCAAATTTTGCTAATATAAATATTAATATAAAATTCGATAACAAACTTAAATAAAATAAAATCAATTATTTTTTCGCAAACATAACTACATAAATGTTACATTATAGTTTGACTTTTTATATCAAATTGATAACTTTGGTAACTAAAATTTATACCATTTTTTGTGTAAATATAAGTGGAGAAATTATAGCCTCAATTTTTGTAAGTTTAAAAATATAAATAAGTATGCTTAATTCTTAATTCTAAAATTGATTAATTTGACCAAAAAAGCAAATTAAGTTAATCTTTTGAGTGATAGATGAAGTAATTAACATAATAAACTATTATTCGTGCTGCCCCAAGGGTTGGTAAGCTTGTTACACTAACACTCTGTTATTGAGTTTTAAAATCGACGTAAAAGAAAAGAAATAGACAAAAAAGTTAAGCCTTTTCGTCTAATTCCTTTGCTATTAAGTTTTTTAATCAATGAAAAATAAATGAAACAGTCGAAAAACTTGGTCACTTTCACTACAAGAAAATGGTCTATCAGCGACCGCTTATTAGCGACCGAATTCGGTCGCTAATGGACATCAGCGACAGAATTCGGTCGCTGATATCCGTCGCCAATAGTTTGGTCGCTAACATTCATATCAGCGACGGACAATAGCGACCGAACTTTCAGCGACCGACAATGGTGACCGACTCGGTCTCTAAGCTGAGTCATCACACCTGACAACATTCGCCACGTGTAGCGACTGCTAACAGCGACCGAAGAAACAACGACCAATATCAGCGACCGCTATCAGTGACCGATGAAATGATTATCAGCGACCGAATTTTGAGACGAACAACGACCGAATTAGCGACCGGGTAGTAGCGACATGTTATTAGCGACCGCTTTTAGCAACCGAATTCGGTCGCTGATTATTCTTTTCAGAAGAAAAAAAGTTTTTTTTGTTTCTTCGATTCCTAAAAATTTCTTTACCTGTCAAACACATCCCAACACAGCACAACATATATATAAACGATCTAATTGAGATCTCCAACAAAATATCAAATTCTAACCAAATGAAATAACATACATTTCAAATAAATATAAAACCATCATCTAATCAAATCTTAGAACATAAATATATATACAATACGATAAATATTCAACCGTTCATATGTAACACAATAGAATGAATACAATAAAAAAGTTAAGAACGATATGTAGCTCGCCAAGCTTCATCGATCTAGCTAACTGCCACGTTCCTGTAACAAAAAAAGAAACACGTTCAAGATAGTATTATTGAATGATTAATTTTGGTGCATTAAGTAATAATATTACCTCGTCTTGCTCATTATCCTCTTCCTGGTCCGGCTGACTTGCTGTTGTCGCCACCGCATTCGCTAATGAATCAGGGCTCAACGCTTTCAAATGATCTTACAGCTGACGCAGAATTGCAGGATCTCTGCATATGGCTCTAACACAGTCCGCAGCGTTATGTGGCGTCGGATTGTATGATGCTTGGGTAGACTGGCTACCCGAGCTGCAAGAGGCAGTAATACTCGTTAGTCTTCGCTGCCCTTGGCCCTTAACAAAAATTTTCATGACAACCGACGCCCTTTCCCACAACTCTTGATCAATCGGCGGGCGACCACTACCAGGGGGATACCGCTCATTCATTAGTTGGTTGTAAGTGTCCTGTAATTAAGTAATACATTGAATAGTTAAATGTAACGTCAAAATTAATGTATAAACATGTAACGTTAAAAAAACTTAATTACCCGTATCTGTATAGCATCAGGCAAACCATCACGAGTGGTCACGTACACATCCAACCAATTGATAGTCTGACCTCTGGACCTACTAGATGACTACAAATATGACAAGTGTATAAATATATTAGTCATGCAAATAAATACTAAATAAATTCTCGTAAATATGAAGAAAGTAAATTTGATGAACTCTGTACCTCCCTATCCATGAAATGTTGCGCCTGTGATATACTACCGTCTTTGTATGTACCATTTGCCTTTTCCCCTTCAGCTACACCGGCGGATCTGTTCCTGGCGGCAATCCTCCCTTTCTTCGCCCATTCATCACTTTGCCACTGCTGGCACATCTCAACCCATATATTGCGCGAGCACCACCACGGGTTGTACTCATGCATATACTCCGCAGCCTGGCCAGGATGGTCTATGCTGGCATTATACACTGTCTTTTCCCGCTCCTTCTTTATGTTGTCTTTGGTACGGACAACACACTTTTGCTAGAATAGTGTCTGTATAACCCCGGTCTGTGAATCTTCCCACTTGTATCTTTTCTGAAATAAAAATACAATAATAACATTAAAATAAACATTAGAATATTTCAATAGAATAATTATAAATTACGAAAAAACAAATACCTGGAACTCTTGCCAACAGACCTCCTTATGGGCTAGTGGTGTGCTGGCCCACGTAATAGATGGGGTAGGCCAGTTTTGTAGGCATAGCTGTGAAATACATTTCACAACCCTAACATCTGCAAAATCTCTGAAATATAGAATTAAATAACATTAGTATATGCAATAATATTATTGCTGAGTTTAATATTACTATACGGTTAATAACTTACGTGTTGGTAGGATCAGGGCGAATCTGTAATACAATACGCTCGTCTGGATTAGTTGGGGCCTTCGGTATTTGATTTGGACCCCGACCTAAACCGCATTTCCTTCCTGATGCTGAAGATGCCATCTATTCAAAAAAATGACATATTAATGTGACTTACATAATAATAGCGACTGAAATAAAATGCTATTATATACAACAACTCAATAATATTTAATAAACATTTATATATAACTCGTCTATATTCCATCCGCCCACAATACCTTCAGCTCGTCTATAAGAGGTCTCAAGTAAACATTTAGATTCTTTCCAGGACTCTTGGGACCAGGAATCATGAGTGAAAGAAACAAGTATGGTTGTTTCATACACATCCAAGGAGGCAAGTTGTATAGAGTCACTATCAAAGGCCAGCAGAAATACGGAACAACTGAGTGGCCGAAAGGGTTGAAACCATCGGTTGACAATCCAAGTCTCACATTTCTTGGTTCTAATGCAAATGCCGGATGAGTTAAGTTGAATTCTTTCCAAGCCTTCCCATCTGCATGATGATTAAGTTCCCCACCTTTAGCTGGAGATCTCGCATGCCAAGTCATGTGTTCAGCTGTTCTTGAAGACATGTACAATCTTTGCAGCCGATGTGTAATTGGAAAATACCTTAAAATCTTAAAAGGTATATTTGTCTTTTTTTGTAGTCACACCGTCTTTATTAGGCTTAAACCGATCATGAGTGCATAACGTGCACTTTGTCTTTTGTTCATTTTCCTTATAAAACAACATGCAATCGGACATGCATCGATCTTCTGGTATCCAAGACCTAACTTCTTCACCATTTTCTTACAAAAGTAATAGTTATCGGGCAATTTTTCACCGTCAGTGTCGACGCCGAGATTTTAGTCGTTTCGTTTTTTAATAATAAAAAGCCCTTTCCAATTTTAGCCTTTGGATTTAAGATGTGATTTTTTGAAAAGGGTCGGCTTAAGTGTCGACGGGGTTTCGAAATGTCGATTTTTTATGAGCCAATTGACCAGAGTCGCCAGTTGGTATATTTGAAAATGGATGTACCAACTCATCCGAATTTTGTTTTCGTAATCGTTGGCTCATATGTGACTCCGAATTAATTGGTCCGCAAACCGAGATTCATAGAGTTCGGGGGCTTGCTTAAGTGAGGGGAAGGTGTTAGGCACCCCCCGACTTCCGTGAAATACGGTTACCGCAATCTCGATATTTTTCTATCCTCTTAAATCATAAAATGTGAGCGTGCGCATATGTGTGCGTGTCTGCCTAAATGAATGTTTGTGGTGAATTTTTGCATAAAAGTTGCTTTGATTTTATATGGCAAATGTGTTTTATCGAGAAAGTGTTTAGACGTCTTTTGACCCAAATGACAAGGCTTCATTTTTTATAATAAAGATTGATTTTAATTTCGAAAACGATGAGGATTTTTTATTTAGATGTCATTTTTAGAAAACAATAGTTTTTTAAACTTTTGTCAAATAGGAATCGAGACTATAAATTGCCTTCTAACAATAAATTCAAATAAAATGAAGGCAACTTCTAGAACTCTTTAACCCTATGCACAAAGTTTAATGAAAACGTTTATTTACTTTTTTACGAAAAAAAATATCTTTTATGACCTTTCAAAACCAAATGGAGCCTTTTCGTCAAACAAGGATCAAAGTTTCGCCAAAACTCTTAATTTTAAAACCCCGTGAGTCTAATATCCTAAATTGATTATTTTTAGAAAATCTTCATCGTTTGTCTTATTTTGAAAAATCGTCTTTTGTGTCGTAAATCAAAACAAGCATTCAAAATGTGTCAGGGCTATCCATGGGTATGTGAGCCATCTAAATAACCCAAAACACCCATAATCACATATTTTATTATTACGGGGCCTTAACCCGATCACGATTTGATATCGCTTTAAGGCCCGATATTACATATATACAGCCATGGACCCTATACAATGATTACATATACCAAAAATGTCCATCATCGGGATTTGATCACGAGGATCTCCTCCCTAGGCTCGCAGTTACCCAAATCACTGCATAACCAATACCACGACAAATCTAACAATACTAAACTCATTATTACATTACACAACTCAAAGATCGCGAACCCAACACTACGAACTATTCATTACCACAATGAACGACATATCACCATACGGATGTCATCGGGGCATTAGGCGGAGGTTACGTTCCGACGGAACCCTCGCTAATAACCCTTAATCCACGGATCATCATCAACATATCAACATGCTACATTAAAACAACCTACAACGCAAGATTATACTAGCAATACAAAAAATAAAATATCAAAGAAAACACCCTTTTCACCTTGCAAAATGCCGATGAAAGCTTTTTATTTCACGAATCGGACACAACCACAAGAACACTTGACTAATTAGCAAAAGAAAATAGATTTAACACTCAAATCTACCCAAGAATCGAGTTTTTCTCTCTCCTCCCGGGAACTCTCTCTCTCTAAAACTCTCAATTTCTTTCTTCTTCTTTCTGATCTCTCGGGTGGAAATGACAATGTATAGCCTTCCGCAGGCAGCTGCAGGTGCAACTGCGGCTGGCTGCAGGTGCATCTGCGGCTGGGCTCGCTAGCCGCCCGCGCCGAATCCTCGGCTGCCAGGTTGTCTCCTCGAGCCGCGCACTGTCCCCTTTGTCAGTAGCCGCAGGTGCACCCGCGGCTGCTCGGCTTATTTTTTTCGATTTCCGTGCCACGCGGTATTAATTCGCCAATATCTGCTGTATTATTTTGGAAGGTTGTTTCCTGATACATAAATCGTTTTTGTGCATGGTTTCCCGGGAGCGATGCCCCCTACTGCTGTAAACGTAATGGTCCTTTGCCGTCTTTGGCGATCGCATCGGGCTTTGTCTGGATTGACCGTATGTCTCGCCTCAAATGACTCGATTCTCGTTGTGCGTTTGGCAGCTTTGATCGTAAGCCGTGGTAGTGACTTCGTGTTGGCGTCTACCTTTCCTTTTCGTATGTCGGGTCAAATGACGATTTTGCCCTCCTGTCAGGGTTAATACACAAGTGCAAAATTTGGGTGTCTACAGTCAGGTAACATACTCTTAATGGCCTTTAATAGCGACTCAAAACACGCATGGCTCATGTTGTGATCAGCCTTGATGTTAAGTAACGTCGCCACTGCAGACAATGTAGTTTGCTTTGAGCAACCAGGCCACAACGGTTCGCATCCCTCCTCTAATAACTTAAATAACGATTTGGCATCAGAATTCATAAGTTGATATATGTCTTGTTCCCAATCAAAATCCGGCCCAGCAATATCATGGACCATGTCATTCATACGATGGGTACTACTGTCAGCTGGATTATGTATCCGTGCATTGACACTATCTCTTTTCTATCCATGTGCCCACCAACATTTTTCGTAATTTTTCATGAACCCATTAACAAGTAAATGATAGGCAACTATATTTCTGTCCGCATAATTGACAGTCTTACACTTCAAACAGGGACATCTTATCTTGTTCTGAGCGTTGACATATTCTTTCTGGCTATATGCGTAATCCAAAAACACTTGACAACCAGTTCTAAATTCAGCTGTAGCACCTATCTGCCCGCGTGACTTTTGTCGCCTCATCCAACTACGGTCTGAATATAAATCCATAATAGTATGGTACCTATTTTGACAAGATTTTTTGTATTCATTAAATCTATTTATTAAAAATGTATAGGTATAATGCATGTTTCCGACCTAAATATGTCTCCACCCTTATTACACCGGTCAGACTTCTATCTCATTCTTGTATGTGAGTCTTACTAATGTCAACAACTTAAACAAATGCATGTGTTTGTTCTAAAGAAATTTCGGCAGCATCTACCATCGGTCTCTAAGTACACGAAATAAACATGATTTACACAATCTAAGTATGCACCCGGAGAACAATAGAAGATAAACAAACCAAAATTTCTTTAGAACAAACACATAAATTCGCTTAACTCATTGACACCGGCCTAAGTGGGAGCGAAACATACAAGAACAGTCCCAAAACGGGGACTATTCAAGATTCACTCCTAATGAGTGAATCTTGAACGGGTTTCTAAGCTACGCATATTTTTTTATATTATTTTTATATATATTATCTTATTTTTATTTATTTTATAATATTATTTTGAATAATATTATATTATATTTCTTTATTTTATATTAATTTGAATGATATTATATTATATTATTTTAATAATATATTTATTTTTATTATTTATCTTTATTATATTTTATTGTATTATTTTATACTATATTATATTTATTTTAATTATAATATTATTTTGCATAATTTTGAATGATATTATATTATATTATTTTTATATATATTATATTATTTTATTTTATATTAATTTTAATGCTATTATATTATATTATAGTATGTTTTTTATATTACTTTTCTCTATTATATTTGTTTGTATTATTTTATAGTATATTATATTTATTTATTTCATAATATTATTTTGTATTATTTTAAATGATATTATATTATTTTATATTATTTTTATTTATTTTATAATATTAATATGCTATTATATTATATTTCTTTATTTTATATTATTTTGAATGATAATATATTATATTTGTTATATTATTCTGTATTATGTTTCTCCATTATATTTGTTTGTATTATTTTATATTATATTATATTTATTTATTCCATAATATTGTTTTGTATAATTTTGAATTATATTATATTATATTATTTTTTTTATATATTATATCATTTTATACTAATTTGAATGATATTATATTATATTATATTATATTATGTTTATTATATTATTTTTCTTTATTATATTTTTTTTTATTTTCTGTTATATTATATTTATTTATTTCATAATATTATTTTATTTATTTTTGTAATATTATTTTATATTAATTTGAATGATATTATATTACATTATTTTGTATTATATTATATTTATTTATTTCATAATATTATTTTATTTATTTTGTAACATTATTTTATATTAATTTGAATGATATTATATTACATTATTTTGTATTATGAGGACAAATAATAGAGTATAATATTATCATATGATGACAAATAATAATGCATAATGTTTTTACAATTTTTAATAATGACAAAATGAGGACAAATACTAGGGCATAATATTATCACATGAATTATATTAGCTAAATAAAACATATTGGATATCGGAAAATGTATAAATATTATACGGTTACCTTTTTCGACAGGGATGGCGTGCGGCGAGGCGGCGTCGGGCAGCGGCTCGTGGCGTCCGGAGGGAAGGCGGCGACCGGCAACGGCTGGTGGCGTCCAGAGGAAAGGGGGCGGCCGGCGGTGGCGTCCGGAGGGAAGGGGGCGGCCGGCTGGTTTCGATCTCCTTCTTCCTTTCTTCTCTTCTTCCTTCTTCTTTCCTCCTTCTTCCTTCTTCTTTCTCTTTCTGTTTTTTTTTCTTTCTCTTTCTGTTTCTGCAACTCCCGTGCGGCGGATATTAGGTCTGAACATAATAGCGACCGCTTTCGGTCGCTATTTTTTTAAAATGCGTTGGCACTTTTAGCAACCACATATTCGGTCGCTAATATATTAGCGACCGCTTCAGCGACCGATAGGGGTAAAAATCGGTCCGAGTTACTCGGTACCCGACTCGGATTCGACTCGAGAATATGATCCGGGGCTCGGATTCGGTAGGCATCCGAGCCGAATATGAGCCAAGCTCGTTTATGGGATTATAATACTGAACTCGAATCTGAGCAACACACTGTTCGCTTGTTTTAGGGTTCGAGTACACTGCCTTCATCTGATCCATACTCGATCCTTACTCAATGAACCCTACTCGTTTAAGGGTTCGATGTATGACATTTGATAAATATAATGATGTTACTAGAAATTGTATTATAGTATAATTAATATTATAAATTTATCATTGTAATTTTTGTAACTTGTATTTTTATATATAAATAAAATTGAAATTTTTCTAAATTTTTATTTTTATGTCTCATTTTGATGTGATCCATCTCAGATTCGAGCTCGAATAGAGGCTCGCGAATTACTCGTTGTGAAAACGAGTCGAGTAACTTCGAGCCGAGTAGTATCGAGTAATTCATCGAGTCGAACTTGAGCAGCCTTAGAAATTATCATTTCGAATTCGAGTCGAACCTGAACACAAATTTTTTGATCCGAGTCGAGCTTGAGCATCAGAGTGTTCGGATCGACTCGGGATCATTTTCACCCCTAGCGACCGATATCGGTCGCTAATTTTGGCGCCAAAATTCCCGCTCTTTTTTGGTGGCTTATTTGGTATTTGCGATCGATAATTGCGACCGTTAGCGGTCGCTATTAGTGTTAGCGACGACCATCATAATCGGTCGCTGATATCGGTCGCTAAAACTTAGTATCAGCGACGGATTTTGCGGTCGCTGAAAGTTTTGGTCGCTGATGGACATTTTTCTTGTAGTGTTTTCTTGTCAAACTTTTTCGTCCAAGGATGGATAGATTTAGATGAAAAAGTAAATAACATAAGATCATCTTTTATAATCTCTATTATACCACTACAACAAAAAGGGTTATCTACGACTGCTTATTAGCGACCGAAGTCGATCGCAGATAAACTAATCATTAAAAACACATCAGCGACCGAAGCTGTCGCTGGCCCGAATTAGTTTTCAAGAGACATAGCGCTACATGTTATTGACCGAATCAGTCGCTTTTAATATCAGTCGTTGATACTATCAGCGACCAAAATTCGTCACTGATGAGATTGGCGATCAATTTCGGTCGCTGATACCTATATAAAAAGATATTTTTTTCCTATTTTTTAGATTTTTCAAAAATATTTTATTCCTGTATTCATATCCCAACATACATCACAACATACACACACACACACACACACACACACACACACACACACATACACAAAAAAACTAATCTCTAACTAAATTAATATCAAATTCAGAACAAACTAAAATACATTAATTTATATACAATGAAACCAAAATGAAATATACGTACATATACATAAATCAAACTAAAATTTATCTATAATGTGATCAAAACAAACATCCGACCATACAATCGTTAAAGAAGAGAATATAAAGATAGAACAGACTAAGATAAGGATAATAGAAAAATATGTTTTCTCCTGTATCATCGTTCAAATGTTTCTGTAACAAAAGAAGAACAACATGTTCAATATAGTACTATATATTGAGTGATTAATTTGATTTTACCAATTACTAAGATTACCTCGTCATGTTCTTCATCCTCTTCATGTTGTCATGCTACTGTCGCCACTTCATCTGCTAAGTCATCAAGACTTAGATCCTTCAAAAGAGCTTGAAGTGTACGAAGAAAAGCAGGGTCTTTACATATCACTCTAACACAATCAGCAGCACTATGTGGCATCAACTAGTATGATGACTATGTCGACTGACTGCTAAAGCTGCTAGAACCATTAATAGTCAGTCGTCGTCACTGGCCTTGCCCCTTCTTGACAAAATTCTTCTTAACCACTGACGCCCCCTCCCATAACTCATAATCTATCGTCGGGTGTAGGCTGCCAGGGGATATCGCTCGTTCTTTAACTGATTGTAAGTTTCTTATAATCAAGTTAAAAATTGAATAGTTAAAAAATAAATAATCAAGCTTAAGAATGACGTTAAACAAAATTATACACAACATATCATAAATAAAAACTTATAGCTATCTGGACAGCATCAAGCAGACCGTCATGGGTGGCCACGTACACATTCAACCAATTACCAGTATGACCCTGTGATGTAGCCTCTTACAAATATGACAAGTATCTGTGTGTGTGTGTGTGTGTGTGTGTGTGTGTGTGTGTGTGTGTGTGTGTGTGTCATTGATAAGTAAATTTTATATCTATTTATTAGGTATTTTATACTTAATTATTTATAAATTTTTAAGTTTTTTTTAGTGTTTTAGGTAATTTATTTAATTTTATGAATTTTTATTAATTTTAATTTGATTTTGTAGGAATACTTTGGGTTGGATGGCATTTCGATAATTATTGCAGCTTGGTTGGCACGCTTAACGCAAAACACTTAGAACGGACAGCAGCAAAAGCATACGACGTCACTTTGGACACTGGCAGAGGAAATCAGACCACGCGCAATACGCGAAGGGCTATTGTACTTGGGCCCGCGTGAGTGTAGTAGTTGTTGCTTGATTCTTTCTTTTCCTTTCATATGGGGTCTGCCAATTGCACCTTATTTCCATTCCTTTTTTGAGTGCCAGCTAGCAATACATTAAAAAGGCATATTATATTTATGTAATCCAATAGCACATTCGAAAAAGGAAAATAAATTATGATTTTAATTATTAATTTATTTTAATTTGTAATCTAATTCCTATTAGGGTTAGGATAATTATGTAGCCTATAAATAGAGGGTTTGAGATACAACGGAGGATATATCCTTTTGCTAGAAAATTCTCTCTTTTATTTTTTGGTATTTTTTTATAGTTATGTGTAGCTAAATTATTTTTCTTGGTTTAAATTATTGAAGCCAGTAAGATCAATACACCGTGAGATCTAATTTATTTTAATTGCTCAACATATATTTTGAGTATTGGATATTCTTATATGTTTATTTATATGATTAATTCGTTTAATTGTTACGAGGCCTACTAGTTTATTATTCGCATTAATCTACTGCTAAATTAAATATCAAATCTGTAATTGTTTGATCACTTTAATTTATGAAGCAACTAAGTTTAATAATTATTTTGCAGATCAAAAGATTATTATATCTTAGGAAGAATATTTATCTAAATTAAATGCAAACACTTGGGTTGTGTTATTTAGTTCAACGATCTCTCTATTTCTTAAAGCTGCTACTAGGTTAAATCTTTAGCTCTTGTTTGAGGTTATTTAGTAGTAAGGGTTATTTAGATCAATTGTTTCTGCTTAACTAAAATTAAAGAGATATAGAAAAATTATTCGAATGAGAGTAATTATTTCAAGTTCAATATTTAAAATATGAATTGATTTATTCTTGCGTCAATGATCAGTTGTAAATTCTTGATGGTGGATGTTAACTTAAACCAATGTTTTTTCTTCTTATTTATTTCATTGAATTATTTGCATAATTATTTTAGTTAATTTTATTTAAATTATTTCTTTACTTAAAAACCTCTCAATTTTGATTTACGAAAACACAAAATTAAATTAATCATTCTATGTGGGATCGACTCTTACTTGCACTACGACATTAATATTTTTTTCAAAGTAAGGTTTTATTTTTGGGTGCCTGCGACAACACACCAAATTTTGGCGCCGTTGCCAGGGAGTGATTCTAATTTAATTTTGTATTTTTGTAATCTTTATTTTAATTTAATAATTTTTCTTAGATTTTATTTTTCTAGTTTTTCATAGTTTAATTGAGTTGTGCAGGTTAAGGATGAAAGTCATCCATGATTATGTCAATGAGGTAACTATTTCTTCTCTTGAGCAATAAATTGATAATCTAACTTCTCTTATTTATCAAATGGTTGTAGGTAATACGCAACCAGTGGAAGCTTGTAGGATTTGTGCGGCAATAGGACATCTAACTGATATGTGCCCAATTCTTCGAGAGTAGTCCTATGAAAATTAATGTAGCAAGTGATTTCCCTGGTCAACCACAAATGAGATATGATCCCTATTCAAACACGTATAATTCAGGATGGATGGATCATCCTAATTTCAGTTATAGGAATTCATAAGTGAATTGGCACGCAAATTAAAATTTTCCTAGTTATCAACAATATATCCAGTCATATCCCCAACAACAAGAAAACCAATTATCTAATTCTGATATGTCTTTAGAGGATATGATTAAACAACTTACCGCTAACACTTTACAATCACAATATAGCCAATCATTTAATTCTGATATATCTTTAAAGGATATGATTAAATTAATTGAAAATAATACTTTACAATTTCAACGGGATACTTTGCAATTTTAACAAGACATGAGGACAAGTATTCAGGAAAATAATGTAATTATTCAGCGTTTGGGTACTCAAATGGGACAAATGACAATCGATCAATTAGAGGAGCAAAGTTTTGAGTAAGTACCTTTTCAAACGGTAGATAATCCAACAGAGAATACAAGTGCACAAGTGTTGAAAAGTGGTAACGATGTATAATATCCAAAAAAGACAGTTTCTCCATCGCCGAAGCAAGAGAAAGTAAACAACATCAATGAAGCGGACAGTGCTAATGTAGACGATGATGTTATTTTTGATGATAACATGCCTAAGGTGGAGAAAATATTTGGGGAAACAAACAAGAAAAATTTGGAGATTGCAATTACCAACAATTTGGAGTTAGAGGAAGAAAAGGAAATTGAACTAAAACAAGATTTGAAGGAGGTTGAAGCTACATTAATTTTTTTTTACCAGTGATTTTAGATAATAATGCAATTATTTTCATTCCATTGCATGTTACTCATAACAAATTTTTATCTTTTGTTTTGCAGGATCCCATTCCAAATTTAAAGACTTTCCCCAATCATTTCAAATATTTATTACTTGAAGAGGGAGTCGAGCATTCATGTCAAATCCAAGGGAGATTGAACCTACCTATGAAAGATAACGTGATGGATGGGATACTTGAAATTCATGAAGTAGGAGTGACGTAGTTTTGACATGCCATCGAGCCAATGACAATAAACAAATGCACTGCTTGGGAGGCAACCCAATGGTAGTATAATTTTCTTTATTTTTATTTTTGCATTTTTATACTAGTTATTTGTGTCTTTTTCTTTGTATTTTACTTTACATTGGGGACAATATAAATATTAAGTGTGGGAGAATGGATTTAGAATTTTTGTTATTTTTAGGGCAATTTTAAAATTTTTTAAAAATTTGAATTTTGTGGATATATTCACTTCAAATCCTCACGAGACAAAACTCATCCACTTGTGGTAACCTTGAGGTTTAAAGGCTTGTTGCACATGCTAAGTGTAACCGTGTCTCCTACGAAAATGGGGTAGTTTTTTATTTTATTTTTAGGATGAGTTGCTTGAGTAATAAGTTAATTGGATTTTAAGTTTTAGGCCAATGATAAAAATTTTATTTTTATTTAATAACTTTTGAAAAAATGATAAATTTTTGCTTAGTCTGAATTTTTGACCTATTGTTAGTAAATACTATATTTGAGATTTTTTTAAATTTTTGTGCATATATTCATATATGTTGAGCTAGTTTCAACTTAGAGGAAGTTTATATGATTAATTGCTTGTGGAAGATGTAAAATTTTCCTATACCTTATTTTGATCATGTTTTAAAGTCTGATATAGGAAAATATATAATTTGGGGATTGAGAGAAAAAAAATAATGAGTAAAAAATAATTTGACTAGTTTATTTTTGTGATATTTGTTACTCGAGTTAATAGATTCTTAGGGGTGTCCCTACACCTAGTGTCCTAAAACCAACTGGTTTGAGAGTCATTGGTCAAAAGCTCGTTGCATGGGTAACTCTGAAAAGCCTAAGAAAATTAGACATTGCACAGTCAAGTATGCCAAAGAAAAGTGAGATAAAGCATAAAATACACTCACTAAGAAAAAAATAAATGAAATATGAAAATAAAATATATATGAAGAAAAAATATTATTGCGGAAAGAAGAAAAAAAAAGTGAAAAAAACTTTTGATCCTTTAATTTATGTTTTGTCTATATTAGTTTTGAGATATGTTAAAATTGAGTATATAGAGTGTTGTGTATCTCTCATTTAACATTTGATTATATAAATTTATATGAGTTCTGATTGGTTTGATATATTTAGATTCACACACACACAAAAAAGTCTTGAGTAAAGTAAAATTGATAAATATGTTGAAATTTTAAACTTTGCTTGATTTTGACATTTTCTTTGAGTTATTATTTAAAAATTCTTTGAGGCTAATGCTAAATTCATATTCATTTGTTGTTCAGGTAAGTCAGTCGGGTTAATTAATTTATTTAGTAGAGTTTTAATTTTATTGTTTTTATTCTTGTTTTACTTGAGGACAAACAAATATTTAAGTGTAACATGACTGTAAATATAAATAAAGTTAAACTTTATGAAGTATGTACCCTAATAGCAACATGATGCGATTGTGATATATTGTCGCCTTTATATGTACTATTTGCCTTTGACCCTTTAAGTACACTTGAAGATATTTTCTTAATTAGCAACAATCCTATCTTTCTTGATCCAATCCTCAACAAGCCACTACTGACACATCCCAACCCAAATATTATATAAGCACCTCCAGAGGCTGTACTCATGCAGATACTCATCAGCCTGCCCAAGATGGTGTATGCTAGCATTATGCAATGCTTTTTTCCGTTCTTTCTTCAAATTATCTTTTGTTCGTAGAACACACTTCTGTCAGAATAGTGTCTGTATAACTGTTGCATGTGCTTCGTCCCACTTGTACATTTTCTAAAATGAAAATACAATAATAACATAAAAACAATTGTAATATATATAATTCAATAATACTAAGCATTAGTTAAGTAGAATGACTTTACCAAAATAAAAATACCTAAAACTCTTGCCAAACTCCCTCCTTGTGGGCTAGAGGTGTGCTGGCCCACGTAATAGCCAGTGTAAGCTAGTTTTGCAAACATGGTTGTGCAATACATTCACAACCCTAATATCTACAAAATCACTAAAATATACAACAATATATATTAGTATGTATAACAATGTTAATATCAATTAATTATAGTATATGGTTGATAACTTATGTTGGGTCCGGATCATGTCGAATCTCTAATAAAATACGACCCTCCGTATTAGTTGGGACCTTTGGGATCTGAGTAGGGCCCCAATCTAAGCCGTCCTTTTTGGGCACTGTTAAAGAAGACATCCATACAAAAAATAATATATTAATATTGAATACCCTTAAAACTTCTAATTTATTTATTTTTTTGCCAAGATCTGGCTTGAGTAGTTGAGTTGAAGGTTTTGTGTCAAAACATAAAGTAGATCATCATATTGAAAAGTGGATGTATTTGTTACGGGGCTCCTAGAAACAAGTTCAGTTGGCATAAGGCTGTCATTTGTATGATTGGACTTTTAAAGTATTCCTCGTGTCTTCCGAAGTATGATGAAAAGCAAAACCTTTCAAGCTTTTTGAAATCTTAGCTCATACAAACAGAGGTGGATCAGGTGGTCTTATGTAAATTTCGCATGCCTTCCAATGTCTGTTCAAGTTTAAATTTTTATTGAGGTGCAAATATTAGTTGACCTTAATGTTTTTCCTTTCGTATCTTTCATATGGATCTAAGGATGGAAAGCCAATATTTTCTAACCTTTTGTGGGCTTTTATTTTATTATATTTTTAATTTGCCATTTGAGTGTTCACTATTATCATATTTCTCACTAATTTCTTCGATTCTTCGGACATAACTTTCTCCTTTCAATAATTGGATGATCATCTGGGTTTGAGTCTTAGGTTTTATAAAGGTGGTGTTGTTATTTTCTGGTGGTCAAATTTTGTGGGTTGCATGTGGAGATTGTTTCTTCATTTTCTGCTATGATTTTGGGGTGTAATAGTTGTACTTAAGTAACATATCAATGAAAGCATAGTTTTGTTGAATGAGAAAAATAATGACAAAACAGTTGCTCAGAATATATAAGCTCCAAAATGCATTGACTGAGGATATTATTCCATATCTTTCTGTCATTTTTTTAAAGCTTCGCAAGATACCTAGACCATGTATCTGCATTTATAAGCTTTAAGTATCTATATAATTTAATTTCCAGTTTCTACTCCAATAAGACAATCTATAACAAGTGATCCATAATTGTACTTTATTACCTCCACAGTCCACACATGAGCACACATATATATCAAAAGAGTTTTATTGTAATACCATATGCTAGTTAGAAGCCATATACGAAATGAAAACTTCTACAATCTTAATGTCCACTCTTGGTTGTACCAATTCTGCCATGAAATATTAACTAGAAACACAGGACTTGGGTACAGTATATTACAAATGAAAAAAATAGATATACCTGCAAGCGGCTACGGTGAGCGATGGCAACCGCAACTCCTTCTCCCTCTCTTTCTGTCTCTCTCTTTTTCTCTCTTCTTCTCTTCCTCTTCTTCTTTCTTTCTGCGTTTGATCTGCCTTTCTGCGTCTAAAACATTTTAATTTCATTAGCGACTGAATTCAGCTACCGAATTAGGTCGCTGAAACTGTTAGACTAATCTCATCAGCGATCGAAGTAGGTTACTGAAACAGTTTATATGACATTATTAGCAACCGATATGTGGTTGCTGATGTGGTTCGATCGCAGAAAAATTTCGCCCCTATACGTGCCAGAATTTTGGGCAGCAAAATTTTAATAACGACCGACAAGCGACTAAAAATCGGTCACTAATACTATTAGCGACCAATTTGAAATGTGGTCGCTAATTTCGATCGTTAATGGATCCATTAGTGATCAATGATAGTGGTTAATGTTTTTGGTCACTAATAGCCTATTTTCTTGTAATGCACCCTCAAGATTATAAACTAATAAAACTAATATAAGAGTAATTTAGTAACTTAAATGTAAAACTTGGACTTTTTCTTTTCTTTTTCTTTATGAACTCAATAACAATATTACAGAAAACATACAAGTTTTCAGTTATTTTCTTAGATTTTGTCAAATACATATAAAAGAAAAACAAGAAGAGTACCAAACTTTCAGTTTGCTTAAGATCCTTTTTGAGCTTGAGAATCACTTGTTCATTTCTTCAAACTTAGGCTTTGTAGATCAATTTTCAGATAACGTACAAAGAACTCGTAATTTTGGGTTAAAACAACTGATTCTTTGTAAAATTAACACAAACACCAATAGTTTATAAATTTGACCAATTCAGTTACGCATTAATTCAAGGATAAATATACACATACACCACACTTGCTCCCTCCTTACCGAAACCACCTTGTTTTGGATTTTTTTTTTTTTTTTTTATGGCATTTTGTATTTGATTAAAATATAAAAAAAAATTCCCCAAAAAACAGGTATATTTCGGTAAGGAGGGAGTAAGTGTGGTGTATGTGAATATTTATCCTTAATTCAAACACGTAAGGGACAATTAAAATACCTCCTACTTAATCCAGCTACTTTAAGGAATTAATAATTCCAATAAGATTTTGGGTATTAATATATTATATATATTTACAAATGGAAAAGATGATCGTACCCCAGTTGGAGGAAATTAGGGGCATATAATATCAATCGGAAAGGGATGTGAATCAACAAAAGCGAGCAAACTTATCGTACATCCAAATGGATCTTATCCGCGGTTAGCTTTCCTGGTTCCCTCCGTCATCCACAAAACCACCAATAACTCGTATGTTTGGTGTTGTGAATCAGGGATCTGTTGATCAAAGCAGTTCAAACTCTAACTTTCTAAGGTCTAAGAATTGATGGAGTTACATAAACTATTTGCAAGAATGTCCAAATGTGTCTTTGGACGTCGATCTAAATTGGGATATCTCGGAGACATGACTAAAATGCAAAATTGTCTCTCCTATTTGTATTATTTATGTAAAACTCTCCCTTGAACCATTTTTTTAGCAAAACTCTTCCTTCTGTTTGTATTATTTTTGCAAAACTCTCCCTCGAACTTTGTTTTGAACAAAACTCTCTCTCCACGATATATTAGTTAGGCAAAAAAGACCATTATATCTTTATTTCATTTAATTTATTTTTATGTGAAGTTTATTTCCTATTTTGTAATTAAAAAAATGATTAATTAAATATGTGAACTAATTGAATGACTAATTAAATTAATAAATAAATAAATAAATGACAAATTAAAATTAAATATCTTAACTAATTAATTAATTATATATTTAAATAAATGACTAATGAAGTAATTTATGATCTAATTAAGTTAGGATATTTTCATAAACTTAGCATAAAGGGAATTTGATATAATTAATTATAACATAAAATCACTCACCAGTAACGGAAAACCAAAACTCTCAAGAATTCTTCTTTCCCAAACAATATTATCACCGTACTTTGAGTAATGGGTATGACCAAAACCACTCTCTCTCTCTCTCTCTCTCTCTCTCTCTCTCTCTCTCTCTCTCTCTCTCTCTATATATATATATATATATATATATATATATATATATATATATGCCCTTGCTCTTGAGGATGAAGGAGTAATTTTCAAAGAAAATACAATAGTCTTGTTGAACTTTTAGATACGTGGTGCATTTTAGGTGAATGATTGTTAACAATTTACAATATGTTAACTAATTAATTAAATATGTATTTAAATAAATGACTAATTAAGTAATTTAGGATCCAATTATAACTTTTAATTAGTTCACAAATTTAAAGGCCCTGAGTTAAAAGTTAGGATCTAATTAAGCTAAGATATTTAATTAATTAGTTAACATATTTAATTTTAATTAGTCATTTATTTAATTAGCCATTTAATTTTAATTAGTAATTTATTTATTTAATTAATTAGTCATTTAATTAGTTCACATATTTAATTAGTCAATTATTTAATTACATCTCTATAATATAAAATAGAGCGGCTCAAATTCCAAGGCTTCAACATCCAACGGCCTCAAATCAATTTATACTTTAACATCCAACGGCTTCAAATCAATTTAGGCTTCAACATTAAACGATCACTAATCTATCTATCATTTTTTCCCTCAATTCAACATCTTTTTTTCAAAAATTTATCCATTCACATTTCCCGCTCAAATCAAATTCACCACTACACTATAATAATAATAATAATAATAATAATAATAATAATAATAATAATAATAATAATAATAATAATTATTATTATTATTATTATTATTATTATTATTATTATTATAAAAAATGAAAAAAAATTGCACGTAAACAACATGGGTCACCCTTTTAGCATTGACGCCATTTTTTTGTTTTTCAGGTATTGCAGTTGTTATGTTTTCACATGCAAATTGATTTGGGCGGAAAATCACAGGAACGATTCAGATTCATTCTAATTGATTTGTAAATTATTTTAGGTTGCAAAGAATCTTTAGGTAATAGAGTATTTTTAAAATTTTAATTTACGCCGTGCCTTCAGGCACGGGCAATTATGTGTCATCTTTTTGGTATTTTTGTGGACTATATCGAGAGCAACTATTGTAGTAGGCTCTGACTCATGGTATGAGAATCTTTTGTCCAATTTCAAGAAAAAAATATAGAGAAAAAAATCTTATGGTGATGCGATTTAGTTGGTGTTATGATAATACTTTTTTGTTTGGACTTAGATGACTCATTTTATACTTTTAGGTATATATGTAAAAGTCTTTCTTTTGAATTTTTACATCTTTTTTTTTCATCGTTGGATCCCACAAAATGGCTTGCAGTACTACTCTTTTTCCACATGAGATACTGTTCATGGATCATATTAATTGATGATTAGAAATACTGGAGGCAAATAAATGTTGTCAAACTTCTCATTCCGTTTTGTCAATAAAGAAAAGGTGTGTGGGATAGCCAACAACACTATATTACATAAATTTGAGTCCGTTATCGTCAATCAATTAATTGCTCAAATCTGTCAAGAACTAATTTTAAGTTAGGAATGAGTAGCACATTAATGTTTGTCTAAAAAAGAAACTATGACTGAATTGAGTATCAATCTTTTTTTTATTAATGGTTGGACTTTTAGTACTATTATGGAACTGAGAGTGCACAACAATTTTAGATTTTTCAATGTAGAAAGATTGGATACAGTACTTAATTGTAATATTAGTTGCAACGTGACTTCAGGCACGGGTTATCCCTAGTTTAATTAAAAAATATGAAATAAACTTCACATAAAAAATAAATGAAATAAATATATAAGGGTTCCTTTTGCCTAACTAATAATTTTGTTGGGAGAGTTTTGTAAAACTAATACAAACAGGAGGGAGAGTTTTGCCCAAAAAAAGAAGTTCGAGAGAGTTTTTTAAAAATGATATAAATGACAGTTTTGCATTTCAGTCCGGAGAATCTCTCATGAAGGAGTCTTTTGCAGGTCCCGGTAAAATTGAAGCAATGCTCCAATGGCCTGGGCCAAAAACCTTGAGGGATCTGCGAGGTTTCCTAGGGTTACCTTGTTATTATAGAAAATTTGTAAGGAATTGTGGGGTGATTAGCAGGCCGTTAACATCCTTCTTAAAGAAGGCTCAGTTTGAGTGGGGTGAATTTGCTGACAGAGCCTTAGACCAGCCCAAGCAGGCCATAACCTCTACCCCAGTTCTTGCTTTGCCTAATTACAATGAACCATTTGTCTTGGAGACTGATGCAAGTGACTTTGGCATTGGGACAGTCCTAATGCAAAACAGCTTTCCTTAGTAAAGCACTCGACCCTAAGAATGCTGCAATGTCCACCTACGAGAAGGAAATGTTAGCTATTGTCATTGCAGTCAACAAATGGAGACACTATTTGAGTTTGGATCACTTTATCATACGAACTGATCACCAAGCTTTAAAATATATTTTCACCCAACGCGTCACTACCTTGTTACAACAGAAGTGGCTCACGAAGTTCTTAGGATTGAGTTATGAAATTCAGTACAAGAAAGGAGCCGACGATACTGATGTTGATGGACTCTCAAGGATTCCCTGTTTAAACGCTGAATTCCAGTCCCTCACGGCAGTAGTTCCAACATGGGTGGAGGAATTACATAAAAGCATTGAAGGAGATGCTCAATCTATGCCATATGTGTTGTCTGCACTAGAACTATTTAGTGGGCCAAAGGAAACTTATTATCTCAATAATGTTTTAATGCATGAGGGTAAGGTGTATGAGGGAAGCAGTGGGTCCATCAGATCTGCAATTTTGGACGAGCTCCATTCTTCCGGTACTGGAGGACGGCTAATACATGCATCAGTTGATCAGTTGGTTAAAATAAGAAATTGTATATATTTATATGCATGTCGAGTGTTACGTCTAAAGATATGTATAAAAGTTAAATATAAAAAAACGAGTGAAATTATAAAAGATTTTATTTTTAAAAGTATGGATAAAATAAATAAATCAACTAGATAAATTTTTGTATGAATTAATTTACTATTTACTATACATCACATCTTACTTAGCTAAATAGTGAATCACTCACATCATAAATGAGTGATTTACATTAATTCTCTCTCTCTAAATTCAAAATTGAAAGATATATTGGGAAGAAAATTTATACTCTCTCCTAATTATTTGACTATTTTAATTTGTGTGAAATTGTCTTCTACTCATTTTTTGGGCATGAAGGGAGTAATAAAGAGAGGAGAGAAAATATTGTAGAGAAGAAAGAGATAAATATTTTTTATTACTATATATTTCACCTTTGTCTGTATATTTTTTTATTTTTTACTTTTGAAACAATCAAAAGACTTAAATTTATTAAGCTTGAATATCTTTTACAACGAAAAAAATAATAGAGGGATGAACATCTTCTAACCAATAAATAAGAAAAACAACGTCAGACGCTTGGGCCAATGCAACAAGACCATGGACAGCCGTATTAGCAGTACAGCGCACATGAACAAAGCTGGAAGTAACAAAATTGAGTCCGAGATTCAGACAATCTCCAATCAAAATATCAAAATACGAATGATCATTCTGAGGAGCATTAAGAAGACCGATAACTTGCTTGCAATTAGGGGTGTAAATGAGTAGAATCTCAGCGAATACTCTCATGCTAAGATTTGACTCGACTCAAAAAAATTGAGCTTGGATTTGATAAGGAATTTTTAATTTTGCACGAGATTCGACTCGGATCATTACTCGAACTTACTCGGCTCGTAAGTACTCGACTCGTATACAAAGCGAGTTATTCATGAGCATCCAAAATGAGTTTCGAATATGAACTATTTCACTTAAAACTAAACCACTACATACTAAATTGATTACTAAACTAATGTTTATACATGAAAAAAATTCACTTAATTTTATTTATGTAAAAAAATTACAAAAAATGTAATGCAAATTGACAATCACAACTAATTGATTTATTTAAGTACAAGGTTACACAATTACATACTACACTTCATAAATTACAAAGGATGGTACAAATATCACATATTTAACTTCGAGTATGGATCAAACCAGTATTCAAATATGATCCATAGAGCATGTATCGAGTATGATTCATGAAAAAGTGCAGTACTCGAACGCTAATATGATCGAACACTGGAATGCTCGAATTCGACTCATGTATCATTAAATAAAAAATAAGTGTGGGTCGAATTCGGCTAGGATCAACTTCGAATTCGAGTGTTGAATCATATTTTTGAGCCAATCTCGAGTCAAACACCGAACAACTCGGCTCAGCTTATACCCCTATTTACAATCACTTTCAACAATATTTTAAAAAAAATTCGATATCTCTACTAAAAATCAAGACTTGACGAATAACAATTGAGAGGTTGTCGGGAACCCTCTCCATATCAAGACTTAATACATTGAATGTACAAATACATATACTCATTATTGCAATTTATTGGCTGAAACATATATGCGGCTCCCTTTAATGAATTAAGTTTTTTGTGAGTTGGATGCTTAATTAAACATGGAATCAGTTTGTCACATTTATGTACCAGGCTCAAGAAGCACATCTGGTACTTCTCACAAATATTATAACACAATTTTTTGTAAAATTTTAAAAAAAATCAAAATTTTATTTGGTTTTCCAATTTATCTCTATAAAATGCGTTACTAAAATGTGAAACAGAAAATTTTCAAATAGAGAAAAAATTTACTCTATATTTAAATGATAAAGTTGAAATGACTATGAGTAAAGTAAAGTTATCATTTAATTTTATAACAGTTATTAAAAAAAGAAATGTTGCAATTTTTTTAGAACTTTTTAAAGAGGAATGTGTTGTACTAATTATGGACCGTAAGAAATATATGATATATAATGGAATTATCCTGTGTTTAATTAAGTTAACTTATAAGCAAAACCTACGAGTATTTAAACATTAATTTAAAAGAACTCAGGCGTTTATTACTTAACGGATGCATGAGATCAAAAATGGTCAAATTTGCGGATTGATATTATTAAGACTTCAGATGATATACCTCGTACCAATATCAGAATCGAAACTGCACATAAAATCGCACTAAAAAAATCACATCAATAATTCCGATGACATTATAATTTTTTCAGTAGAAATCACCGCAACTCTAACGGTTTTTGGGCGCAGGTTCAGTGCCTCCTGCACCGCAACCGCACGTTCGTAACATATCTATTATTTTTTAAAGAGAGCAAGGACTTAAGTCTTAAGTAGATAAATCTCTTTTAACTACAAGAGATCATCAGTTTTTGGCTACAACAGAGCATTAGTATACGATGATTTTCATTTGCAACTCATAATAGACTATATTTATGTTAGTACTGCTGCCATATATGTTATGTGGGAATAGCTTTTTGGCGTGGAGACTTATGTGGTGCGTGCTTATGTTTCTATGTAGCGAAGTCTGTTTGGGTGCAACATATTCTTTTATTAATAAAATATTTGCTTAGCGAAAAAGTAAAAATAAAAGTTGCCTTCGGTACTTGTAGGAAAATGGCAAGAAGTTTGCGGCAAACACCTTCATTAGCTTTCATTTAATAATTACAATTAGTTTTTGTTAATTAATTTTTAAATTAAAATTGTACCATTTAAAATCGCACTGTATTACTAAAAATTGCACTGCACTAATCTAAGCAAGTTTCATGTTAGGATTTTTTATTTAAGCAAATACATCACAATGATTTCATGTGTAATTTTTTATCCCAATCACACTAAACCGCATCATATTTATCCTTAACTCTCCCTTTGTCTTTAAAAAGATATTGTAAGTACATTTTTTTTAGAAATTAAAAAAATTAGCATAAATAAAATAAAGTAAAAAAATATATATTTATTTTTAAATAAAATAATTACTCTTTTTTTTTTTTAAATACTAGTGAGCTTTATTAAATAGCATATTTACTATTTATTTTATTTACTTATTACTATCTTTTTAAAGTAAAAAAAAAATTATGCCTAAGACTAGCCTTTTGAGAGGACGTCCTACATCAGCGTCCAACTTCGGGCGCACGCCAGTATGGAAGTTGATGTAGGCATACCATTATGAGTAATTGACAGATTGACATGCGGGCGATCCTAAATTGTCAAGGATGTCACTTCAAATATGTAAGTGTATATATATATATATATATAGGGTCTGCTTAATGTGTGTCCTAAGGACACACACTAAACGCGAAAAATAAGAAATGAGTCCCGTTAAATATTATTTCTTTATATATTTGTACTGAATTCAATACATTGGGTCCACTAATATATTATTTTTTTTATACATTAAATTCAGTGCATATACATAAACAAATAATATTATGCGTTGAATCTGGCGCTTAGCATGTGCCCTAAGGACACATACTAAGAAAATCCATATATGATTTTCTTAAAATGTGCCCTTATGGCACATGCTACGTACAGAATTCAACGTATAATATTATTTGTTTATGTATTTACACTGAATTCAATATATAAAAAAATAATATACTAGTAGACCTCATGTATTGAATTCAGTACAAATATATAAAGAAATAATATTTAGTGAATTTCATCTCTTATTTTTCGTGCTTAATGTCTGCCCTTAGGGCACACATTAAGCGGACCTATATATATATATTGGGGGCGATTCATAGCAAGTAGTTGCTATGAATTCTTATAAAGTATACATCGTTTATACTTTTTAAAACAAAAGTAAACGGTCAAAATTAAAAACTGAAAATGAATGTTCGCTATTATTAGTAACGAACTCCACTATTAATAGTAGCGGACATTTAAAAAAATTTAAATTATCCGCCAATAATAGTAATGGACACGCTTTTAGGGGTTTGGTTTAGAGTTTGACTTTCAAATTGACGTCCGCTACTATTATTAGCAGATTTTTTAAATGTCCACTACTAATAGGAGCGGATGTCTATTTTTAGTTTCTAATACTAAACGTTTACTCTTGTTTTGAAGGGTATAGATGATATATATATAATATAAGGATTCATAGCAAACACATGCTATGAACCACTCTCCATATATATATATATGAATGTACATTACACATTCTGTTTTGTTATCAAATCTAAATCTCATAACAATGTCAAAATATTGTCTTGAAAAATTTACATACATTACATATTCTATTTTGTTATCAAATATTAATCTCATAACAATGTCAAAATATTTTCTTGAAAAATTCAAACCATCGTCTTAGTGCACGCGAGTCCTTATCCAATCTTTATATAAAGCGATCCTGCTCGTGGAAGAAATCAAATGTTGATCATTCTTTTAACTCTAAAACCTCTATCATTGATTGTCGTTTATAAAAAGAATGTACTTGGGCATAAGACGGGCAAGTAAAAAACTCTATTAGGTATTCCATAAGTGAGTCACATTCAGTGAACTTATTCTTCAATAAGCACCTACATATTTACTTTAGTGTCTCAAGACAAATAATTAGGAGATCAATCATCAAATTCCAAACAGCAAGTATAGTATGTACTAATCTATCCAGATCGACTAACCCTACATTAGCGATCATATGATTATGATTGCTTTAGTTTTGAGTAATCTAAAATTTTGATCTTAGTGGCATGATCAACATTATAATTCTAAAAACATTGCTAAAAAACTATGGGTTTATCACATTAATTAATTCAACTAATTAAACTTTTATCAATTAAATGAATAAGATTACAAAGTATATGCTTATCACATCAACATGTGATTGGCTTGAGAGTATACTACTTTCAATCTCCCACTTGCACTAAAGTCAATTGCCCTGGTATCTAATACACGTCTTCTATAAGTTGTGATCAAACTACTGAGTTAAAACTTTAGTTAATGGATCTGCAATGTTGTTCTGAGAGTATACCATATCTATGGTGACACCTCCTCTTTCAATGATTCTTCTAATCAAATAAAAATACCGCAACAAATGTTTGAATTTTTGATGAGACCTAGGTTCCTTGGCAAATTAAACTCCTTTAATGTTATGAACCATTTTCAGTTCTGTAACGAACTTCTTCATCCAAACAACCTCCTTTGCAGCTTCACTCACAACAATATATACTCTGCATTTATCACTAATTCAACAACTCTTTGCTGTTTGGAACTCTTCTATCTCAATGCACCATCGTTCAAGGTAAACACATAACCTAAACGAATTTGTTGTCATTTTGGTCAATCTAAAAACTCGAGTCTATTAAGCCCTCTAGTTTTAAATCATATCCACTATTAAATTAAAAACTCATTTATAATGTTTTTCTCTAGGATTGGACTGATACATGCTTGTCATGCTTAGTGTTTAAGCAACATCATGTTTAGTACATATCATCCCATATATGATAAATCCTATTGCCAAATCATAAGATATCTTACTCATGTCATCTCTCTCTTTCGGTGCCTTTGGGGACAATTTCTTTGAGAGATGTACTCCATGGCTCATCAACATGAGACCTATTTTGGAGTTTTTCATTCTAAACCACTTTAGTATCAAATCAATGTACGTTTATTGGGTCAAGACGAGCATCCTTTTCGATCTATCTCTATAGATTTTTATCACTAAATGAGGGTGTTTCTCCCAAATCTTCCATGGAGAAGTGTTTAGACAACTATTTCTTTACTAATTTTAGCATTGGTATGTCATTTCGTATAAGTAGTATATCATTAACATATAGTACTATAAATGTTACAGCGCTCCCACTAACCATTTTGTACACACATGATTCATTTTTTATTTTTTATAAAATCAAACTCGTTGATTATCTCATCAAAATGAATGTCCCATATTCGAGAAGCTTGCTTTTGCAAGAAAAATTCGAATGGACTTGAGCATTATTATCGGTGAATTTTTTTTATCACAGTCAACCATTTAACTTTGTTCGAAAACTTTTTTTTTGCCACCAGTCTAGCCTTATAGGTTTACACCTTGCCATCCGTTATAGTCTTTCTTAAAGACCTATTTTCACTCTATAGGCACTATACCTTTCAGTGCAGTAACCAAATTACATGGACACCACAAAAATAATGGTTAATCCCGATGGAATTATTTTCGACAGACTACATTCCGTCATAATTAACTTAATTTCGACAAAATTTTCTATCGAAGATAAGCCCCTCATAAGTACATTATGATTGACGAAATTTCGTTAGACCTAACAAGGATTTTTTGGTAGCAATGTTCCCACCAGCGCCAATATTATTTTCGACAGAACATTATTAATGGCTGCGAAAAGTTCTTCGAAAATAATTTAATTCCGAGGGACATATTTTCGATGGAATTCCATCGAAAATAATTCTTTTAATCCCTGACCAGAGACCGATCAGTTCATTTCTTTCCATTTCTTATTTTATTTCTCTCACTTGCTCTCTATTATATATATATCTCTCTCATCTCTCTTAGTCCCCCTTCGACCATTACATATCTGACCACCTCACTCTACCTCCATCGTCGTCCGTTGTTTTCTCCTCCCGCTGTCCGTTACCCTGCCGGGAAAAACCTCCGCCTCACTCCGATCGATTTAAAGTTGTGTTATGCAAATTTTGTTGCTGAAATTAGGATTATTGATGTTTTGCAAATTGGATTAATTGTTATGCACATTAATTGGGTCAAATATCTATTAGGTTTATTTTGTGCAATTGCAGCTTCTGTTAGTGCATATATAGCATTTGATAATTGTTTCAATTTGGTTTCCTTTTACTTTTATGCAATTACAACTTTTGGATGTTATATTTGCTATTTCCGATGGAATTCTCAGCGGAATTTCTGTCAAAATTCTTCAATTGCAACATCTACATGTATTTTATTAGTTTTTCAATGTTAAAATAAATTAAATAGTATTTACTTAGTTTTTCACTAATAAAATAAAATAAAATGAACTGAACTGAACTGACATAAAATAAAATAATTAAATTAAATAATATAATCTGCTATAATATAAATTATCTAAACAAAATATAATAAAATAAAACAAATAAAATAAATAACATAAACTAAAATAATATAATTAAATTAAATTAAATTAAAAAAAAATAAATTAAATTAAATTATAATATAATATATTATATTAAATTAAATTAAATGTTATCATATAATAAACTAAGTAACATTTACTTAATTTCAATGGTTCATAAAATAAAGTAATAATACTATAATATGACCAAATTTACTTTAAAAAAATATAAAAAATAAATTAAATATTACCAAATATACTTAAAGCAAATGACACGACAACTGTCTTTTATAACTGTCCGATTAATTCACCAAATTCCTCTATAATTATTTATTTGTACTCTTAAGCAGCAATACTTTCTGTAGAACATTACTCGTTTGACATTCATTCCTAACGAGTGAATATGAATATTCTCAATTTAATCAAATCACTTATGCATGTAACTTGTTTAGGAGCTTAGAAACCTGCATGTGGTATAGTTTGTGTAACTTTATAGAAAGATACATTTCACGTTGGAGATACTATATACGGGCGTATCCCGCTATAATTGTTCTTTATGTGAAATTCTTCTAATAAATTTAGTTTTCTCTCTTGATTCCTTAATTTAACTTCCTTTTCATGGAGGGGTTGGTGTTGGACGGTTGTGACAAATGTGCTGAGATTGGGCATATGACAAATGAATGCTATCAGGTGGTCCCGGAAGAGATGGCTGTGGAGGTGGTTACTACAACTGCAGGGATGAAAGGCACTTTTCCTCAGATTGCCCGAGCTCAAACCGTTAAAATGAGACAGAGAACTTATTCTAACAGAGTGAACTCGGGCAGTGTGGGGGGAAGTGCCCCTCCTCCTCGCAGTTGTAACAACCACCTCCACCACCACAATTATATCTTCTACAGCCACCACCTCCGCGACCGCCAGTACTCGTTTGTCATATGTCAATCTCACCACACTTGAAATAAGCGTTTCCACCATCACCTCCTATGTAGCCGCCACTACCGTATCCACTGTTGCCACCATACCTATATAAAAGAAACCAAATTAATGAATTAAGAGATAGAACTGAATTTATTTGAAGAATTTTCATATAAAGAGTAATTAAGGAGATACCTGTATATAGTATCTCCAACCTACAACGTATAATTCTACAAAGTTACACGAGCTAGACCAATAGGTTTTAAATCACTTATGCATGTAGTTTGGTTAGGAGCTTAAAAACTCGTTCAACATTCACTCACTATGAGTGAATGTTGAATAGTCCCTTCGTCTGGAATTATTACTAGATGTTATGTCTCTCACTTAGGCCCGTGCCAACAATTTGAGCACGTTTACTTTGAGGACATTTTGACTGATATCTTTACATGTTCTCTGAGTACATACTTAGACTACATTGATGTGGTCTATTTCATATTCTTGGAGACCATGTAGAGGTGCTGCAGAAATTTTCTTAAATCATAAAAAACTTACTCAAGGTGTTGGCACTAATGAGAAGACACATTTAGGAACGGGATAGAAGTCTGACCCCTGTAGCTAAGAGCTGAAGATATGCAGGATTCATGCATATAACACATACGCTAATCACCTTGGTTAGTTTGAGAGTGCATTTTGCTCAGTTAAAGATGCCAGACAACTGGATGTACCATAGGATACCGGTTGATGGTAGGGGATTAGTTCTTGAGTAACGTTATAGGGTGACCAAATTTTTGAATTTTACAAATGAACATGTTGATACATCGAACAGAAAGATGAGATGCCCTCGTTTCAAGTGTAAAAACCTGATTTATAAAAAAGTCGACGTCATTAAGTTTGACTTGTTTTCGCGTGGGTTTGTGGATGGATATTTTATATGGATTCATCACGAGGAATCAGTCGAGGTCAGAAAAATGACTGACAATGTAGACCAACCTGTTCGCGTGGTTCTATATGACAATAACTATGATGCCGTGTAGATTTTAGTCGATGCTTATAGGTTTAGCAATATTAATGCCTTAATCGAACTTTCAAATTTCTTTCAGGATATATGTTAAATGGTTATAAGGTACAGTGACATGGAAAAGATAGAGAAAAATATAGTGTTGACTACGTGCAAGTTAGAAATGATATTCCCTCTGGGGTTCTTTGACTCGTTGGAGCATTTGTCTATCCATCTAGCATATGAACTTAAGCATGCAGGACTTGTGCAATATTGATGGATGTATCCATTTGAGAGGTAATATCATCTGCATATTCAATTTTGATGATATTTATAACTCATATTCTTAATGTCTTTCGTTTAATCATTGTATTTTAAGTACATGCGTCGCTTAAAGTAGAAAGTAAAAAATAAAGCTCGTGTAGAGGGCTCTATTGCTAAGTGTTACACGGATGAAGAGTTTGTTAACTTCAGCTCCTTGTACTTTAAGGATGTTGTCTCAACGAAGCACAATCGTTTAAGTAAAAATGAAGTCATCAGAGTTCAATCTTGTGCTGATGAGTTAGCTATATTCTCTTATTCGGTTAAACTATTTGGCCATGAGACGATGATGTACTTAAGCGATAAATATTGGAAGATTGTATCTATATACGTGCTTCTAAATATGCCCGAAGTATCGTCATACATAATGTAAGTACTAGTATTTGTAAAAATTTAATACTTAAAAGCATAACCTATAATTAAATTGTGTTATTAATATTTCAGTTCATTCGAAGACGAAGCGTGATATTTTCAAGTTATGGGGTCTAGGAGGATAACATTATAATTTGTAAACATTATTATGATTAGTTCAAGTTTTCTTTATTCAACTTCAACAAAAAAATTAGTTAAAATCTGCCCCTGCTAAGAACAAATTTTCGATCCACCCCTGTTAGTAGGTAAGCACATTCAAATAATAGTAAGAATAAAGTTCTCACGTTCACTTTTACAAAATTGAACTTTCTCATATAGTCTAATATTTTTAGATAACTAAACGATTGTAGTCATTATAACATGTTAACAATGACTAATTAAACATCAAAATAACAAAATTATACAAAATGACGATTCTTTTTCAAATTTGGTATCATTTACAATCAACTTTTCGATTTAAATTTTTATAATGTAAATGTATTGTGGTCTGCCTTATCTGAGTTTGTTATGTGGTGTAACATTAATTGTAATACTCCAAATATTTATAAAATTTGTAGATAAGATCTTAAATGATCAATTAAAGCTTAAGATTTAAAATTTAGAGTTGGAGAAGTAAGATGTGTAAAAAATGAGTAAATATTTTTTTTAACTGAATTTATTTATTAGGGATTAAATGTGAGAATATTATAATGATGCATGTGGAGAATTTATTAAGAAAATAAATTCAATTAAGAAGTGAAAGTGGTTATATTAATACAACTATACCTAAAGTGTGTGTTTTAGCCAAATAAGAAGATGTGTAAATTAATACTCAACAAAATTAATAAATTAATTAGTTTTAATACGGAGCAAGAAGGAACGTTGTGAAATATAATTAATTAGGTTAATTATATTAATTATGAGTTAATGTTATAGAAAAGCTAGAATGATTGTCTATGATGACAATAATAAGAAGTTAATTAATTATGTAATTAACTTAACTATCAAGTTATAGTATAGAGTCCATTAATGAATTTAAAACAAGCCCGATATTTTAATTATTATAAGTCTTGTTGGTAATAATAAAGAGGTCCAAATAAATTTAAGGATTTAGCCTCATAAAGAGTCCAAGTAATTTAATTACTACTAGTGGACTAGCCCAAAAAGATTATATGTGTTAGCCCAATATGAGAATACTTTCATGAAGGTGAGTAATTAAATAATAAACCCAAGTTTTATGTTAAATGATAGTCCAAGAGGTAACTAATATAAGTTCAATTAAATTATGTTAGAATATATTATATGTAATGGTGTGGAAGTCCAATTAAATTAATTATTTAGCCCAAGTTAGTAGAGATGTGTGAGTTGTGTTGGGTAGTCCAAACAATTTAAATGAAGAGTCTAATGAAAAGTAAACTATATAGCCCAAACACTTAAAAGTCAAATGTTGGTCAATGTATTGGGAGAATATTTTTCAAGTATTGGTGAGTGTAGATAATTAACTATTGTAGGGTTAATTAAATAACCCTAGTTGGTAGGCAAGAGAGGGTAATAACCAAACATTGATTAATTGCTAGGTGAATAAATGTGATGATGAAAATTAACTATAGATGAGTTAATTAAGTAACCCTAGATGGTAAATAAATTAAAACTTTAACTATGCATGAGTTAGTTGCTAGCAAAATGTGTAGATACATAATTATATATATACATGATGGATGAAAATTAACTAAGGTGAGATTGGTAGTTTCACCTTGGGTTAGTTGTTAGAAAACAGTAACCTTAAATGGGTTAATTGGTGGAAGAATATTATAGATACAATTATGTATGTATATAATTTACTAAAATAGAATTGGTGGGTAACCATGGGTTGCATGTTGTAAAGAATTAACCATACATTGGTTAATTGTTATGAGAAATTGCAAGTATTGTGTGTATATATATATATATATATATATATATATATATATATATATATATATATATATATATATATACAATAAAAATAAAGAAAAAATGGTGGAGTGTTGACCAAATATGGGGCCCTACTTGGAGATTGATTGTAGCTTGTATGTTTCTTGTATTCCATTTAAATTGGTCATTCACTTAGTCAATTCCCTTAAATCATACTAAGATGTAATTTAAATAAAAGGTTATTAGTGAATATGTGGAGATATACATGTTGTAAGTATATGAGTTAGTAGAGAGTTAACTAATGTTGGTTAAATGAATTAACCATGGATAATATGAAAACTTGTACTTAACCACACATTAGTTACATGATGGAGAATTGTTGTTTACACTCAACCAAGGGGTGGTTCACCAACCCTAATAAATTAAGATAGTCAATTCCTTAAATTCATGTTTGTAGAGAACTAACCATTGTTAGGTTAGTTGTTAACCCTAAGTGGTAATAAAAATAAAATATTAACTAATGTTAGAGTTAAGTGTTAGTAAATATATAAATATATTGAATATATATGTATACTTGATTGTAGAGAATTAACCTTACTTGGGTTATTTGGTGGAAGATGTGTGTATGTTTAATTGATGAGCTTAGACCATAGTTGATAGTTAAGTTAACATAGGTTACAAGAGTAAGAGCCTTAACCACACATTAGTTAAGTGTTAGAGAAATGTTGCTTTTGTTTTACTCAATTTGTTGCTTGAAAGTTATCTTGATGGTTGTCATTCTTGGTAGTCAATCACTTGGTCAATCGCCAAGTCTATCAAGTGGTCATTCATGATAATAGTAATCAAGATTAGAGCTTAATTTCACCTATATTAGTTGATTAAGAGAGTTAATGATGTAATCCTAGAGTGCTATAAATAAAGAAGGGTGGAAGACTTAGAAAAGTTTGTTAGTCATCTGTGTTTTATCAAGTATAGAAGAGTTGAGAGCATTTATAGAGAGAGAGCTTCTTTGAGAACTTTGTAAGAGTTATAGAGAGAAAAAAATACTTTAAGTGTTAGTAAATGTGAGCTAGTGTTCTAATGATTCACTCAAGAAGGAGGAAGAGACCTAGCAAGAAGAAGATCTCCATAGAAGGAACTTAGAAGTTAAAAGTTTTCTTAACCTTGATCTTTTTATTTTATGTTGTTAAATGTTTGAACTAGAGAGGTTATATATGATGTAAGATATGTATATGATGTATGTAGAGTCATAAAATATGATGGTCTAGCAACTAATGCTTATAGCATCATGTTTGAACCAATCGAACCAATGATTTATAAAGCTAATTTTCATTTTATCCTTGTAAATGATTTTAATCCTATTTAAGTTTGGAATTTGGATTTGTAATCTAAAGAGAAGTTGTAGAGGAGGAAATTTTGATGAGAATGGACTTAAGAATCACCAAAAAAATATTTTAAAATGAAGAAGTTATGACAATTTTAGTAAAGGATGGTCGGGTAGTCCTCAAATTAGGGTTTCTAAAGTTTTGTACCACCGCCGCTGCGGTGGTGCAGTGGAAACCACCACCACAACGGTCAAACACACTGCCAAAAACACGTTTTAGCTGTTCGGGTCGGGACGGATCGGGTTGGTCTAGGTCGAGTCGGGTCAGTCCGGATCGAGTTTTTAGTGAAAATTTAAGTTAAAATAAGTGTAAAATAAATGTATTTGAATACTAAACCAATATATATCGAGTCTATTAGTGATTAAATGGTAGCTAAATGTTTAAAATAAAAATTTTAAGTTAACACAATTAAAAAGTTAACTATTTGTATAGTTTAAAGATTATTAAAATACTGTTAAATGATTAATAATATTAGTAGGTAACTAAAAGGTTATTAAATGATTGATAACATTAGTAAATGATGAAAATGTTATTAAATAATTAATGACATTAGTAAATGATTAAAATATTATTAAATGGTTAATAATATTAATAAGTGATTAAAATATTATTAAATGGTTAATAATATTAACAAGTGATTAAAATATTATTAAATGATTAATAATATTAATAAGAGATTAAAATATTATTAAATGGTTAATAATATTAACAAATGATTAAAATATTATTAAATGGTTAATAATATTAACAAGTGATTAAAATATTATTAAATAGTTAATAATATTAATAAGTGATTAAAATATAATTAAATGGTTAATAATATTAATAAGTGATTAAAATATTATTAAAAGGTTAATAATATTAGCAAGTGATTAAAATATTATTAAATAGTTAATAATATTAAGAAGTAATTAAAATATTATTAAATGGTTAATAATATTAATAAGTGATTAAAATATTATTAAATGGTTAATAATATTAATAAGTGATTAAAATATTATTAAAAGGTTAATAATATTAATTAGAGATTAAAATATTATTAAATGGTTAATATTAATTATTAATTAAAATATTATTAAATGGTTAATAATATTAATAAGGGATTAGAATATTATTAAATTATTAATAATATTTGAATGTAGTTGTATATTATCAAAGGTAGATAATATTTTATGGTATTTGATACATTATTAAATTTTCAAATCATTAAGTTATGTAAAAGAAGAAAGTTAATTGAATTAAACCAATGTAAATAGTTTATTTGTTATTAATTTAGACAACTTATTAAAAGTGAGTTGTCCAAAGAACGTGTAGTAAAGGCGTAAGTCGGTTAAGCGTACCCGACATGTCCGAATTATATTTTGGGCTAGAATTTTTGTCCAGAACTTAAGGGTTCGTTTGTCGGACATTTTAAGAGTTAATAATTTGAAGTTAGAGTCTTATATAAAGACTAAGTAATAGTCATTATAACTAATGATAATGTCAATTTCATATATAAATTGTAGGTTGAACGAAAGACGCAAAATAAGGGTAAATGGTAGAGGTGAACCAAACAAATTTTTCAGAACTTGCTTCTATGTGTATTATTATGCAACAATGTTACATTAAATTATTGATATGAAGATATATTGATGATATGTGAAAAGCATGAAGTATGATTATATATGAAGTATGTATAGAATATGAAGCATGACTTGATAGATACTAGTTGTGTATTATATGCGATGCATAAGAAGTATGAAACATTCATAAAATGAAAAGCATGAAAAGCATGATGTACGTATAAAATGCAAAGTATGTTTAATATGTGAAGCATGCAATGTGTTATGTGTAACTGTTAGACTTGCTGAGCCGTCGTGCTCACTCTTGCTATAAAATAAACACTTTCAAATAAGTGTAAGATATCCGAAGATTTCGTTAAAGATAAAGGATCAAGAATACGTATTACTTTCACCAAAAGTTTAAGTGATTATTGTAGTTATGAGTTCGGATTAGACATGTAAAATGATTGTGTAATTAAAGAAATAATTAGCATGTATTATGAATGTCGTATCATGTATGATATTGGGACATACTAGGAATTTGTAAAGATTGCGATTCTGGAATAGAAAGAGATGTTGTAAAATTTTAAATACATGATTATTTAGCAATTATAATATTGTTGTAAGTCATGAATGATAAGAAAAAGGTTGTACAGTGATGAACCAGATCCGAGGTTCAAGGGACCTGGATTTGGGGGCGTCACATTAATTTTAGTTAGAATACACTTCTTTGGGCATTCATCATGTTATCATCTATGCATCGATCAAAGTCTAGATTTATATAAAGATACAAGGAGTAAGTAGCTTTAGTATGAACTTTGAGCATTCAAACACACACATGTATCTATCAACATGTTAATATCCTCATACGCTTCACGTGTATCAAATATAAATGCCGATTACGTTACATTTTATCAAACATGTTAGTCGAAAGCTTCCAAATCAACATTGAGCTAGTTTTGCATCATTACATTTTTATTATTATAAAATTATTTTAATTAAACGAGTTAAAGAGTAATCAACTTCCAAGTTTCCACAACTAAACATGTAATCAACTCCCAACGTTTCCAAGTAATCAACAATAGTCAACTTTAATCAACTTTAAACATGTAATTAACTTCCAAGTTTCCACAAAATAGCCCAAGAGTTAAAAGACCAATTGAGCTCATGCTTAACAAGTCCACATCGATTGTTAAAATTACTGAGAATCCCTTTATTTAGAGATGAGACTTGGATAAGAGAAGTTTGGTACTTTTATATCAATGTGGGACTTTTGTATCAATTTTTTTTTTAAAAGGCTTTGCTTCTAATTTATTATTCCTCTCACCCCCAGATTAGCATGCAACGAGATCAGTATCGGTTGGGCAGTTATGTATGAGTGCATGATGCATTGGCTTGGCCTTCTAGTATTTTATGGACTTTAAAAAATAAGAATATAGAGTAAAACAACAAATGAACATAACTACTAAGTAGCCCTCCTCTAGTAAAGCACAAAAATATATTTATAATTCTATTTTACTTGAACATTAAAGTGAACATATAATGTTCCGTAACTCGAGTTAGATTCTGTATGCATGCACATGTTGTTATTTTTTAGTCTACGCCATTATGTTTTTTAGGGTACCTTTACATTTTCGCCTTTCATAGGATGGAGCTATCTTGCTCATTAGGTCTCTCGTAAATGTGCCTTTCTAGTTTTAAGCATTGTGTTACTATGTCATTTGAGGTTTCAAAGTTCATTGTTAGGGGTAAATTGAAATTGCTTATGTAATGGTCATAATGTTATTTTTCTTTGTTGATTTATAGCAATTTTAGTATTTCTTTGTATCCCTAATGATACTATTTCTCTTAGTCTAGTGGTCTCATCTAGGTTGCTTCTATAACCTAAACGTGATATCACTCATGACATCCTCTAGTTGGTGCAGAAGGAGCTAAAAAACATAGAATGATTGAGTTATAAAATTCATATGGTGCCCTATCTTTTGTAAGTTCAATGTTCATACTCGCTCTCTTTCCCCATCAAACCTTTATTCTTTCGTTTCATTGTTTACTTGGAGTAGGTTGAGTTACTCAACCTGTGGTTTGCCTATTATATTGGGTTATTACTTATGTCGAAAAACTAATGTTTTTTGCATTCATATTGGAAAACATCTAGTTTGTAAAAATCATGCTTGAAATTGAACTATTTATATTAATTTAACAATATTTTGGACTATTTTATCCCATAATAAGGGATTAATAGTCCTTTAAATAGTCTCATGTACTATTATTTTTTTTTATCATTCTTAAAGCTATTTATGAGAGATTATATAATCATATGATGAATTTGGGATTAATAGTCTCCTTCATTTTAAGCTATTAAATAGCTTTATGGGACTAATAATCCAACATTAAGGAACTAATAATCCCTTGTAATGGGATAAAATAGTCCGAAATAGTATTAAATTAATACAAATAGTCCAATCCCAAGTATATTTTTTGCAAACAAACATAGCCTTAATTCCTACAGTCTTTGAACATCAATAAATAATTCTCAAATCTTGGCATACATATGGAGTATATGCATGTATAAATCCATCATCTAAATTTATATTGTTGCTCTATAGCCTTTTTATAGGCGAGTGTTTAAGATAATATATTTCAGGTTTTCAAACTGCTATTGATGTATAATGAGTGTCTGAGTGCATCTACTAAGAGTCAAGAGGGAACAACCAACAGGTAAGAGTTACTAGTGTACCTACTAGTCCCACATCGATGGTTTTAAAAAAATTCAAAGTTCTTTAAGACTATAAATAGGGCAATAGACTTGTGGCTTTTCTAATGCTTACCTAAGCTTGTGCCTTCAGTGCACTTTAGAGAGGCATTGGCCTAAGGCTTAACTTAGTAGGGCCTGGCTTGGCTTGGAGGGCCTAAACTGAAGCATGTTCAATGGTCAAAGTCTGACAGGCTTGGGTCGGATAAGGACAGATCAACCTGTTAGCCATCATTATGGGTCAGATAAGGATAGACCGACTTGTTGGGCATCACTACGTGTGATGTTCTAAAAATATAAAGAGAAAAAAACTATACTGCAAATTATAGGGTCAATGACCACCACAACTCACTCTTACCAATCATTTAGGATTAGATGGTATTAGAGTATTTTCATCAGTGCATTTGTAAGGTAGAGTTTAAAAGTTTAGATGTACTATATTAATTTTAATACAATATATTTGAACCTTAAACATTTCATTTATAAAATAAATAATTTATGTCTGAATTATGTTAATTATACATAAACGAAATTTTTGTATACGTTTGAATTTGAATTTTAAATGAAGCAAACTTTCTACAAACTCGAACAAACATTTAGACTTTGTTCGGTTACCAATGCAGTAGATTTTGTAATATTTAGACCTCTAAATGTACCGCACTTATTTTGTTATATTATGTTTAACGTCTAAATAAAGTGTTTGTAAGTCAAATAAATTATATTAAAAATAAATTATTACTAAACAAATAAATTTTTTAAGTGTACTTGAATATCTAAACGTTATGTATTAAACGCTACTAATAATGTTGAATAACCAAAATTACACTTAGTTTATTAGTCCATTCTCTCACCATGAACAGAAGCAATTTACAATTTGAAAAGTAAAAGGTCAAACAAAAAATGAATATAGAAAAAGAAAAAGTTGCAAAACAAGAACTTCATTTTCTTGAACCAATCAGATTAGTATTTTGCAGTATGAATGTCAAAATTCGCACATTACAATACTGATTTGTATAAAAATCAAAAGAATAACTAAAAAGAATCTCATCTTAATAGAATAAACCCCCAAAAGGCCATGAAAATTGTCACACCAGTAACGATACATGTCATATCCAATCTCCTCTCTCTCCTCTGTTTTCTCTCTCTTCTCTTTCTCCTCATCTCCATGAACACCTCATATCTTTCTCTCTCCTCCCCTCTCTTCCCCTTCTTTCTCCTCCCACTCTCCATGGCCTCCTGCAAAATTACCAAACTATCCCTCCCGCTCAAACTCTTCCCATCCATGTCCTGCGCGTGCAAGCTCACCTCCCTCACGTGCAATTCCCCTCTTTCTTTCCCACTACACACCACCACCATGCTACACTGCACAAATTCGGACGACCCGCCGTGGCGGCCGCCTGCCAAAACCGTCGTGTACCGGACATTTACGTCATCGTTCAACCAGTGCCTCTCGACGGAGACCGGCGTCTGGCTGGACAGGTTCGCCGCCCGCTTTCGGGTCGGGTCAATCAGGATCCAGCTCAAGGTTAGATTCTGGTCAAGATTTGATCGACAGGTTTTGTCGTCACGGGAGAACTTGACCGGTGTTGGGATAGACTCTTTCGAGAAGAGCAGGTCGACCCGGAAAGGTGAGCTCAGGAACCACTCGGTTCCTGTCTCTATCACTTCAACTTTGGAGTATATTAACTTTTTATTGTAGTGGATGTCGACGGCTGAGACCAATTCAGATGGAGGTGATGAACGGTGAAGATTCACCTGTTCCACGAGGTGTCCCTTGTGATCCAAACTAGGGAAAGAATCCGAGAAGAACGTCTGGTGACCGGCCGGGAAGTTGGAGATGATGTCCCGAACACGCTGGTCATCAGTGGAAGGCCAGGTGGAGTTACAAATATGAGTCCAGAGTTTTTCTTCTGTACAAAGCTTGCTTAACTGAGACGACGTTGACCCGATGGACGCCAAAGAGGACCCGTCCAGCCGGGTCAAAATATGAGTTTGAATAATATCAGGATGAAGGGCAGAAATACTGTTATTTCCACCATCCTCAACGGTGGCCGAGGCCATAAGCGAATAAGAGGACATTTGTGGCAAATGGAATAGAGTATATTTTGCGTATTAGTGAGTAGTGACAAAGAGGAGTTACTTAGAGGGGATTTTATAGCATTCTGAGTAATGCCGGCCACTTGGTCATCAGTATAACAATGTTGTAATATCTTTGAATATTCAAAATCACGTACAGCGGCTGCTGTGAAGAAATATAAAAGCGTCGAATTTAATAATTGAAAGTGCTGATCACCAATTTGGGATTGTATCAAAATATATTATTATATATAACAAGTTAATTAATTTTTTTAATCTAAATTGATCAACTTATTTTACTTGGTAACCGAGTTGGTCTCAAATTACTCTTGAATTCATCATATTTATTGATATAGTATATATAATATACTAAATTTTTCGAATTTTTTATTATATTATTTTAAAAATGCATATGCATGTATTAAATAGTATATATAATAATTTTTTATTTTTATATTGAATACATTATTACTATTTATATTATATTATTTATACTCAAATTATAAATACCAAATATTATACACCATAATTTTAAATTTTATTAGCGATATTAACC
The DNA here is from genome assembly GCA_947179155.2 of Hedera helix. NCBI lineage: Eukaryota > Viridiplantae > Streptophyta > Magnoliopsida > Apiales > Araliaceae > Hedera > Hedera helix. Next base: position 34,522,843 of record OX359276.1, read on the forward strand.
CATACTTTACACATATTTTCAATCTAATAATTATTAATAAGCCAAACTTGGGATATGTATTGACTTAAACACCGGGCAGATTCGTCTTTTGCCAGGGCGCAAGTGGGAAAATAAAGTCGTTAGTGGGAGCTAAAAGATATATATAAATTTAATAGTGAAAATAATTGTTTTTTCAATTGATTGATTTTTTTTATTTATATTATTATAGTGGTTTGACCTACCAGCAAACCTAAGTTATACCGTCAGTAATTTATGTTTTAAATTTTTGTCTTCTAGATATGTAATTGTTGTTTCCGGACGTGCTAGTGGGCAAGACAATGCGGAACGTTCAATTGGTTTGGAAATATGGAACAGAATCGCAGTATGTATTGTCCAAAAGTGTGTATACAAAGAGAACTCTATTCACAACTAACTTTTGGGGGTGAGAGTTCTAGATGTTAATGCAAAATGAAAATCGTATAAAATATGATTAGAAAAAAAAAATAATACGTAATTTTTTTAACAAAAAGAGTTTTTCGGTATATATATTATATTCGTAAGAAAAACTCGTTTTTATTAGCCGATCTTTTTATTTCTTATTCTTCATGATTCACATTTATATTTTTAGAATCAACTGTTATATATTAAAATTCTAATTAATTAGCATGTAACCATCAATATTGCACTCAAACATGTCCATTAACAGATATATGCATGTTAGGATAACGGGTGTAACTATATATATAATCAATTTAATCCGACCTATTTGATTGTTAGTTAAATTATTTTAACAGACTTAATTAATTAGAGTTCATATTAAATACAATATTTTTGACATATTTATTGATTTTTAGTAATTGAGTTAAACCAATTCACCCCTATATATTCACGTCTTATAGAAAGCTCCGAACATAATAAGTGAATTTTAGTTGTTTTCGTGGCATAGAGCTACATTCTCATCATAAGTTGTGAAGTATGTGGAATTTCTCAAACTAGTTTTTTCGCACTAACGGTTAATATGGTACAAGATGTATATTTTTTAGTTCTCATTTTGTATAAACATATATGGTATCATACATCTATTTATTCCTTCAAGAAGTTTTGAGGCCAACCAAATTTAATTTGAAAACATAACCTTTGGTAGGTTTGGAACCACCTTTATAAATTTAGCTTTTTGATGATGTGTCTGTGAGTTTTGTTTAAGAAGGAAGGGAATGGACGGGAAAGTTGTTCATTCACAAAAACGTATAATACACATAAACAAAATATAATATCATTCTCACATTAAAAAACATTAAAAAGTATTGTGTTGTGTGACATGAATTTCGATATAAAAATATATTTTTTAATGATGAGAATAATATTATATTTAATTTCTGTGTATTTATACTTATTCTTCTTTCGCACACAATATTATAGAATTTATAAATGTGATTCTTAATTAATTTAGAAAACCGTGTGGTTGGTTAGTTGCGATGGCACTAAAACTGTAGCATTTGTACCAGTCTCTCGGCTCACATGCAAGCCTGTTATCAAAAAAACAAGGGACAGGCTTTCAGTGACGGACTTGAACCGGCACGAGCGATTTAGTTGAGATGGAACATCCCCGTTGAATAAACGAGTCCGTCTTAAATTAGAATTTAAGACTCGCCTTAGTTGTCGAGGAACCGGTACGATTAGTATTCAGCCGATTTTGATATTTTACCTCTTGTCACTATATATTGCTATCTATATTGAGAAGAATATCCAAACACTGGTATATATATCCAACAATACATTCATCCTACATTCCTATGCAATTACCTTTACCTGAATATCGTTTACTAAAATTACAGACTTTAAAAAATTAACTGGCATATAATAATTACTACTATTATTTCAGTATCAGCTTAGGGTTGCATTATAGTAAAATTATGAGGATAAATTTAAAAATTTGACGGATATATTTGGATTTTAGCTCGTCGTGCAAACATCTCTTTAAAGGATCGGTCCTCGGAGGAGATGTGGCCTGGATTAAAATGCGGCCGGCTGAAGTTTTCTCTCTTTTGTTTTTGCTATGCAATTTTTTTTTTCTTTTAAAATAGTTGTTAGTTAATATCTCAATTGTTTTGGACAATTTTATACACATTACAACCAAACACTACATATATCTCAACCATTAAAAAGTGAGATATGACACGAATTTTCATGTCAAACTTTATTTTTTAATAGTTATGATCCATGTAGTATTTGGCCTTGTGTATCTAGACTTATTCATTGTCTTTTATATCTCCGCATTTTTCTCCTTATTACATGAAGTTTTTATTTATTATATTTCACAAAAGTAGTCTTATTTATTATTTCTTTTATTTTATAAAAGAGTCAATTTTATACTGATAATAGTATAACATTACAAACTGTCGTTAAATTTAAAATTATAATTTTATTATTGGGCCACCACAAGTAAACTAACGGTTTACAACCCTTTGATTATTTTTTAGTCTTAAGGTACTTGTAGCTCTCTGCATCCCTCCGATTCATCCCTATCCCTCCCCTTCCTTCAAAACAACTCATCTCTTTTTACTTGAGTTGTCGCAGAGGTTAACCAGAGATTGATTGGTCGCTCAAGGGTTGGCGTTACTCAAAAAGAATGAGTTACTAACTAATAAAAAGATGTAATAGTTTTGAAATTGTGTGAGCACCCTAGAATTCGATGTGCCTACTCAAAATTCCCAGAAAAGAGTCGCATTTTTTATAAATAATAAGTCGCATTCGATGTGTACTAATGTTTGTGTTGTGCTTTTAAATTCTAAATATTATATTCATGAATTATATAAGTTATTTTTTTAATAAATTATTTTTTAAACAAACAAAATTTCAGAAGACAAACAAGGAAAGTTCAACGTCTACTGCAGGACCAACAAGTTGATAATTTTTAGTTGCTGATTAACTCCCCAGTCCCCCACCCCACCAAAGAGGCAGAAGACTCGTTAGAAGATTGCGGTTTTCACAAGAACAGCTGCGCTCCTGTGCTCCTGTTTTTGACTCTGGGGTTTTTCTTTCACGCGAAGGGCTCAAAGTCTACTACTGGACCAAGTTGATATTAATTTCTATCAAATTGCAAAATAGTACTAGTATATAATAAAATTTATATATGCATTTAAGTCAAATTTGGGCATCGAATTAAGGCTAATGTACGTAAGCTTAATAGAAATATTAATCTTTAATCCATAACAAACTTTATCTATATCTCCACATCTGATCTTATTCATGGGGTCAATGCTATTTATCGTAACCCTATCACTTTATTAAAGGGAACTTGCCTTTATTTAGTGTGTATCCATGTGCTAGGGCTGCTTAGCTTGATACGCCCTCCCCCTGTTTATAAAGTTTGACTTTTCTAATAATTTTTATATGAGATGCTTTCAGAATATGCCCCCTTGCAAAATAGTGCATCAACTTTCATTAATTTAATTCAATAATTTTTTTTAGAGGGCATCCGAAATGAGAGTTATCTCATACTCTTACATAAAATATTTCCTTATAATAACAATATTTTTAAAAATTATAAAAATAGCATGACTAAAGTACACTTTGAACTCCAAACTTTATACTATTATTAACTTTTACACCCCAAATTAGAAAAGATGATTAAATACACCTCAAACTTCATTTATACCAAAACCAAAAACATACTTTTGTGACTTAACCGGTCAAAAGTGATTGGCTTCACCTCTTCCTCCGTTGCTTCCCTTCCTCCTCAACTTCGTTACCCATCGCCATCAACAACTTTCTCCCTGTAAACCCTCTTCCTTTCTCTGTCCAAACCCTCTCCCCATAAACCCATTTTCTCTCTCCTCGCTTAAACCATTTTCTTCTGTAATAGAAAAGCCACAACAAGATGAGGAAATTATTTCCAATTCTCTAACATCAAATTAATCCCTGCCCTGATCCTCTCCACACTCAATCTTTCCCCAGATGTTGACCGCTCTGCTATTGGATTTACAAATGGGTTTTTTCAAGACCCAATTTTGAACCAATGATGAAATTATTTTGTATTTTGTCAATTACTTTGGCCACCGAAAAGATTTTAAGGCGACCCATGAAGTTCTTGTTGCTAGCCGTCGAAAATTTTGTTACCCACGCAGGTTTGTTGCAGCTCTCTCTATCTTTTTCTTTGATGAATGAAAATAGAGAGTGAAAGGTCACCTAATCCAGTACCCACTCAATTCAATTCTTGAATTTTTCCTATAAAGATTTCAATGTTGGTGGTTTTTAAACTAGTGTTTTAGGCTTTGAGCTTGTAAAGCTTTTGCCTTGAAGGCTTTAATTGCTCTGTTTTTTGAAGTGAAGTGCAATTTTTTTTTCGTCTGGGTATTTGAAATGGCGAGTCTTGAGATGACCCACCCCTACTTAGAATGGGGCGGTCACCAACGTTTCTCTGCAGTGAGGGATTATGAAAATGAAAGCATCTGCTTTTCAGAAGCCGATGAGGGTTCTTGTTATTCTCAGTTCTATTCTACAGCTGATGTGTCAAATGATGACTATAATTTTGATCCCGAAATTGGGCAAGTTTCGGATTCTAGGAGAGTTTCATCTGTAGCTGAATCAGATTGTTCCGTTGATATTTAAAATGGGGGAGATGAGGTTAAGGTGCATTTAGGGGACGTGGAAAGAGATTGTAGAATTTAATTTCTATCTGAGTCTTGAAATAGATGGTAGTAATCAGGAGTCTGGGATTGCTATTGAATTGGGTTATTCTTGTAAGGATGACTTGGTTGCTGAGTAGGAGAGGGGATGAGATGATTGACTAGATGAATCTTGTAAGACTCCAATTTTTATTGAATAAATTTAATTTTTTTTTATAAATATTGTTTTGACCAGTAAGGTGTTTATATTGATAAAAGTTAAAGTTAATCTATGTTTTGTGTAAATTATAATTTATTGGGGAATATTAGATTTGTTGGAAAATATTTGATTCGTACGACGGCGCAGAAACAACCAATCATTGGTGGATCTCAAAATGAAATACTATCGGATACTGAAAACGACAGAAATAACATTTTTAATAAAAAAATTGTCAGCAGTACTATTACTTCTAACTGTTAAATTACTCGGTGATAAAGAAACAGTAAAACACGGTATTCGATAGATGCACAGGGTATTAACAGTATTTGACTTTATTGAATTAATAATTATCGTTACACAGTATTTTATATTATTGAATCAATAATTACTATTATACAGTAATTTATATCATTGAACCAATAATTGTTACAGTAGCTTATGCATATTATTTGACATTATTGTCATAGTAACGTGTTCTTTATTTATTTTATACTATTGTTATTAGTGTCGTTGTAGCATTACTTTAATTATTAAATTTCATTGTTATTTGGTATTTTGGGTATAAAGACAGACTAATTATTTGAGGAACACTGAAATCTGTGATATTAATACAATAAGTCAATAATGAAGGAGATAAATAATATAATAATAATTGGTGAATAATTGAATAATTGTTGAAAGAATCCACGTTTGGTTTATTTTTGTGGGACCCACAAATTTATTTAATTTCTTTTATGGGACCCACAACAACAAAAAATTCCAAAACAAGTAGGGAAGGGAAGAAAGAAAAAGTGAGTGGGGGAGGTGGAAGAAAGTCATAAAATGGAGGGAGAAAATTTGGATATGGTAAGTGAGGGTTTATACTATAAAAACGGAACCCCGATAGATGATTTCTTCACACTATTCTATTCTCCCACTAGTATATTGTGAGTATAATTTGAGTGTAGTAAGAATACGCTGAGTGTTGGTAACGCCAATAGGAGTGAAAGAATTCTCAGGTTGATCAACTTCATAGAAAACATTATCCAATCGCATCCTAAGGTAAGGAATATAATTTTCTTTCATACTCCTAAATTTAAACTTACTATGATACGTAAGTAATGTTCGTTTCTACAATTCTTAACATCAAACAGTAAAAAATTCTGAAATAATTATATGTTTCTTAATAGTTTACGCTTCATTTGATATCATTTCACCTAAACTTTTATATTAACCTGAACCTTCCTGTTAAATTCTAAAAGTTATTTTTGAATTATGAATCTTAAATATCATTCATGAACTCAAATCGATATGTTGAACATCATGTTCACAATTTGGATATGATTGAACTCTGAACAATTTAAATTTCAAATATCGAATATTTATTCTTTTTTCTTATTTTTTTTTTATTCATCCTTTATATTACTATTATTTGTACTAATCATCAAGAATCAATTTGTTATGAATATCTTTGACCTGGGTACAAAGATAAGATGATTATTAGTCTTTGGCCTGGGTGCAAAGACAATATGATTTTTGAGTATCTTTAGGACACGTGATGAAAGTTCGTTTTGACTTGGGTGCAAAGAAGAACTGTCGACTGGCACTATCATGACCATAGGTGTTACAATTGATAAAATCTTGATGATGAATTTTTAAATAGGAGAAGATTTTAGACTTCATGATCTATTTTACTCTCCTAATGGATTGCTCATTCCGCTGCAGTTGCTAATCTAAAACTTATTGTCCATTACATTTATTGCGCCCAGAGGGCACAGAAATGATATAGAAGGGGGGTTGAATAGGGTATTTCAATTCTTTAAAATCATGATCTCAACATCTTTTGCTTTTTGAAATGGCAGCAAAATAATTGATTTTGTTAAACAACCTTCTAATTTTGAGTTAGAAACAGATGCAGTTCTGATTTAAGTTTATGTTCCTAAAATGTTATTTCAAAAACAATACAATAGTTAAAGCAGTTAGAACAATTAAAGTAGTTATAATGAAAGTAATAAAGAGATAAGAGGAGACACATAAATTTTTAAGTGGTTCGGAGCAAAGAAGATCTCATACTCCACTCTTCTGCACTTCTAGCATTAAATTCACTAAGGATATCAATCATCAAAATCAGATCATAAAGATTTGTTACATCACTGCATCACAAAGATTCTTTCGAGTCACAAAGTCCCGGTATAGGTCACAAAGACCTAGGTTCCCTCAGAACCATTCCACCTTGGACACCAAGTCCATCCCCCTCAAGGACTGATTCCCTAAAAATTTGGCGAGTCACGAAGTCTTAACTTTTTTCCTTAGGATACTGAGTCATCTTCCCTTCTTAGGATTGATTCCTCTTAATCAGGCGAGACAGAAAGTCTCGACTTTTGTTGTTGATAAAAGTGTGTTTGACGTACTGTCAAGCTAACATTAAGCTTTTGTCTAAAGAGCTTGGCAGCTAAGGACTGATTCTATTGATCTCTTCTCGCTATTTAAGTTCTTTGCATATTTCTGATTTGCTCTAACGCATATGTTGTTGGAATCATTCCTTGATTGATCCTCAAAGGTGTGTTTTTAACCTTGGATTGATGATACACTCGTTCAGCAGATCTTCTTCTCATCTCTCTTATTTCCTTTTTTGAGCTCTATGATATTTAATAAGTTTAACTTTCTCTCTCTATATTGATAGTTTCATCTCTTTTTCTTCTTTATCCTCCTGCTCCCCATTTTGAATTTTTGAATAAGTCCTCTATTTATAAAGAGATGTCTGACGATTTATCTGCTAAAAGATATCCGTTACTTCTTTTAACGTTCCAATGTCAGAGAATTTTTAATAAAGATATTGTATCAGATTTCTTTTAGACCTATCTTCATCAGTTTACCAAAAATGAAAACCTTGTATCTAGTGCTGCTTTAGACAATTAGCTGTTAGACACAACTTTATCTTATTCTTCATTTTTAACTTTGGATGACCAGTCATTGTCTTATGATTTCTATACGTCATATCATCTTGACGCCAGTCCATCACCAGTCTTGTTATAGCTTCATTACTTAGGAACTATAGTGTTTGACTCGACTGACTTATGAATTTCAACTCTGCGATTAGCTTTACGATTCTTTTTCATTCTCCTTTTGCCTTACTTCCTTTTTTCTTTTAGCATCTTCATTTTTCAACTTTATTCTTTAGGATCTTGTTTGCTCTTTTGGCTTTGTAATCTCCAGCTTTGGCTTTACAAATTGCTTCTTAATTTTTAGGAGCTTTCTAAACTTTAGTTTCATTTTCTTCAGTTATTCAATCTTTAGCTCTACGTTCTGTCGTGAGCTTTCTGGTAGCTTGTACTTTACAATTCAGGCATCGTATCGTAGAATATTTTTTCATACTTATATTTCTCAATGACATTTCTTGATGAGCTTATTCTAGTCTACTACCATTTTCCAGATCTTCATTGTAGACTCAGTTTACTTCTTGAGAACTGAGATTTCTCCTTAATTTGAGCTTTTGCCTTTTCATGTTCTACTTGAAGGTCAGCTCCCCATTTGTTTGTCAATTTCTGCCATTGTGATTTGTAGTCTTGCCATAACTTCTTGCTTAGTATATTTCTGAGCATCATATGTGTAGTTATTAGTTGAAGTACATTCTTTGCTCTTTGTCCTTTTTGACTAGTTGTCATCAGCTTGCTTCTTTGCTGAAGAATCCTTGGACGAGATCATTCTTATCATTTGTTGTTGCATTGAATCTATCTCTCAGCATCATTTACACCATGTTCTTGATATATGTAGCACTGAGGCAGCCCGTTGGTGTTATAGCTCAGCGTTCTAGAGAAGCTCAATGATAGTGATTGGCTCAACGAACTCATTATATTTAGTTTAGCTCCTTTTAGTGATCTTGAGTAGTTTAACTTGTTTAGCATCTGTGAGCTCCCAATCTTATTGTTTTTGTTAGGGTCTTTTATTGAGTCTACTTGATAGATCTTCTTCGAGCATTCCATGTTAGTGTTGATCTTATGGAATGACCTTTGCTATTTCTGATTCTTTCACTTTCTTTGGAGTGATCCTTACTTATCCACATCTTGCTCTTAATCATTCTTGAAGTCTTTAGCTTGAAATACAGTATATGTCCTTAGTAGATGTGTCATATTCTCAATCCTCTTTTCATGGATGTGTACTTATTTTCCCTTTAATTTGACCATTTAAGTCTGACTTCCAAGTTGAGTTAGTTATAGTATTGACTAAGACACATACAGTTTGTACTGTGATCAGAGTTCTTCGTTCTGCTCTGCAATCTCGATTAAACTTCTGAAGACTTTCCTTTGTTGTACGTCCTTGAGTTGACTTTGCGATCTGATCTTCACTATACAATTCAAGGAAAGTTCTACATTTGACATTTCCATACGATTTGCTTTTTAAGTTACCCTTATTCTTTTGCGATAAGCTTTTACACCATAATCCTTAACTGAGCTTGCTCTGCGGTTGTCCTAACTATACGATATCTTCTATGAAAAAATCTTTATACTTTTGTGATCAACCGTTGACTGAGCATGCTTTACGATTTAATTTGAGTTATGCATACTGATCTCAAACTATACGATCTTGACTTTGTGAACTTGTTTATTCTGCGACTATAACCTTCTATACGATTTCTGAGCATACTCTGTGAACTCAAGATGAACCCCTCGATCGTTCAAAACACTTGTGATTTCCTATATTCTATACATTCAATTTTTTTCATAGATCAACGTAACAAGCTTGATATTCTATTTTAAGTCCTTGTACATTGATTTCATTATTAAGGACTTTCTGTAATAACCAAGAAATTTGTAAATACTTATTTTAATAAAAATAAAGAATTATTTAGAAATAATTGTGTGCACTTATATATCTAAATGTGATAATGAAATTAATAATTCAAGTAAATTGAATTAATTATGTGACAAGTAAGGAATTAAGTTATGATGGTGAATAAGATTATGTTATAATTAACTAAGCTTATAAATTATGTCTTGTGTGGAATAAAGTGAAATAGGAATTAATTGAGTAATTAATTTAATTAATTGTGAAAAAGAGAAAATAATTAAGTGGACTAATGATAATTAATATTAAGTCCAATATGTGTATTATATGTCACATAATGTGTTATGGTCCAATGTGTTAAAAGAATTAAAGTCCAAGTTGTAGGATTACTAGAATGGATTAATTAGCCCAATGAAAATAAACGAACATGGCCCAATGGAATTAATTAGTAGCCCAATGATATTTTAATTAGATTAGTCCAATGTGTTATGTATGGTGTTAGTGATTGTGTGTGTGTGTGTGTGTGTGTGTGTGTGTGTGTGTATGTGTATGTGTGTGTGTGTGTGTATGTATTTTAATTGGGTTAGTCCAATATGTATAGCTTGACCGAAACACTCCTTTTATGTAGCTAGAATGCTGAGTTTTATTTTTAAAATGGAGTTATTTAGGTAATCATGAATGGAGGCATGTGAATTGGCTTTAAAATTGGGGATTTAGTACATCTTTTTACCAACTCACCTTTTACCGTTAGTTAATGCTCAATTAACTTGGATAAAATACATGTATCAATACATGTATATGTAGTGCATGTCTATGTGAAGCTTGCCTATAAATAGGCTTCCCTTAATTCATTTTAAATTTACTAAGTAAAAGAGCCATAAAGAGAAATTGAGAGAAAAAGAAAAACCTAGTGGAACTCTTATTCATTGTTGGATCAAGTGAAGTCTAGTAAAGAAGGAAAGGTGGAAAAGTATTACAAGTTTTTATCAAAGAAGAAGAAAGCATCTAGGAGGTATAATTCGAACCTAGTTTTATTTTATAAGTTAAGTTAATATATTCTAGTATATGGTTAATATGCATGCTTGTTTGTGGGAGGATTTTATGTGTAGAAATCATGGTGAATTTCGAATGCATAAGGAATGATTTGTAAAGGAGAATATGCAATTGATTTGTGTTTCTAGGTGTTCTATATCTAAATGAACAAAAGAAATGCATGTGAACAAAAAACCTAAGTGTACTTAATGAAAACATGGGATTTACAAGCGTGTAAACTAAGTTATGTGTATTTTATGAGAAGTCTATGAATCACATATTGTAGATCTATGAAATATGAAGATAACCTAGGGGGAATGTGTGAAAAAAGAGTTAAAATGAATTCATGGTGAATTTTTGAAAAAATAGTGTCAAAATGAAACCCTAAAAACCTATTTATGCATATTAGTTTATAAATGTTCTAAAAATAGTTAAAATCATAAAATGTTGTTAAAAAATGAGATTGTAAGTAGGGGTGCACACAAAACCGACCAAAATCGAAAAACCGACCGGACCGAACCAAACCGTTACTATTTCAAACCGAAAAATATAAAACCGAAAAACCGAACACTATAAAACTAAAAAACCGAAACTAGTTTGGTCGGTTTGGTTTTGTTTCTCAAAAAACCGAAACCGACCAAACCGACCGAACAATTTAAAATTATAATATAATTTATATACTTTTCTAATAAATATTTATTTTATATAATTATATATTTATTATATGCATTTATTGTGACGAATTTGCAAAACTTCTATCCTAGTTAGTGAGTTAGGTGATTTTTGTTTTTCGGATTTAGAGAACTTCTATTATAATTAGTAGTTATTGAGTTAGTGATTTATTAATTATTATGAAAAATTGGCAATATAATAAATATCAAATTATCAATTACGGAACCGAATAACCGAATAAACCGACCGATTTAACCGAAATCGAATAAACCGATAACCGATTACGATGTAAAAATTTGGGCGGTTTTGGTTTTTAATTTTTTATAACCGACTTAAATGGTTTGGTTATTTTTTTCCCCAAAAAAACGACCAAACCGACCGTGTGCACCCCTAATTGTAAGTAATAGTTCAAGTGTGAACTCAATTGGATGAAAATTGCAAAAGTTATGAAGTTTTTCATAAAGATTAGGGGGGGGAAAAGATTGAATTTTAAAGGGGACCACCGCAGCGGTGGAACGTTTTGCCCAGCCGTTACTGTTCTCGGTCAAACCTGGTCGAAAAAATAAATAAATAAAAACATAAAATAAAATAAAATAATAATAATAATAAACAAAAAAAATAATAATTAAAAAAATTGTGAGTTAATTAAAATTAAATATTACTTTAAACAATTAAAATAATATTAAAGATTATTTTAATTGTGTATTTATAATTTATGAATAATTAAAGTAATATTATAAATTATTTTAATTGTGAATTGAAGAGACTTAAACAATTAAAATAATGTGAATGGTTATTTTAATTGTGAATTAATGAAGCATAAGTAATTAAAATAAGATTAAACTTTACTCTAATTGAAAATTAAAAAAATAAAATAATAACTTAAATTATTTTATTTGAGGACTAATAAAATGTGAACAAGAGAATAATAATAGAATAATAAATCATAAACAAATAAAGTGAGAATATTTTATTTGGCAGATAATGAACTCGATGCGAGAAGAATTAAATAATGATTAACGATAATTAAACAAGTAAAATAATACTAAATATTATTCTATTTGTAATGGTTAATGAATAAATTAAATAAAGAAAAAGAAGGACACTAATACCTAAACAAATAATTTTATTTGTGGATAATATGTATGATAAGTGAATAATAAAGATGATTTGTGAGCTCTAGTTTTATAGAATTAGTAAGTTATATCGACTAGATTTTTATGTAAAGGTTAATAGGAATTAACTGTTAAATGATGATCATAGGTTGTTCAAATGATAAGGAGTTAAAGTCGGATAGAGTCGACTATTCAGACAAGTATTCTAACTTGTACTCTTATTAATCGTACAAGTAGAATTAATTAATGAAATAATTCTTGTTTTATCTATATTCATGAAGATTAAATTATTAATTCTAAAACTTGATTTAAATCATGGTTATACTCTTGAATAATTGTTTGAACACTGTTTGCGAACATTGAATGTATCAATTGTTCCTAATTGTGTTGAAAAGAATGCCTATGTCATTTGTATCGGCTAGATCAATGATAAGACTGATTCTTAATCTATCATATTTTCTTGAGAAATCTATCCAAACCAATTGTCTTAGTGCGAACTCTTATGAAATGCTGAGATAAACAACCCTCATAGAAGGGAAAATTACTTTACGTCGAGAGACCGACACGCGCGCAAACTATATGTCTGAGTGTTATGCATAACATAGGGTACTTTAGACTGATCACCTAATTGTACTTATTTATATCATGAATTTTCAATGAAATACTGTTAATTCAAGTATGTATTCACGTTCCATAGCGACCATTCAGTATAATATATTCAACAATTTAGAAATATCGAAATCCTTAATTTCATATAAAATTCTTCAGTCCATAGTGACTCTTCAATAGTAAAAATGGTCATACTAGAACTGTTAACACTTACTTTGTTCATAATTCAAATACTTAATTCCTAAGTTAACAATTATTGTTATATCCCTTAAGATTATGAAACATTACACATGAACGCTTACTTTTATTGCCTTTATACTTGATGAATAAACTTGTTGCTCACTCTTGCTTTCCTTAAATACTACAGTTAAGACTGAGCAAGGCACCTGCTCGGGGAAAGATAAGGGCAAAGCAAGGTTGCTGAATAGACTTATTGTAATGTCATAAATGATGTTATTCGATGTTTGTATTAAGACTTATGTTAGTACTTATTATTTAAGCGTGTCTTGTATTCGATCGTAAAGCACCAAATTCGAGGTATATGTATCTAAATTTGGGGGCGTCACACTTTCCAAAAGTTACAGTTCACAAATATACATTAATATTCGTATTGAATTCTAAGTCCTTGTACAATACATTCTTTTATAAGGATTGTACAAATTTCTTGCTTGCCAACAGAATCATTAACATAATTATGAACTGATAAACTTTCCTTTTTTATATGTAGTTTATGTATTGGACTATACGAACATCATCATTCAATCATCATACATTAACTATATGATCATAATCATCAAATCATTATTCATTTGTACTAACAATATTCAATCAAATTTATCACTGTTGAAAACTAAAAATAATTTATTCATTGTTATCTTAGTCACGATATTTTTTATTAGGTTATTTGATCTCACTATTTTTGTTCTATTGTTTTTCTCAGGAAATGAGAGCATAACTGGGGCTAACGAGGAGAACAGGAAAATGGAGTGACGGTCCGAGTTAGTAGTTGATAGTCTTCACCATGTTGTAAAATAGTATGGTAATAATAGTGAAGACTTAACTGTGTATTATTGAGTATTGTATTATTGTACTTTGCACTATATTATAATAGTTTGTTATTTGTATTTTGGCGACTCAAATTGGGATGTGTAAGCCCAAATTTGGGGGCATCACAAATCTACTGAGTTTGGGGATGCTTTTGATAAGAAGACGTGCTGTGAGTTTCTGAAAATTTTGTTGAACGAGTGATGCGGGAAGGAAAAGAAGACGTGAGAAGGACAAACATACCCCTATCATATCCACACGTGTGCGAGTCCCAGTCATTTTTTACTTGTTAATAAGAAAAAGTGTGTGTTTTGTTTAACTAATATAAAGTTTGGGGTATACTTAAATACATTTTTGAGTTTGAGGTGCAAAAATCAACAACAGTGTAAAATTTGGGGTGCAAAATGTTCTTTAGTCAACTATCATTTTGTGCATAACATGGAATGTAATGTATTTAATTATACAAAACGATGTCATTTTTATGAATAACTCATATAAAAGTGCGAGATAACTCTCACCTTCCTTTTTGCCTCTTTAAAAAAAATCTAAATTGTACATTATAAAAAAAATCCTTAAGAACTAACTTTTAGAAATGGTTTCTCGTATTAGGATGAAGGAGTTCCTTATTTAACAGGTTCAGAAAATGTAGTCTTTTTGCCCTGATAACAAAATGTATGCATTTTTTTAAATAACAAAAAATACATATCAACTGAGTTTATAATAAATTATGTACTCCCTAGTTACTTTCTCTTTTTTGCTCCTTTTTTTTTTTTTTTAGTACCTACACTATTAAAATGTATTAAAGGGAGAGTATACAAAAAAGACCAGGAGGAGAAGTAAGGCGGAATCTTAGAGAAATATATCTTTTAATTTTCTGACTCGCACTTGCTCTAACTTTTTCTCTCTTTATTTCAGATTTTGAAATTCTCTTTTTCCTCACAAAATATAAACTATCAATTTAAATGTCGTCAGAAATCTTTTAGAAAGATCTCTTTTTAAAAGTAATTGGCCATGTTGATATATGTCAATGTAATTAAAAGTTAAAACTATATCATTTTAATTAAATTGTTAGACAATTTTTATTATTTTTACATTGGGAGTTGATATTTTCATTACAAAACCCGCTATTCATAACCATGCTATGTGTATTAAAAATTGTATATTTGTGTTAAATCTCTCACACATGTGCGCGTTCACATGCGTGTATGAAAAATTATGTATATCCAATATTAAAATTATATTATCCAACACTAAAAATTTATATATAGAGAGAGAGCATGGATCAATAGCATATCTCACTAAACAACGTACTTAGCTTACCCCCTTTAGCGATGGATCTGGCGACGGTTAGGTTCATCGCCATGGATTCGTCCGTCGCTAAATGTTTGTCCGTCGCAATATGTTATCCATCGCTAAAAATTTTAGCGATGGACGAACCTATGACGACGGACCAAACTGTTGTCGGGTCCGTCGCTAAAGGGGGTAAGCTAAGTATATTGTTTAGTGAGGTATGCTATTGATCCATGCTCTCTCTCTCTCTCTCTCTCTCTCTCTCTCTCTCTCTCTCTCTCTATATATATATATATATATATATCCAACATTGTGATCATTACTACTTAATTTTACATAAATTGAATACTATCATATCATTATTACTGTATTTCTATCCAACATTGTGATCATTACTACTTAATTTTACGTAAATCGAATACTATCATGTCATTGTTACTCTATTTCTAGAAATGTTAAGTATATGTGTTATTTATATGTTTGAAAAAATAAAAAATTTCTTGAAAATATTAATTTTAAAGAGTATCTCTAATTTTTGAATTGGGAGAGTATATTTATGTCATCTAGAGGTGAGAGTTTATAGTTAAAAATGAGGTATACATTTTTTAAAATACCCCCTCCTAATATTATCAATACTAGTATAAATGAATTTCATAATAAGTACCTTCACAAAGTATCATTAAGCTTCATGCTCTACGGATAATAATGGGTCGCAACAAAGACGAACAAAGCCATACAATAACAAGGGGAAATAAATCTCACAATAAAAGAGAAATCTAAACTCACAACTAATGAGAATGACATAACATCTCAATGCTCCAATCTTCAGGCCAACACCTAACTGGCAGATGAAGAGTATTTTATGAAGTTGAAAACTGATAACACCATGAAAATGGGCTTCCTTTTTAAGCTTAATGATTTTACTACACATACATGCAACACATTTTACCCTTTAATCTTTGAACCAAATCTGCAAAACCATAGTGCGCAATACAAATGATTCGATCTGAATTCAAATGGGTAATAAAATACCAGAGTTGTGCTTGATTCACCATCTCTATTGTATTCAGCTATATCCACCATAGCCGAGAAAGTATTCCAAGCAAATAAAGAACAATACAAATCCTTATATTGTTCAATAAAAGCATAAAACATAAAGGATACTTGAGGAATCTAGTGATGTGTTTTCCACCCTAATACCGATCCCAAATCCTTCTAGAACCCAGCCATCTTGGTGATACATTCACCATTTTAAAAGTTTCAAATCCTATAACATTCCCATTGAAATGTCCTTTGCCGAAGCGTGTTGGGAAAAAGGGTCAGAACAGCTACCAGTTCACAATTTCGCTTATACAGAAAATGAAACTCAGGATCCCACATTCTACGTTACCCGTCCCAAGCAGATGACCCACCCAATCCAATTTCAGCTGCTTGTGTAAGTGACTGAAGAGCAGAAGATCCCACAGCCTGACTCTTGATTTTCTTTTTCTTCTTGGGGAAGGTTACCATGCCGCCAACTGTATTGGCACCTTGATTAGATTTTTTCTCCATCCTTTCCAGATTATTTATGGCATTTTCAGCTGCATCAATATTGAAAAGATCAATAAACGGAGTTTCTCCATCATCAATGGTTGCATTCTTTGGATTTTTGCTAAAATCCTTCTTAGCAGAAGCATTCTCCTTTGGGAGTTCCTTTGTTTTTTGTTTTTTCCGCATTAAATCGTTTTGTAGAGCAGGATCTAGATATGGATTTTCATCGCCATTGGTATCTTTTTCATTACGTTTCATAGTCTTTGACTTTTTAGTCTCAATAGCGGTACTATTCTCCTTCAGTTCTGAGGATTTTTCCAGGGATTCTATACCACTCTTCTTTCTTTTAAGCTTCAATTTCTTCTCCACATCATCTCCATCATCATCGAGATCGCTATCTTTGTTCTCACCCACTGCATGACGTTCCAATCTTTCGTTTCCCTTGCTCTGGTCAATTTGCTCACCTTTTCGAACTGCCAGCTTGCTACCAAAATCAAGAGAAGAATCATTGCCTCTACCGCCCTTCTCATTTCTCATGGTTTTGTCAAGCAGTTTAGCATTATATATCTGCAAGTTCGGAACTAGTTTCTTTATCTGCAACAACATTTTTGCCAGAAATTATTTTTTAAGAACGCAAAACTTGAAGAGCAATATAAGAATCAATAATAATAAAAATAAGGAACCAACTTGTATTAAACTCATGTCCCATTGGATACAAATGGTAGTAGTACCCATCAAAAATAGGACTCAGTGGACTGTCCGGCGAAATCAATAAAACACAAAAGAAATTTAACTTCTCCACTAAAACTATATGTACCAATGGCATGTACCCAAGTTGATTCTCATTGAAAAGGATCATCACCTTTTTAGCTAACTTTTCCTTCTCAGCAATGGGGTTTCCCTGAAGGTTTAGGTTTCTCAGGTTTACCAATGAAGACAGTACCTAAAATTCCATCATGCAGGCGAGGAAATCATAAGAAATCAATGAACAAAAATAGTTTAATTGAGTTTGGTTTATTTAAGATCTACCACACCCACAAAATAACTAACCTTGAGGTCTGACCACCTTGCAATGAAGTTGTTTCCTAAATCCAAATTCTGGATTTTAACATTACGTGCCAACTCACCTGGCAGAAACTAAAGCCATACAGAGAGAGAGAGAAAGTGCTTTACTAAATAAATTACAGCTGGTAAGGTGAACCTTTTCCAAAGACCAAGAAAGGTCAAAAATAATAGGCCAAAGCAATAGCAAAGAGATAATATAAGCATGCATAATCCATTTGAAGGAGCAAAATCTCAAGAAACAAAACAAACTATCACATTACCTTGATGTCATTGTGAGCAAGTCGGAGCTCTTTTAACTCAGTGCAGTACTTGAGTGAAGATTCAATGGTATGAATTTTGCAATTAGAAAGAGACAACTGGAATCATGAAAAACTTCAGAAACTATCACTCTATAAAGAGGTGGCTAAAATTTTCAGAAAACTCAGTTTTCTGTAATTAAAGTTGCTGCTTGAAATCAGTTAACTGCTTACTTTTGAGATTAATTTAAGCTTAGCTAGAGATTCACCGATTTCCTGGATTGGATTCCTAGAAAGAACTGCAGGAAAGACCAGAAGAATTATAACTGCATCTGAGCACACATCATCATATGGAAAATATAACAAGTTTTCGGAAAAGATTCAAATATCCTAGTTAATGGACTCACAACAAGTTTGTTTGACTGAAAAGGCCATAGATGCCGAAATTAAAAACACGATTAGTCTTGTAATGGTTAAAAAGTTGACTAGGAGACGCATAAACTGCTGAAGACTGGCAAAGACTTGACAAAATAGAAAAATTCCAATAAACCTTGAAGTGTAGAACAAAATGTATTTAACCAAAAAGTTTAAGCATACTTAAAAGTTAAAAGAACTGATGGCAGGACCAGTTTACAGTTGACCTGACAAGTCTGTCAGTTGAGCTCACCTGGTTAACCACCCTTTAACATGAGATACCGAAAGTAAAACTTCAGCGCATGGATGGAAGGGATTGAAACACTCATCCATGCAACGAAAGCCTTAGGCAACCATGCTACAAATTGACTACGGATCATTATTGTCACAACTAACATGTATTTTAACTTTATCAGACTGATAGCACTAGGAGGTATGTTCATTTAGAGAAATCCCATTTGAAAATATTTCTAAAACTAATATGACCAGTTTTGGTGGTTGGGTGATAGAACATTGTGTGCACAAATTTATACATCTAAACATGATACGAAATTGATAACTACAAACTCATACCAAGTGTATTTAACTCTTTCATTTGATCAAGCTTGGAAATTGACGCAATCTCATTGTCTGCCAAGAAAGAGGGAGAGAGAGAGAGAGAGAGAGAGAGGACATCACAAACTGTAAGTATAGAGCGAGCAACTTCATACAGCAGATCCAAAACTAGTGACATAAAGCAGGTCATTCTCTTACCATTGAGAATCAATGCGCGTAAGCTCACAAGTGACCTGACTTCATCCATTGATCTAAGATTGTTTTTGCCAGCATTTAATACCTAATTTATAGATATCAAAGAAAATTAACATTTGAAAAACAGATTAATTTCAATCAATACATAACAATATTGATAAGCTGGGCAGTCTCTTAAATGGTTGTCATCGTCTAGATTCTAGATGCCTTCTGTGTCACACATAATAAAAAGAATGCTTAAAACAAGAAACAAAAAATTATCAATGATAAGATATAACATTTAGTTGTAAAAAATGAAACTCTCTCCACAGATATCTAATACTCTTCCAGAATGGAGTCGTGTCAAATTTGCAGATGGTATAAATTGACCCACCCAAGAAGAATGTAGGGAGAAGATATATACATATATACAAGATTTTTAGTTGGAGCAACATCCACGCTCAACCCTGTTTTGTTCTCTCACTTTCACTCTTGAGGCTTGTATCTTTCTTAAAACTTCACAAAAATGCAACTTTTTATTTGCTTAAATCCTCGAGTATTAAGTGACATAGAGCAATTGAATCAACCGTGGTTAAGAAGGGCCAAGGTCCAACCTAGCTTTAGCTAGAAAGAGGATAAATAGCACTCTAAGCCAGAGAACACCATGCCTAGAAGTGAGCTTTCTCATCTCGAACTAGTTGGGACTAGGGGTTGACATAGAAGGATGGAGCTCATGATCCCATAGACCTTGGAATTGAATATCTTTTTGGCAAGCATTGTATAATATGTTAGAAGTTTCTCACTCTTTTAATTTTATGTCCTTATATCTCACTCTAAATTTGTTACATGTAAACACACACGCGCGCGCGCGCGCGCGTATATACATAATAAAAGTACTTTTTAAATAATATTCAATATTGTGATGTTTCAAAGTTCTATCTTTTATCCGAAAATTGAACAAGTGATATTCTAACTCACCCAAATCCACAAGTGTAGTTTGATTATAGCAAATGATATCACATGCTGAATGTGAAACCAATATACACAAGTATTGCTAAAATGGTCTAAAACCAAAAAGACATCAGGCGTATGACAACAAGAGATAGAATCTGAATCTTACTACATACAATTCAATCCTTTAGTCAGGCCCAAGTGAATCATGTAAAACAATAATATGGAAAGATGCGCTATGGTATGTTTGCCAGCTCAACTCCAAGCTTTGAAATTTGAATTGAAAGAACATTTGAAATTCCATAAAATTGAAATCTAGTTAAAATTAGGCACTTAATTACAATTCTTGAATTGAGTTGCCAAACATAGCTTTAATATCTTTTGACGTAATAATAGCTTAAAACAACTCAGCAACTTTCTTTTTCAAACTTAATACTTACAGTGAGCTTAGTAAGGCCTTCAATCCCTTTCAAGCTTTGAAGCTTGTTCCGTACAACTGATAACCACTTCAGATTTACACAATTCTTCAAGCCCTAAATTTACAAATCAAAACAATTATAAAACCTCAAAAAAGCAAATTCAAACAATAGGCCACATCACATTTCAGCAATAAATTATTCAAAATATACCTCTAGTGAAGATAGATTGTTGAAGACAAGGTCAAGTCTTTCCAGGTTTTTGAAATCACTCAAGCACGAAACCTAACCAAATCATAAACAGAATTGAAGAACCAACACTATAGAGAAAAAAAAAATAACAGGGGATGAGTTTAACTGAAAAATAAGTATGGAAGTACATCGGAGAGAGCTTTTTGGGTGAGAGTAAGAGCTGTAATTGCGTTGGGGTCAGTAGTATTGTTATCCTGTAAGATCTGTTTGGAGCTCAATTTCTTCATTGTCGTCGGAGTTTGTTTTCTTTTTCCCTTGAACCCTAGTCTGTAAACACCGTCCACGGTGTATGTTTCACATAGTTGCGCAGAAATGTTAAAAATATCCTACGTGGCATTAATAATCTATTATATTATATCAAACAGAGCGGATTCATCCAACGGCCTCAAATTACTAATGGCTTCAACAAAGAAGGGCTGTGATTAACTCCATTTGTTTCAAATTTCCACAGCTCAAATACTCACTTACCCATTCCATCGTCTTCTCTCTCTCCTGTTTGAAATTTTCCAGATCTCCACGGCTGTTTGAAATTGAGAGGCATTCGGCTACCGAGCTCTGGTGCACGGATCATTGTGGATCCGAGGAAACGACAACAGCGGTGTCTTTTCTCGATGATGCTGGCTCTCCCTCGCCTCATCATCCTCTCTCGCCGCCGCACTCAATTCATCCGCCTCTCCCTCGCGATGATGCTGGCTCCCCTGGAGTTTCGCCGCCGGTAGGCTTCGTTGGAGTTTCACCGCCGATAGACTTCTTTGGACCCGCCTTCGTTGGAGTTTCGCCGCCAGTAGGCTTTCGGCGTCCTTACGTTTGTCCTCCATCTAGGGCTTGTGGCTCAAGGTCTTGGAGGTTTGAAGCCGTGGAGAGTTTGAAGCCCGACGACAATTAGTTTCATAACATATGTTACGTTTAAGAGTTTGTCTTTTTAGTTTTTTGAGTACTTTCATTTTTATAGATGACCCATTTGAGGAACTACTGTTTATCTCTTTGTTTTTGGTTTTCCTCAGATTATCCATTTGAGGAAAGTGTTGTTTACTTGTATGTTGTCATTATGTTACCATAATGACAGTTTGGGATTTTTTATTTTTATTTTAAAAATCTTTTTGATTTCTTACGTTATCTTGGCTGCCTATGGGGGAAAGGTTATTAATGTCTTGAATTTTTTGGATTGTGATGTTTTTGCTCATTTCAGTGATGTCAATATTGTGAATGGATTGGAAGATGTTCGAGTTTCGCGTACTGAGGTGTCAACTTGTAATGGGTCTACAGAAGAAGATGGTGTGTTGAGATATATTTGGACTAAGGATGCTTGGTAACTCCTAATTTTAGTACTCCTAATTTTATCTAATTATATTTGGGATTGTTATTAAAGCTGTATTTTTGTTGCTTGGTTGAAATATTAGTTGTTGTTGTTTGTTCATCAATTGGTTGATTTGGGTGCTTGTTGGGTTAATTTTTACCGTGTTGAACAAATTCATGCTAAATGAATGAATCTTGAAGTTTGAATTTTTATTTGATAAAATTATGCTTCTTTGAAGTTAAACAATGAAGTTGCGTAGGACGGATGCAATCAGACATTATCTTGCTCACCTTTGTTTAAATGAGAGCCCACTTTCAAAAGTCAAGGTTTTTTTAAGAACAAAATGATGTTTGTGTTAGTCACACGGTTTGTTCATGCGTGGTAACTTTTAAATTTTCATTTTTGTTGTTGCTTTTACTAGGTAGAGAATCTTCAAAAATATTAGGTAATGCAACTAATTGTTACCTGTTTATGATGGGACGCCCCCAAACTCAGATACCCTCCCTAAATGCCTATTAGTTTTGTCCTAAAAACTAATGAACATGTTGTGTTTGATTTAATTCCTTTTAGAGCTGATTAGTATAAAAAAGAAGTAGTTGTTGTAGGTCCCTCTTTGAACCGTTGAACCGTTGTTTGTTGGTACCCTTGGGGTGATTGTTGTTATTTCTTTTATCCAACTTAAAAATTTGCATTTGCAAACTAAATTTGCTCTTCATTCTGAAAGTTTTTATTAATTATATTCTTGGTTTCATATCACCAACACTATTGCTCTGTATCTTTCTCAGATATTCTCATTATGGCATGTAAGCCCTAGGAGGTTAGGCGGCTTGAGTTATACGACTGAGGATGTTGGTGCAGTTCTTTCTGTCACAGGTATAGGGTGAATGATACTTCTTCAAACATTATATAGCATATTTGCATTTAGTAACATATAGACACAATGTATTATAAACACAATGTCTACACATGATGAATTGAAAGGTCAATGTCTAATGAGTGTTTGAACTATGAAGTGATATACCCTGTTTTACACTTGTAATAGTTTGTAGTAGAACTTTGATGTATCAATACATAATGCCTGCAAATTGTTTCTTTTTTAATCCCAGAGTTTAGTATAGTACGTTAATACTTTTTGACCATCTCTCTTTATCTATATGTTTTTCAGTTTTTCACAACCGTACCTTTTGCTTGTGACCCTTCAAGCCTTCCAAAATATCCTCCCAGTAAAGAGATGGATGTTAAACTACGGGATGATGAAGCTAGAAGGTGTGTATATCAATTAGGATTTTGCTTGGTAATAATCTGTTTGTGTTATTTGGGATTAATACATTATCTAATTTTTTTTATTATATATAAGCAATTAGGATTTTGCTTGGTTGTGATTATTCCAATAAGCAATTAGGATTTTGTTCATTCAGGTAAGGTTTCCTTCATTCACAAAAAGCAACTGGATATATAGCAACCGGTTTTTGTTCATTCATTTTATAGCAACCGGATATATAGCAACCGGATATTTCCTTCATTCAGGTAAGCAATTAGGTTTTTGTTCAACATTTTCTATAGCAACCGGATGTACATGTATTAAGAACATTGAAACTATTGCTGATGAAGGATTCTCTACTGATGTACATGTATTAAGTAAACAACATTTGGTTAGCTGGAAGGATTCTCTACTGATGACCTTGCAGCTATTGCTTCCAATTGCAGGTATTTTTGTTTATTTTTATATACCTGTTCTTGAAACAATGAGTTTGCTGAAACAATGAGTTCTGAAGTTATCTGTTCTTGATTTCTTTTTGTTGATGTTTTGTTTGACTCTTTCCTGAGTATTGGTGTGTATAAATTTTCTTTTACTGTCATAAATAATCTGCTACTGTGGCCATTAAGTTGGTTCATTTGGAATTTAAAATACATATGTATGTGTCTTGAGGTAGTTTATTGCTATATAACTGATCAAATAATAAAAGGTATTGATGCTGTGGTGGGACAAATGTTGACTATGTGATTCCCCCCCGCCTATTTATTGCAGCATACATCCATGTAATATGTCAATATGTAGAGTTTAATGTCCAGGGTTTGCAAATTATGGTCACACGCTCTTAATTATTACCAGTAGTATATAACCTGCTTTTGATAGTTCCCTGCCCCCACACAATTTACTGTTTTACATGCTAATTTGCTGACGAGTGCCACTGTAATGTCCTTTAGAAAAGGAGCTCAATTAGTTAGTTGGATAGTAAAGAGTGTGTTGGAAAGTTATTTCTACATTCAGCTAGCAGGTAGTATAGAGAAAAGGATGAGAAATGCTCATGGTCAATTAAAATATGATTATTATAGACACTTGACCATTCTAAATCATAAAGAAACCATTATAAAGGGAAACCATTCAGTACAATAGTGTAATAGACTTTATTGAGCTACGGTTTGAGCATTAACATTGTATTAATCTGAAGAGTGAGGTAAGAGTTTTGATTTGCTTAGAAACTTCACATTGTATTAATCTCAGCTATTATTCATTTCTTTGTGTGCAACAGTGACTGATTTTCTTACTCTGTTTTCTATCGAACAAAATATTATCACCAACATTAGGAAGTTGACTCACCAACATTAGCACCAACATACATATAGCTAAAATTGTTATTATTGTTATTGTTATTATTATTATTATTATTATTATTATTATTATTATTATTATTATTATTATTATTATTATTATTATTATTATTATTATTATTATTACTATCCAACTAACTAATTGAGCTCCTTTTCTAAAGGACATTACAGTGGCACTCGTCAGCAAATTAGCATGTAAAACAGTAAATTGTGTGGGGGCAGGGAACTATCAAAAGCAGGTTATATACTACTGGTAATAATTAAGAGCGTGTGACCATAATTTGCAAACCCTGGACATTAAACTCTACATATTGACATATTACATGGATGTATGCTGCAATAAATAGGTGGGGGGGGAATCACATAGTCAACATTTGTCCCACCACAGCATCAATACCTTTTATTATTTGATCAGTTATATAGCAATAAACTACCTCAAGACACATACATATGTATTTTAAATTCCAAATGAACCAACTTAATGGCCACAGTAGCAGATTATTTATGACAGTAAAAGAAAATTTATACACACCAATACTCACGAAAGAGTCAAACAAAACATCAACAAAAGAAATCAAGAACAGATAACTTCAGAACTCATTGTTTCCGCAAACTCATTGTTTTAAGAACAGGTATATAAAAATAAACAAAAATACCTGCAATTGGAAGCAATAGCTGCAAGGTCATCAGTAAAGAATCCTTCCAGCTAACCAAATGTTGTTTACTTAATACATGTACATCAGTAGAGAATCATTCATCAGCAATAGTTTCAATGTTCTTAATACATGTACATCCGGTTGCTATAGAAAATGTTGAACAAAAACCTAATTGCTTACCTGAATGAAGGAAATATCCGGTTGCTATATATCCGGTTGCTATAAAATGAATGAACAAAAATCGGTTGCTATATATCCGGTTGCTTTTTGTGAATGAAGGAAACCTTACCTGAATGAACAAAATCCTAATTGCTTATTGGAATAATCACAACCAAGCAAAATCCTAATTGCTTATATATAATAAAAAAAAATTAGATAATGTATTAATCCCAAATAACACAAACAGATTATTACCAAGCAAAATCCTAATTGATATACACACCTTCTAGCTTCATCAT
Organism: Hedera helix; assembly: GCA_947179155.2. Lineage (NCBI taxonomy): Eukaryota > Viridiplantae > Streptophyta > Magnoliopsida > Apiales > Araliaceae > Hedera > Hedera helix. The sequence continues at coordinate 34,548,792 of OX359276.1, forward strand.
CCCGTAGTTTAACATCCATCTCTTTGCTGGGAGGATATTTTGGAAGGCTTGAAGGGTCACAAGCAAAAGGTACGGTTGTGAAAAACTGAAAAACATATAGATAAAGAGAGATGGTCAAAAAGTATTAACGTATTATACTAAACTCTGGGATTAAAAAAGAAACAATTTGCAGGCATTATGTATTGATACATCAAAGTTCTACTACAAACTATTACAAGTGTAAAACAGGGTATATCACTTCATAGTTCAAACACTCATTAGACATTGACCTTTCAATTCATCATGTGTAGACATTGTGTCTATAATACATTGTGTCTATATGTTACTAAATGCAAATATGCTATATAATGTTTGAAGAAGTATCATTCACCCTATACCTGTGACAGAAAGAACTGCACCAACATCCTCAGTCGTATAACTCAAGCCGCCTAACCTCCTAGGGCTCACATGCCATAATGAGAATATCTGAGAAAGATACAGAGCAATAGTGTTGGTGATATGAAACCAAGAATATAATTAATAAAAACTTTCAGAATGAAGAGCAAATTTAGTTTGCAAATGTAAATTTTTAAGTTGGATAAAAGAAACAACAACAATCACCCCAAGGGTACCAACAAACAACGGTTCAACGGTTCAAAGAGGGACCTACAACAGCTACTTCTTTTTTATACTAATCAGCTCTAAAAGGAATTAAATCAAACACAACATGTTCATTAGTTTTTAGGACAAAACTAATAGGCATTTAGGGAGGGTATCTGAGTTTGGGGGCGTCCCATCATAAACAGGTAACAATTAGTTGCATTACATAATATTTTTGAAGATTCTCTACCTAGTAAAAGCAACAACAAAAATGAAAATTTAAAAGTTACCAACGCATGAACAAACCGTGTGACTAACACAAACATCATTTTGTTCTTAAAAAAACCTTGACTTTTGAAAGTGGACTCTCATTTAAACAAAGGTGAGCAAGATAATGTCTGATTGCATCCGTCCTACGCAACTTCATTGTGTAACTTCAAAGAAGCACAATTTTATCAAATAAAAATTCAAACTTCAAGATTCATTCATTTAGCATGAATTTGTTCAACACGGTAAAAATTAACCCAACAAGCACCCAAATCAACCAATTGATGAACAAAAAACAACAACTAATATTTCAACCAAGCAACAAAAATACAGCTTTAATAACAATCCCAAATATAATTAGATAAAATTAGGAGTACTAAAATTAGGAGTTACCAAGCATCCTTAGTCCAAATATATCTCAACACACCATCTTCTTCTGTAGACCCATTATAAGTTGACACCTCAGTACGCGAAACTCGAACATCTTCCAATCCATTCACAATATTGACATCACAGAAATGAGCAAAAACATCACAAACCAAAAAATTCAAGACATTAATAACCTTTCCCCCACAGGCAGCCAAGATAACGTAAGAAATCAAAAAGATTTTTAAAATAAAAATAAAAAACCCCAAACTGTCATTATGGTAACATAATGACAACATACAAGTAAACAACATACAAGTAAACAACACTTTCCTCAAATGGATAATCTGAGGAAAACCAAAAACAAAGAGATGAACAGTAGTTCCTCAAATGGGTCATCTATAAAAATGAAAGTACTCAAAAAACTAAAATGACAAACTCTCAAACGTAACATATGTTATGAAACTAATTGTCGTCGGGCTTCAAACTCTCCACGGCTTCAAACCTCCAAGACCTTGAGCCACAAGCCCTAGATGGAGGACAAACGTAAGGACGCCGAAAGCCTACCGGCGGCGAAACTCCAACGAAGGCGGGTCCAAAGAAGTCTATCGGCAGTGAAACTCCAACGAAGCCTACCGGCAGCGAAACTCCAGGGGAGCCAGCATCATCGCGAGGGAGAGGCGGATGAATTGAGTGCGGCGGCGAGAGAGGATGATGAGGCGAGGGAGAGCCAGCATCATCGAGAAAAGACACCGCTGTTGTCGTTTCCTCGGATCCACAATGATCCGTGCACCAGAGCTCGGTAGCCGAATGCGTCTCAATTTCAAACAGCCGTGGAGATCTGGAAAATTTCAAACAGGAGAGAGAGAAGACGATGGAATGGGTAAGTGAGTATTTGAGCTGTGGAAATTTAAAACAAACGGAGTTAATCACAACCCTTCTTTGTTGAAGCCATTAGTAATTTGAGGTCGTTGGATAAATCCGCTCTGTTTTATATAATATATATATATATGTGTGTGTGTGTGTGTGTGTGTGTGTGTGTGTGTGTGTGTGTGTGTGTGTGTGTGTGTGTGTGTGTGTGGAGTAAGGTTCAATGGCATACCCTGTTAAAGGGCATACCAAGCTTACCCCCTTTAACAACGGACCCGACGACGATTTGGTCCGACGCCATAAGTTCGTCCGTCGCGATATGTTGTCCGCCGCTAAAATATTTAGCGACGGACAAACCTATGGTGGCGAACCAAACCGTCGCTGGGTCCGTCGCTAAAAGGGGTGAGGTATGTCCTTTAAGAGGGTATGTCATTGAACCAAGTCATATATGTGTGTGTTGTGTGTGTGTAGGAAAATAATTTATAGCAAATAGTTGTTATGAACACTATGCCAGTAATTATATCTTATACTATCCATAAATAAATCTAACGAGCAAAAATGGGGACTTTTTACTGTTAGAAAGAGTGACGACAAACCTGAGTTGCCGCTATTCTTTCTGGCAGCAGACCTAGACTGGTAATTACTACTTCTAGCAGCAGGCCTAGCCTAATCGCTACTCCTTCTGGCAGCAGGTATCGACACTGATGGCTGCCACCAGAAGGAGTAGCAATTAGACTTTTTTTCTCCTACCGCCAGAAAGAGTAGTGGTAGACTACCGTCACTCTTTCTAGCGACGAAAAAAAAAGTCTCCATTTTGGGCCGTTAAATCTAATTATGGAGGGTGTAAGATGCATTATATATATATATATATATATATATATATGCAAGCGATATTTAGTAAAAGCCCTAGTTTCACCGAAGATGGATGGAAGAATCAAGTGGCTGCAGAATTGGGGATTAGGAGTAATTTTTAGGATTTTCAGTTTGATATTTAATTTACAATAATTACAAATTTCGCACCATCAATTTAAGGTGTTAGTTGTTCAATGGAAGCGATCGTGAATGCTTGGACTGGGTTGCTTGATTGACTGGTAGTGGTTGGGTGCTAGTGTTGGTAGAGTTCAACGGAAGTTGGTAATGCTTGGAACTTTAATAGATCTAGAGAAATAAGGTGATGAAGATGATTGATTTTAGAAATTTATGTTTTTAGAAATTAGAGGGTGCTCGGCAATGACTTATAAGTTGGTTAAACGAACTTATAAGTCATTTGTTAATGTTTGAGTGTTTGGTAACAATTTAAATTTGGACTTATTTTTGACTTATAAGTCATTATTAATAAGTAACAATTTCTACCTTATTTAAAAATAACTTATAAGTCATTCTAATAAATTGGTTTGACCAAATGTAATGTCAATTTTGTCCTTCTCCTATCTTACTAAATTACATATTTGTCCTTCCAACCTCTAATATCTGATTTCTTCCCTTATATAACAATGACAGGCCTAGATACTCTTCATTGAAGTAGCTAAAGCTGTAATAATCTTTTTATGCGTTGGTGTTAACTATTTCTTCTACAAATCTTCTCATATTATTGAAAGTTATTAATTTCATTTTTTGATTCAACATCCTAACAATTTTTTTGAAATTTTAGTTTTTTTTTTGTTTGTTTATATAATTGATAGGGTTTTCGATTCAAAAATGAGTATTTGTTATCGCATTTTTCTATCAAGAATTAGAAAATTTCTGTCTAAGGTGAAAAATTGTGGATTTCTGGTGTGAATTTTCTTTTCTTTTCTTTCTTCTTTCTTTTTCTTTTAGATTTGGGTAATTTTGTTTGTTTTGTTTTTGTTGTTGATTTCCCCCCTTTTGGTGTGTTTTCATGCTGTGTAATATGGTTAGATTACCTAAATTGTAGCATTTATATTTTTTCAGTTTGTGGAGTTGAGTTGGGGTTTTATAAGCTTAACATTTTAGTTGTGCTAATTTGTTGGATTGGATTTTGGAGGAAGGAATTACTATAATCTAAAACTTTCTTTCAATTGTTTTGTATAATAGTTTTTGAATTCATTATGGCAACTATGGAAACTGAAACTAGTGCAAATCCATTAAATAATGGGGAAATTCTCCTTAAGAAATTAGATGAGAATTGTGTAAATATATACAAGTAATGTAAGGCCCAAACACATAATATAGTGACTGGCAAATTTTGAAATAATAACATTCAAAATGCTTTTATATTGTTTTTCTAAATTTCAGTTTCTTTTTCTTAAATATGATCTATAATTTACAAGTCTCGTCATAGGAATGAATAAGAGTTTATTGAAGTCTTTACTTGTTATCGTTGTTAAAATGGATACGAATCATATTCTAGCACAAGTGGATGAAGGGATATTGTAAGGATCTGAAAATTCTGTAACACTGTTTATGTACTATATTGAGTTGTAAACCCTAATTTCAATCCCTAGTATTGGGATGATACGGATGATAAGGTGTATTTGACGTCTACTTGCGACATAATTAATATTAGGGCTAATATTGGTATTAATTTAAATAAAAGCCTAATATAAATTAATGTAGGAATTAAATTAAAACCCTAATCAATAATCTAATTAAATTAATTGTCTAGCAAATCTAATTGGATTATGTGTTCTTAATGATATGTTTTATTAAAGCATCAAGTAATTTAATTAATGATCCAACCAAGCCAAATACCTAGCCCATTGGATTAATTAATCAAAGGCCTAAACATTTATTTTATGTGACCAATGCCCAAGGAAATGAATTTAATTATTAAGCCCAAATGTAGGTGTTGGTGATTATATATATATATATATATATATATTACTAACACATTTAGGGATTAAAAGAAAAGGAAAAACGAAGCATTTCTTGGTCATTTTATCCCCCAACAACCGACAGCTTTAGAGAGTTTTTTTGACTGATTTGTGTTCAGTTTTTGGGAGGCTCAAGGTTTGGGGAAGAGCACGGAAATTAAGCCAAGGCTATAAGGTCTATTAATGTGTATACTTACATATTTTGTAAGTATACACATCTATTAACTCATTATCTCATTTCTCTATCACTCTCATTTCAGTATTTCATCATTTCATTAGTCATTTTACTTCTAAATTACTAGAGAGAAAACATAGAGAGAAAGTAAGAAAAAAGGAGGAAAGCTCTAGCAAATTAAGATCCAAGCAAGGAAAGTGGATCATCTAGTCATCAAGATAGATCATCTAAGCTTGGTGAAGTTTTTAGCACGGAGAAGAAAAGCTATTAGAAGGTTTAAAAGTTTTCAAACCCTAGTTTTGTTTTCCATCTTTGTGTTCTAAGTTTTGAATTGGTTTTGGTGGTAAAAAAAAATCCATTTTGATGGTTCAAAACTAATTTCAAAGCTTTAGATGTTTAAAACCATGCTAGATATGTTAATATATGGTTTGATGGTTTAATAAATGTGATTAAATGCTTAGATGATAAAAAGTTTTGCCAAAAAACTTGAAAGGAATTTCTACCATCTCAAAACCCTAGTTGTGATTGTGGTTTGATGGTTATGTTGTAAAGTTGTGATAGTCATTTTTATGAACTCTATAGCTTGAGAAATAGCTCTAGAAGTTATAGAAATTCTCAAACTTGAATATTTCAAAAATGAGAATGTTCATAATCATAGAATCACTAATATAGGATTTGTGAATCCAAACAAATAAGTACATATTATGCTTGCTCTTTTGAAGAGAATGATTGATCTCATAATCATTTGTGTGGAGACACTAAAACAAGTATGTAGGTGTTTATTAGAGAATAAATTCACTGAACGTGACTCGCTTAAAAGAATACCTAATGGAGTTTTACATACCTGTCAATAGGAGTTCTTATAGTGATAGTAGTACAAGTGATCCTTGGACTTGAGATCATTATAATACCTTGTGTATTCTGAGTTATACTTTGTCATATTTCTTAAGACTCTTTGGGTATATAAAAGGGTATGTTCGGGTATAACAACGTGTACATGGAGGTACGTGAATGATTAACAAAAGATCTACCACTTTTAGTAAAGGGAGAAAATGTGACGACCCCAAATCCGGGTTACTTTACCTCGGATCCGGTTCAACACGAGTACTACATTTTTCTTATTGTTCATGAATTACAACAATATTGTAATTGCTAAATAATCATTTGTTTACAATTTTACAACTTCTCTTTCTATTCCAGAATCGCAATCTTTATATATTCCTAGTATGTCTCAATATCATACATGATACGATATTCTATTACAATCATTTTGAGTATTTAACACTCATATTACATACCAACCAATTCTTATACTACACAATCATTTTACCTGTCCAATTCGGACTGATATCTACAATGGTCGTGCTAGACCTTCAATGAATGTAATATGCATTCCTGTTTCTTAATCTTTAACAAAACTTCGAATAACTTGCACTATCTGAAAATGTTGGTTTAAGCAAGAGTGAGCACGACGGCTCAGCAAGTTTAACAGTTACACATAACACATTACATGCTTCACATTATATACATGCTTTGCATCTTATTCTTACATCATACTTTCCGTATTAAACATACTTCATACCTCTTATGCATCACATACAATAATCAACTAACACTTAGCAAATCATGCTTCAATCTTGTACATAGTTTTCATGTAGTCATACCACATGTTATTCATCTACCACCAACATCATCAATATAACTTCATATTATCAATTTATAGCATATTAATGCACATAGGAGCAAGTTCTGAAAAACTTGTCTGGTTCGCTTCTACCATTTACGCTTATTTGCGTCTTTCATTCAACCTACAATTTATATAGGAAATTGACATAATCATTAGATACAATGACTATTACTTAATTTTAACTTAAGACCTTAACTTCAAATTATTAACTCTTTAGTTGTCCGATAAATGAAACTTTACGTTTCGGACAAAAACCCTAGCCCAAACCTAATTGGACATGTCAGGTACACTTAAACAACTTATACATTCACTACACGTTCTTCGTACGACTTACTTTCAATAAGTTGTCTAAAATTTAGTCACAAATGGACTATCTACTTTGGTTTAATTCGATTAAACTTTCTTCTCTTACATAACAATGATTTGGACATTTAATAATGTACCAAATATTTCAAAATATTATCTACCTTTGATAATATACAACTACGCTTAAATATTATTAATTATTTAATAATATTTTACTCACGTATTAATATTATTTATCATTTAATAATATTTTAATCACATATTAATATTATTAACCATTTAATAATATTTTAACCACTTATTAATATTATTAACTATTTAATAATATTTTAATCTCTTACTAATATTATTAACCATTTAATAATATTTTAATCACTCATTAATATTATTAACTATTTAATAATATTTTAATCACTTATTAATGTTATTAATTATTTAATAACATTTTCATCATGTACTAATGTTATTAATCATTTAATAACTTTTTAATCATATACTAATATTATTGATCATTTAATAATATTTTAATAATCTTCAATAAATACCAATAGTTAACTTTTTAATTGTGTTAACTTTAGTCTTTATTTTAAACATTTAGCTACCATTAATTCACTAATAAATTCTACATATATAAGTTTAGTATCCAAACACATTCATTTTATACTTATTTTAACTTAATTTATCAAGAAAAACTCGATCCGGACCGACTCGACCCGACCTGGAGCGCCCAAAATCTGTTTGGTAGATTGTTTGGGCGCAGCTGCGCCCACTCCGAGCGCAGGTGCGCTCGGCCAGTCGATCCGAAAGTCAATTTTTTGACTGCTCGACCCTCCGACGCTCCGACAGCCATAACTTCTTCATTTAAAAATATTTTGGGGTGATTCTTAAGTCCATTCTTATCAAAATTTCCCCCTCTACAATTTCTCTTTAGATCACAAATTCAAATTACGAACAAAACTGGACTAAAAACTACTCACAAGGACAAAGTAAAAACTAACTTCACGAATCCTTGGTTTTAATGGTTCATACTTGAATAAAATAAAGTCTACACTTTCAAATGACACCAACTTAGTGTTGTTGTCTTCTTAACTTCTTGTTTTACAATATTTTATGGTTCGATTACATTTTTGAAAACGTTTTGACAAGAAACTTTAAGATCGAACCACTAAGGGTTTTACCGGTAACACAATATGAAATTTTCTTTCATTTATTTGCTTACTACACATACCAATACTTGTATTAAATATATTAAACCATGAATCTTCTTATATATCATAGATTTAGACTTTTAGAGCATCAAAATAATTTTTGATCGGTTAAAAATACATTTTAACCGTTCAAATCATATCTAAACTATAAAAATGAACTAAGGAAGAGATAGAACACTTTTGAACCTCTTGGACATGGATGCTCTTCTTCTTCTTGATATGATCTTGCTAAGGACTCCTCCTTGACTATTCTCTAGCACTTTTTCTTGGTGGAATCATCAATCTCCCAAAGTTTGCTTGCTTTTCTCTAGAATGCTCTCTATTTTCTCTGTAGTTGCTCTAGAAATTGTCTAACCAACACAACACGTAGACGAGGTACTCTATTTATAGCACTTCTCTAGACATACTTAATATTTCCTAATTAACTAATGCTAGTCAATTAGGAGCTTAATTCATGCTTACTATAACAAGGAATAACTAGCTTGATGGACACTTGGATTGACATTTATCAAGATAGTTTATAAGCTACCAATGGAGTGACATTTAAGCAACCAAATGCAACAAGCCACCATGTGGGCCCCCTAAATCTTAGTAAAATGGGATTAAATCTCCCATTTTTGCTTTATTTTTATAGCTTATATATACATATATACATATATATGTATATGTATATACATATACATATATATGTATATATATATATATATATATAAATGTTGACCAATTTTGACTGCCATTTGGGCTCTACATTGGACTCTAGGATTTAAATATATTGGGTTTTTTCATTTAATTTGATTGGACTCAATTTAATTATTCTATTGGGCTAACATTAAATATCATATGTTACATTTAATTAAAACAAATATTGGGCTTGATTAATTATAACTTGAATCAAGGTTTAATTAATTGCATGGACTACTAGGTTAATTTATTTAACTTAGTTTAATACATCAATTGGACTTATAATATAATCCAATTAGCATTGCCTATAATTATTTTACCACCTTGTGTTACTCAATTAACTTATCTATAGTTAATTCTCATCATCATATTTACTTACCTAGCAATTAACCAACGTTTGGTTAATGCTCTCTCTTGTCTACTAACTAGGGTTATTCAATTAACCCTACATTAGTTACTTCTCTACACTCAACCAAATTTCTTAACACTTTGACCATTAATTGACTTTTTAAATATTTGGGCTATATAGCTTATTTCGCATTGGGCTTTCTTATTTAATTATCCATCTTCATGCAAGCATTCCCATATTGGGCTAACATTTATAATCATTTTGGGCTAGTCCACTAGTAATAATTAAATTACTTGAACTCTTCATGAGGCTAAATCCTTAAATTTATTTGGACCTCTTTATAATTACCAATAAGACTTAAAATAACTAACATATTGGGCATGTTTTAAATTCATCAATGGACTCTATACAACAACTTAATAATTAAGTTAATTACTTAATTAATTACTTCTCATTATTGTCATCCTAGGCAATCATTCTAGCGTTTCTATATAATTAACCTAATTAATTATATTTCATGACTTTCCTTCTTACATCATATTTAAACTAATTAATTTATTAGTTTTAATTGAGTATTAATTTACTCATCTTCTTATTTGTCTAACAAACACACTTTAGGTATCTATAATTTAATATAATCACATTCACTTCTCAATTGAATTTATTTCCTTAATAAATTCTCTACATGCATCATTACAATATCCTCACATTTAATTTCTAACAAGTAAATCATTTATAAAAAAAAAATGTTTACCCATTTTCTACACATCTTACTTCTCAAATTTTAGGTTTTAAACCATAACCTTTAATTAATATTAAAAAAATCTTATTTACAAACCTCGTAAATATTTGGGATATTATAGAAAATGTCCTATGTGATTCGATTAGTGACAACTCAGAAATTTCTAACCATGATTGAATAAAAATTAGAAAAGAGTTTCTAATTTAAACTAGAGTTGTGCTTCTGAGAATTGAAATGCCTATAATTAAATACATAAAATTTTACAGATAATTTCATGTTTTATATTTGATTGAGACATTGTGTGGTAAAATGATTTAATTGTATGGTAACTATTTACTGAATAGGTTATTTGTGATTAAACATTGATTTTATTTTATCCAGATAATCATGATATGCTAAAAGGTGTCACTCATGATGTAGAATAAATATAATTAATTTTATTTATACAAGAATTAAAAGTGTATAATTCATTTAAATAAAATTAGAATATTTTTAATTTTATTTATTTTACTACCGGCATAATATTGAATTGAAGGGTTATACCATAAAAGAGAAATATTGATTTAGAAGTAATTGGCTCAAATAATAATAATAAATTAAGTATATTTAATTTTTACCATGATTGAACAAATTAAATAATTTAATATTCATAATAAAGTATTTAAGAAATACTAATTATAAATTAATAAGAAGTATTATTATTATTATTATTAGGGAAGTGATTTTTCACAGAAATTTTTGATATTTTCACATGTAAATTGTCACTATAGACCTATAATGATACTTTTTATGTGAAAATATCAAAAAACCCTGTAAAAATATCAGTTTCCTATTATTATTATTGTTGTTATTATTGTTATAAATAATTTAGTTCATAAATAGTTTAGGAATTAAATTAAAAACCCTAAGTCCTAAATAGTTTAGGAAAGAGGATTTGTCTATATAAGAGAGACCTTATAATATATTAGGGTTAACGCCACGAAATTAAACAGTTTTAGGAGAGGGAGAAATATGGCTAGCCACCCTAGGTTTTTCATAAACCTTAATTACTTCTTCATCTATATTCTCTTGGTGGATTACCTTTGGAGTGCTACACACACTGAGTAGCTTGCGTTTGATTTGTATAATTGAAGGAGCGCGAAGAAACAAAGAATTGAAACTTGAAGATCAAATCAAGAGTTAATTTGTCTTCATACGATATGATTTTAAATCTTCCTCAATTAATAATAACTCATAAAGGTGATTCCTGGGATTGCAGAATTTTAAAAAAATATGATTTATGTCATGCTTCCGCGTTTTACATCAATATGATTGTGTGATTATATTTTCTGCACTAACACATATAATGTTGTGTATTATAGTTTTAATTGTTACTAGATTTTCTATGGTATTATAATAAATGTTCTCAACATTTTTGAATTTGAAACTGTAGACTCATCCTTATGCAATCGTTGAGGTGGAAATATCAGAAGAGATGCAATTGGTGCATTTTGACTTTAATATGTAAGGAGACCAGATTTGAAATCATATATGGCTTTTATATTTGCTCTCCTTGTTGAGACACTTTCAGTTAATCATCTTTCTTTCTGAACTTGGTTCAATTCCAAAGTAATGATGAAACATTGAGATCGATTACTGCAATAAAATGCAACGATAATGATAAGGGATACAAAAAAAGGATTATATGCCCATTTCTCAATTTCAATGTTCACTTCATAGTCAGCTAATCAAATTTTATTTTATTTGGTATTAATATGTGTATCACTTTCTTTAACTGCATTTAGTTTGTTTACTGATTACAAAACGTTCTTTAGCTATATAGGTTTCACTCGGTTCAAATTTTGGAATTACATCCTTTTTTCAAAAGATAAATATGTTATCATTTCATCAGACTTCATTCTTTAAACCATTAAACTAATGTAGCACCCTTTCTGAGCTCCATGTCAACAATTATGTTCTCAAGGTTATGAAAGTTTGTGAAAACCATAAAGCGATGATACGACACACAATTAGGCAAATGGAGGTAAAAGCTCCAGCATGCCCAACATGTTTCAACTATGAACATTGTATATTTATCAGTTTGGTATAATTGGTATTGTTGGCTGTAGGTGTATTTTTTGGCCAATTGATAAATTTGATTAATTGAATGAACTCTTTGTTATGTCAAAAGTCTTGGTTAGTTGGTAATTTTGGTAAAGCTTTTGGCCAAACATTTGATATGTAAATTCTTGGTTAATTGAATGAATTTAATGAATGAATTGTTGTTGTTCACATAAATAGGAGAAAGAAGGGATGAAACATTTTAACAAACACCTTGTGGGCAACTTTTAAATTGAATAATAACAATAAATTTATGAAAGTAAAGTAAAGCTAGAGAAGAAATTAGTTGATATATATACCTTACTTGTGAATATGATGAATTAATATCCTTGATCAAAGCTAGAGAGAAACTACAAATGTTTTAAATGGTAGAAAAGAGTTGCTAAGGGTGAACAAATGTAAGGAAGTGAGAGTTTTATAGTTAATCATGATGGTGAGGGCATATTGGACAAATTCCAGCCTCATTTGACCGTTAAAACCATGCATCATGCACTCTAAGCGAGTTATTGGCATGCATAGATAGTTTGAAAGGAAAATGTAACTTTTTCACTTTAATTACCTCAAAACCTCAAGTATTTAAGTGTAGTTTTCTAGACAATAGGTGATTAAGTGAAAAAATAGTAAAACCTTGGTGATGAAGTGAAATTTACCCATAAATTAATTAGATGTGTTCGTGTTTTGACAAGTTATTGGAGATGCTGAGGAAATTAATTTTTTGAATTTGAGAAAGATAGTTAGCTTAATGAGTTAACTCACCGAGTTGTCCACATAAGATTTTTCCTCTTGAGTGGAATTTCATGTCATAATTCACGTTATTATTTTTGACTTAAAAAATTAATTAAAAAGCATGTTATTATTTTTGGCTTAAAAAATTAATTAAAAAGTCAACCCAACAGAAATAGACGGTCCAACTTGATCAACTGGTGTATGTTAAAAAAAGTGAAAATGTTTTTTCTTGATATTTGTACTTGGTTGTTTAAAAAAGAAAATACTTGTAAATTTGTTAGTTTTTAGCATCATTTATCCATTGAGAGGAGGGTTTATATAAACTTATAAGTTATTTTTTACTTTTTATAAGTGATTTATTTTTCAATCTATAGATTGACTTGTAAATAGATTTTGAGAAATAATATTTTTTACTTCTTAAAAAATGATTTATAAGTTATTTAAAAAAAATAAGTTTGATCAATGGTAAAGACTCTTTTGTCCTTATTTTAGTAATCTTTACAATTTATTTTAATTTATAAATTATTTTAGCTAAATGCCTTTACAACTTATTTTAAGTTAATATTTGATTTGTAAGTCAAAATAAGGCTAAAAACATTTATTTATAAGTCACAGTTTAAAATGACTTATAACTTAATTTAGATTTAGACTTATACCTAACACTGTCACTGAGTTTTTTTTTTGTTATAAATTATGGCTTTTATTATTTTCTTTCTATTATAGATTAAGTTTTCAATTTTTTTTTCTTTTTATTACTCCAAGGGAAAAGAAAATGACTACTAATCTGTAGAGTAACAAAACGAACAAGTCGCTTGGATTGCGATAATATAGACGTATACATTGTGTTGGGAGTTTTTTAATAAATAAATAAATAAAAGTAAGAGAAGAGAATAACATATTTTATTTTATTTACATTTTTTTTATAAAAGTGAGTAGAAAATTTTTGGACCCAAAATAACCCTTGTTTTCTATTCCTTTTTTTTTCTCTCTCTACCAACTAAAACACTCTCATTATGTTTTATTTTCTTTTTCTCTTCAATAAAAGAACTCCAAGGCCCTCTTTTTTTCTCACTTTATTTTCTCTTCTCTTAAATATAAAATTCCACCCTAGGATGTTAATTGAGGCAAAATTTAATCCAATCACAATGTGTTTTAATATATTTTTCTGAACATGTTTTATTTATATTTTTAATGTTTGTATAAGCTATAGTGATATATTTAGAAATAATTTGTAAAATTTTAAAAAATAAAATTTATTTTATTAAAAGAATAAATCAAAGAGAATAATTAAGTGCATCAGATATAAACCTTTAAAAGGAGTATTTTTTATTTATTTTTATTTTAAAAAAACCAATGAAGATTGTAGAATTCTGGTTACCTTATCAAGGGCTGGCCAACAACTGCTATCCATTTCACCAAAGCAAAAGCTCAATCAGCAACAGACCACTCTCCTCAAAATTATATTTTTCCAATAAAATAGGAATTAGAGATAGCAAGGCGAGAAGAGAAAACTAAAAAGATTTGAAGGGAAATGAATTCCCTACCAGGAACTCGGTGGATTACAACCAATTTTCCTTTCCCTTCGAACCATTCCCTACTTTACCCTCGAAAATGTTGTCCACTACGCCGGGTTCCAGCTCAATCTCTTACGGAGAGAATCTCAGGTGAGTTCTACACTTGTTTAAAGACCCTTTCTGGTTACATAGAGAACTAGAGAAAAGGGAATTTTAGTTTTATTGTTTGATGAGGTAGAAAGTTTACTTGTTATAATTTCCAAATATGGGGATTGTTTTTATAACAATCAATTTTGATAATTGTCCAGTCTGTGTAATTTGTGGGAAATGAAAGGTAGTTTTTTGTTTTTTCTCTGTAAAAGAGACCATTTTGATGAATACCCAGAAACCAAAGCCTAGTCCTAGTTTAACTTCTGTTTTTGTAACAAATTTTTTTTTTTCTCTCTTCAGTTTTTGCTTTTGAATTTTCTTGAAATAAGTAATTTTTTGGTTATTATATTTTATAAGATGTTTTAGAGTAATTTGATTGGAAATACCGAAAGGAATAGAAAAGCAAAATGCCTTTATGTCTTAAGTGCATTTTGAGAATGTTTTGTGGTCAATTTAGACCAATTGTTTCTTTCTTTAACTTGAAAATTAATATATTTATCAGGAATGGAGTATGCTAGATTATATATTATAAATGCAGAAAACTAGAGAACTCAATTCTGGGTTTTTTAGGAAATGAAAATTGAAAATAGGCTTGAAAATTTTCAGTTAGTGCATTGTGTGGAAACTTTAAGTTACTATTGTTTTCTGTGTATGTGCTTCACAAAAGAAGCAAATTTTTATTTTTTTTTAAAAAAGCCCAGAGAATTGAGGCTTTTATGTTTATGTTTTTGTTATTATTTTTTAAAATTGTCTGCAATTGAGGATGTGTTCAGTTACCATTTGGAGTAAATAAATTTGAAAACCAATTTAATTGGAATTACCAAAAATTAAAAAATTTGAAAACTATATTGTTTGAGGTCAAAGCAGCTTGATTAAAGTTTATATTCAAAATATTTCAATCCTGAACATCTTAGTGATGATCAGGTCTGAGACTTATATTGTGGCAATTTTGACTTGAATTATTTAATGGTTATGGTGGTTGGTAATGACCATTGATCCTTCAATGCACTATATTGATGTAATTGATTCTTTCCTTTTTAAAAAGTAGTTTTCTGCTAGAGCCATATTTATTTTGGCTTCCAAGTATTTCTGCCAGACACATATTTACTAATCTTGCATGATCAGCCCATTAAGTGTATCTCTTACGACCAGCATCTCACTTTTCTTCTTCTTTCCTTACAGTAACTGAACTGGAAGAAGATGATGTTTTGCATGAATTTTTCAAGGAGAGGGAGTTGAATGGAGATTTTATTACCAAAGTTTCTAATAGACTTTGGCTTGGGGAGGTCAAAAACTTTGTTGATGCTGAAGCTGGCCTACTGACTGACCCTACTGAATTATCTGGGGAGGTGTGACTATTTACTTAATACAACTCTGTCTGACATGTGTTCAGTTGCATTACGTGGTGGAATTTTATTATTTGAATCGATCTATGGTGATGTTATTGGTAGAACAAATTTTATATTGCTAATGTAAGTTCTTGCTTCAGGCTCATGTAGCATTTGCTTAAAAGTCAAAGTTTGCTCTTGCAAAAATTCCATTCAAATATAAGCACAAAACTGCATGCAAATTTGTACTTTAGATGAATTTAATTAGGATTTGTGCTCACTGATCCACATTCAACAATGGGAAGCAAGTTATATGAGGCTGTCTTGAATTGCAACAAAAATGAATAAAATTGGTCTTAGACCCCAAGTGAAGTAGCACAGATGCTGCATTTTCATTAGTAGTTGATGTGGAAATACTATTCGGGATTTGAGGATGCTAATCCAAAGTTGGTTGATTTCTCTTTATTTGAGAGGCATCACTGTAAGATATTAACACTTTGAAGAGTAGTCCTATATAAACTTGGTTTGTCTGGTGAATATCTGCATCTTGCACCAAGTAGGAAGGCCTTTTGTGATGTTTACTAGTGTCTTGAGAGCTCCAAATTTGTGAATTCTATTTATTCAAGTTTTCTTCCTAACGAACAGGGAGAGCCTGAGTGTAAGTATTTCTCTTGTTCCTTTGTTGGCGTTGCTTTAATTTGATTACTTTATCTAGTCTTTTCACCCTTGTCTCTCAACTATTTAGATCGGTTGCTTGAATAATGTTTTGTCATTTTGCTCTGGTTAGGGCCATGACTTCTGTATAAGTACAATCTATCGCTAATCTTCTCTTATTGGTATTTCTAGCCGGTTGAGTGGAGGATAAAAGACTAAGCATGACATATACAGACTTATTTATCCTTGTATGCTCATTTAAGTCCATGCTTGTCTACTGGGTTTTGTCTCTGTCTCTCTCCCTCTCTCCCTCTCTCCCTTGCTCTGTTTTATGATTCCTTGCTGAACTTCCAACTGTTTGGATATTATATGAATTCAAAATAACTGAAACTTGGAATTACAACATCTTTATCCCTCTACCAAATCATCATTTTTAAAGTAATGGTCATGATCGATTTTGAATGGAGTGTAAAATATTGGTATCATGGTAATATCATTGAAGTATATTATCACTATTGAATGGTCTAAAAGAAATTTCTTTGGAGAAAATACAACCCGCTAAGATCTGAATATGCACAAACATCAACTCAGATTAAGTACTTGTTGTTTAGGTAAGTGCATCTTCATTACTATATGATTTAGATCATTGTTACATGAATTGTGGTTAAATACAGTATGGGGAGATGAATACGGGAACAATAAAAATGTCACTTTTCATGCTACGGAGTACGCTAGGGGTAGATTTTTTTCAGATCGCTTAGTTGGTACAAAATACGTTTATCCGAAATATGGTATGATAAAATGAATTTCTTAAAGATATTGTTAAATTTGGTTGAGTTAGTGTTGCGCATTGTTAAGGAGGTTGTGCCATTAAACGTTTATTGGATGCCTAGACGGTGCTCAATTGGCGACTATAGTTGACATTTTTTAGAATTTTATTATACATATTAGGGTTTCTAATAAAGTGTTCTAGCTTTATCTATGCCATAATTATGCTTGCAAATATCCTAGATATTTTGGAGACCCTCTATCAGACTTTATCTTAGCTATATGTTGTAAAGCCCAAATGTCTATATGAAGATGCCTCATTTGAAAAATATAAAACATTATAGTAATCATTCTTATGAAGTGTATATTTTATCTTGTTACTATATATAGGAAAATAAGTTTTGGATTGTTAAATTTGATTTTTCGATTGAGAGTGTATCATGTGTTTGAAAGTTTATACCAAAATGCAATTCGCTACTATGGTAATAATTCCTATCAAAAACTAATGTGTTCAGGACTATTTTGTTAAAGCTTGTGGCTACATAGAAAGGATGTCCCTATCGACAAATTTAACCACGTCCTTATAGAAAGACTGCCTAATTTGAATTAAGCAAAGGACATAGGCTTACTTGCAACACAATTAGCTTTTAAAGCACGAAGTAAAAGACAAAAGGGATGACCCTATCGAAAAATTTAAGTATTGTAGGAAGACTGCCTAATTTGGAATAAGCAAAGGACATAGGCTTAGTTACAACACAATTAGCTTTAAAGTACAAAATAAAAGATAGTGACAAATTTAATTAAGTCCTAAAACAAAGAATTTGTAGCTCTCTTCCCTAATCTCCTAGATGTCCTCTATTAAGGTCACAGGTACAAATCCTGTCTTTTTTTGTCAAGCGAAGGGTTTGGGTAAGATATGTTAGATTCCACCAAGTATATATTGCAACTGAAAAATATAAGGAATTTAAAGGTGGACCCATTAGCTTAATGCCATTAAAAAGGATTGTAATTCCTTGATAAGAATCGGACATAACGCTTGACTTAATAAATCAGCGACGAGATTCCTTGATCTTAACCAGAAAATTAATAACTATTTTTCATTACACTATTTCTCTTCCTTTTATGTTGCCTCCTTATCCTTGATAATTTGAAGACTTCGGTCCACTCACTGGAATCATTAGTAGTTGTGTCTAGCTACGTAGTTAATTTTATAATTCTTTTGCTTATATCTTCTTGAAATCTTTTGTAGCTGAAACCATGTTTATGCTTGAGGTATAACATACCTTACATTTGCGATCTGCATCTCATATAGACCATTATTTGATAATTTCTTGTTTTGGAAAAGATACTGACCAGTCATCTTATAGTTACTCGTGCATTTGATTTTTGTAGTCCTTAGGTGATGAAAGTGAGAGTGGGTTCCTGAAACTGACAAGAACCAGTGAATGGCTTTTAGGTGACAACTCTGCACCAGTCAATAAGAAAGTGATCAATAAGGTATAGTTTTTCTTTGTTTTACATCATGTTCTGATTAATTCTTGCTCTTTTATGATGTCATTCCTGCCACTTTTCTTTTGTTCAATTATTTGTTTATTTTAATTTTTTTTTACGTATTTTGCTTATTACGCTTTCAAAACAGGAGTTGCAGAATGACAAGGAAAGAAGGAAGAGACTGAACCTTCTCAAATACGAAGCTGTATGACATGCCTTGAACATAAAGCTTTCCCGAATTATACCCTTTTCTAATTTATTATTCATCATTCTTTTCTAAGTAATCATTTGATTACTCTAAAAACAGTGGGAGTGCATTGTTTTCTTTTCTTTTCTTTTTTCTGAGATTTGTTGATTAGCTAATTTTGTCTTGCTTTCTGTCAACTGTGTTTGCATTAATCACATACAACATACAAATTATATATACTGGATGTGCAATATCATCTGCAAATATGAGACTACTCTTCCTATTTCCTCTGCACATTAGTAATGATTTAATTAACAAAATTTAGTATATGTTTCTAGAATTTGGTATATCCTTGAAAAGAGTTCAATTTCATCTTAACATCAATGTTCTAAAAGGCGGGCTGCGGGGGGTGGGGGTGGGGGTGGGGGTGGGGGGGGGGGGGGGGGGGGGAGGGGTAGCACCTGGGGGGCCTAGGCGTGATTTTTTTTATTTTAAGTCAATTTTAATATTTTATCTTATATTTATCCAAACAAAACAATAATATAAAGCAAAACAATTTATAATAAAGATAATAAATGCATTTGCTTAAAGTTCAAATACATATCCATATTGTTAATGTCAAAGTTCAAACACAAACATGCAATTGTTCAAAGTTCAAACACAAACAACTAATAAAAAATACAAACTAATAATCCTTATCTCTAAATCCCTCTATATCTCTAACTCATTTTATCCATATCCCTCAAAGATAATGTCTTCATCGGACTCCCACTCATATTCCTCATCTCCCTCTTCCTCCATGTCATCATCAGACAAAAAATATTCTTCGTGGAGTTCTTTTATTCCAACATTTCTACTATTTCTCCTAAGCTCTAGCACGCTATCTGCTCCGGATATTTCACCAACTGCCTCTCAAATAAGGCCCAAACAACTCATAACTTCATCATGCACTCCCACGATGTCGTTTTGTAGCTTAGTTATTAAAATAAATAAAATAACAATTGCAACCCTAATTTCTCCGCCTAGCCCCCCGCCTAATTTCTCCGCCTTGCCCGCTTAGTCCCGTTTAATTTCCTTAAGAGGTTTTTTTTCACCTTGAGCCTAGACGAGACGCTAGGGGGGGCCTTGCGCCTAGGCGGTGATTAATCGGACCTAGACGAGAATTTTTAGAACACTGCTTAACATTGCTTGCCATTTCTAGAGTTGCTTTGAGATGCTCGAATAAAATGGAAAAGAAAAAAAAGGGAAAAAAAAGGAGTGAAATTTGTTGCATGCTTTTGCTGCCTAAAGGTTGTAGAGTTTCAGTGTGCATAATTGTGTTGTTGTGTTGAGTTGAGAAATGTAAAATGATCTGCTGCTCACCTATACCCCTCTGACCCTCTTTAGTTGCTACATTTTTTTCGAGTTCATGGCATAGCTTTTAAGACATGTCTGAACACATTTTAATAATATATTTTTAATATATTTATAATACAAGTAATAACATTTAAACTTATTTAAAATATAAAAATATATCATTACATGAAAAACAATATGTATAAATATTTTTTTGTACATTTTGAAATCTATTCCGCACAAAAAGAAGTGTAGAAACTAAAGTGGTGCTGGGGGAGCAAGGAGTTAATGATAAAAATAAACTCAACTGAATGATATAAAACTTGTTAGCTACCTGATATGTTTGTTTTTTGTAATGAGAAAGGATGGATTTATCTAAAGAAAAGAATTGAAGGAAGATTCTTTAAATCTATACTATTAAAGCAACTATTTCATACATTTAAGTAATTCTCTGGTTTATCCAGACTTTTATAGGATTAGATAATACATTTAGATCTGTGCAAGGAGGTGGACTCCTCCCGCACTCAATTTTTGTCCCAAATTCCTTCCATCCATTCTTCTTTACTTCTTTTTGTATCTTTACTTTTTTCGATTGCATCTGCATCTACAGCAAATGCTTGAAAATATAAAATGCTACTCCTTCTGTCCTTCAAAGAATATTTGAAGTGAAAATTTTATTTTGTCCGCAACTGGATGTCTGAAAGATGTAGGGAGTATTATACAAGCTTTTTGTTAGTTATCTCCATGCAAATTTATTTTGGACCTCAATATAATATACTGGTGCAATTTTCTAAGTGTAGATGAAGATTGTTTATTCTTTCAATTGCAGCTTAAGAAGGAGTTGCTTCTTTTGACGGTGGGTATTGGAACTGCGTGTAGCGGATATTGTTTGGTAACTTTGTCAATCCAGGTAATGTATACCAAAGGGGATAACTCGTATCAGTTGTGCTATCTTTATATATGCTTCCAATCATGATAACTGCTTGATACATAACATGGTGTCATGTTATTTCTTTGGTTTCTTAGCTGTCATCAGTGCTTAATTGATTTGTTTGGAAGACCAAGGAAAGAAAATTTTGATTAAGTTGTGAAACTCTCCTGCAAGGAAAGGACCACAAATTAAATGGGAGCTATTAATTTCAACTAGCAAAACACACTAAAAGAATAAGAAAAGGCAAAAGAAGAAACAGCAAAAGAACAGTCATATTCTGGACGAATTTCCAATCAGATATAGAATTCTACGACTGTTTTAACCTAGCTAGACCTATATTCTCCAAACTTACATCCTCTTCTACCTTTATCTTGGCAAGAAATTCCTACAATTTTTTTTTCTTTATTTCAAAAAGCATCGTTTCATTATTTTTTATAACTTGATATAGTGGAATATCCTTATTTCATACAAATGTTTAGGAAAGAATATAGTTCATATCTGATATAGAAACTGCCATACTTTTTATTGTTACTGCACAGGCTGCCGTGAGTTATGCGACGGGAGTTCTTTTCAGGTTAGTTCAAGGTCATTTATCATTATGGTGCACATTATGAAACCTATACTGTAAGCGTAGACTGTTTTGGATGCTTAACCTTGGCTGAAACATATCCAGATGAGAATGGTATACATAAAACATTCATGAGATGGCTTCAGTTTTGTTAATGATTATTGTCCTCCCAATCAATAATGTCCAAGTACTATTAACTTTTATGAGCTGAACTATGTCCTTGACCAAAGGAGTACTGAAGAAGCTTAAATTTGGTCTTAACGTTAGTGCGAAGAGAGCAACAAAAGCTCCTTAGTATCCTGCAGCTATGGCAGTGGAGGCACCATAATTTGTTGTTTTGTCACACAAATATTTGCGACTACTTATTTACATGGTCTTGAGGAGTTGTATTTTTTAGTTGATTTATGTACTGGTTTCTCAATACACAATAATATGCTAGTTAGGGCAGAAGACATCTGAAAAACTATATAGTTTTAGCAAAAGAAAATGTTTCATTCTATCATTCAGTTAGGTGAGCATAACCAACTAACTAGGGCAGATATTGTAAGTCCTTTTATGCTCTTCCTTCGCCGAATTGATGATATTGTTGCTGTTTTCATTTTCAATGCAGTTGCTTGTATCTTCAACTTTTGTGCCTACATACAGACAAGATTTCCAGAGAAATGGTGCCTCAAATTTTCAGACAGAAAAAGTCAAAGAAGTACTATAAAAAATCTTAAAACTTATGGGCTCTTTATTGTTTCCCATCCATTTACCTTTTCCTCCTTATTGCACGCTAATGCCCGTTTTTCTATATCAGAATTGGAATAAGAAGCCAGGACCTGGAGGATTCATTTGAGAAATTTATCAAGGGTAGTAGCATTGCTTTTTCATCACCAAGGCTTGTTATTCCTGCTGTCATATATGGATTGTGGGGACTGTCTCAGCATTTCGCCAAAGATTTATTTGATTTCCAGGTTATTTGCTGATGTGACCTAATGCATGGAAAAAAAACAAATTCTATCATGTAATTTTTTTCATATTTTATTTTACTGTTTTTTTTATCAGCTTGTGCCAGCAATGGTAGGGGTATTTGCTTATAAAGCTGCAGCTCTGGTTCAAGTGTATAGGGACAACGAAGACCTGCAATTAATTTTCCCCGAAAATGACTAATAGTCTACTGACTAGAACTCAGTCGAGGAACTCTTTAGATGACCGTCTCACAGAGTCAATTGGAGATGGATGCTTCTCAGAGGTTCACATGTTGCAGGTAGCGCATTTAGGTTTCCCTTTTTCAGCCTAAGGCATCCTTGTGATATTCTAGCCGGGATTAATGAAAATGTCTTCATGAGAATACATGCACAGGCTGGAACAAAGAACCATTCATCTGTTACATCTCGTGTGCTGCAGAATATCCATTAATTTTGATACTCAGATCGTGATTTTTTTCGCCTGCCTCATTGTATAACGAGTTATAGGAAGAGATTAGGCATGGCAAGATAGATGTAGTAAGAATTATATTTGTTGCCTTACTTGTATGCTTAGATGACAGTTAAAGTAATTTCGACTTTTTTGCAGTATATTATATACAGAATCCTTTGTTGCTCGAATGTTGTTTGTTTGCGCTGAAAAAACATGTTCTGCAAAACGGCTCCATAGGAAAGGTAACTATGACATTGTTACTAACAAAGTTTATGGTTAGTATTTTAGCCAAGTTTATTGCGAAGTACAAAACCCTTTGTATAAGTTAGTTTAAACACACTCGCACACCGTCTCATTTTGTTATTGCCAAGGTTTGATTCCTCGAGTTCCATCGGGGCAATAGCCTTGGGTACTTTGAAATTTCCTTTGCTTAACACTATATTCTTGACCCATTTCAAAAAAGAGCAAAAATAATCAGGAAATAAAAAGAAGTAAAATGGAAGGTTGAAATGGTAAGTAACACTACATATACAAATTTTTTTAGTAGTCCCTCTATTTTAAAATTGTAGATAAATTTGAAAAAAATACCATTTTTTAAGATATTTTAAAAAAAATAAAATTATCCATGGCATTAGTTAAAAATATAATAGTGGCGGCATAAAATTATTTCTTTTAAGACAATTTTAAACACACTATAACCAAATAATGCATATATCTATACTATTAAAAAGCAAGACATGACATTGAAATTCATTTCATACCCCACTTTTTAATTGTATAGATGAATGTAGTGTATTTATACTTATTCTTTAATACTAGAGATACATTTTCTTTTTCTATCCGTTTCAAAATTAGAGAGATATTTTTATTTTAAATATATATATATATATAATTCCTAACATGACATTATTTTGCAGAGTAAAATACAATATACCACCTTTAGTTTTCACGTTCACCACCTGCGGTTAAAAAATCATCACTTGACCACTCATGGTTTATAAAATTTGCAAACTCTCATTTCAATATTAACACCGTTAACAGAAGGTGTTAAAAGTACTAGAGTACCCTTCTTAACTTAATTTTGCATATAACCACCTAATTTGTTGTTTATCTTGTTTCTTCAAAATTTTCACCAACTAACTTAAAAATCAAACTAAAAAAATCTCCAATCACCTCAGTCAAATTCAAATCAATTAAAAGACAAATTCAGATAAACAAAATTTAATATTTATGATTTTATTGCTTTAGAGTGTTATTTTATAATTATTAATTTGATTGTTGACTATATATTATCTCAATCTATATGCCTTAATTTATTTTTGATATCCAAAATTTGAATTTATGTGGTCTTGTTGGATTATCATTCTTATTTAATATTAGCTTGGGATCGTAACTAGATTCATGCATCTTCTTATAGGTTTTATTTTTATAATAAGTTTAAATTACTCCTACACACGCATGTAGTTTCATCCTTGTCAGTTAATGTAGCTTTAATTTGATTATTATTATGTCTTAAAAGTTAAAATATTCAATTACCTAGTCTGGTAACCCTAAATATCATTTCTCGCAGGTATTTATATGTGTCTTTCCTTTTCCCAAAATATTGTGTAAATACTCACGTGTCAAAACACAAAAAAAAGAGAACAAATATACTGCTAGTAATAAAAAATAGCAAGGAGGCATTAATATTAGTTAGTTGTAAAATACAAAGAAGATAAAATAACCCACACCAATTAACATTAACAAATAAACTAACGTGGTTACACTTTAATTTATTCTTTATATATTTGTAAAGATTTGTTTGACAGAAAAGGTCAGACATTGATTTTGGTCTGTCACGGAAGCTCAACTTCTACAGTAGAGGAAATGCATGGATTAACCCCAGAGACTACAGACCAGTAGGGCTTTGCTTGCCATCAAAGATCCAGCACAAGAAGATCCTTTCCAGGCTTTTAGGTCCTGGTGGCATGGAGTTACAATTTGTTACCAGCAGCAACAAACAGTGATTTCCCATAATAGGTCCTCACTTAAATTGATGGGGTAATAATAACAACCATTTAGTAATATACTTGTAAACTTTAAGTAACACAAAACTATTCACATATTTTCCCCATACCAAAAAGAATAGTAATTCGACACACATCATGACGGGTACAGTTAAAACACACCACAAGCTATATATATATTAGTCGAATGGACAGTTGAAATAACAATACATAAACTTTTTTGCCTTGTCATAATATGCATAAGAGAACATCCCCAAAAATTTATTACAGATAAGGATAAGCTTGAGGTGTTCAGAGTCGATAGACTCTAATGGCAAGGCTCCACGCTAACACTAGAAGCTGGTTTTATTTATAGGGAATTGATATTTCCACAAAAAACTTTTAATATTTTCAAAAGGACTTGCTTGTTCCATTTACTAGTTATGTGAGTAGAGCCATAAGGAACAATCAAATTCTCTTGTGAAAATATCAATTCCCACATGAACACAGACAGAACCTCTGAACTTGTTAACATCACGGCGAAATGTTATGGGAGTTGGTTATGCGGGTTGAAAGAGGAAGCATGCAACAAAAGTTGAACGGATTATATCAACTAAAAGGTAAAACTTTAGTGATATAAACATGACTGGAACACAGGAAAACAAAAGAAGGATGGGCATCCATGTTGATCCATGATGATATGATAGAAACATGGTTGTGCAAAAAGCCACGACCATGGATGCTATTGAGACAAACAATGTGGTGACTCCAATCATCAACTTACAGGGTAACGAGTGAACAAAAGCATGTTTGGTGACACGTGATGTGAGGATGGACAAGAACATTAGAATTGAAGTGGAGGAGGAGAATAATGCCAAGGCCTCCGATATGTCTAAAATTCCAAAGAATTCCTTTTTAAACAAAAGAGGATAGCCATCTTTATCATTGCCACCAGGTACAGTAAAGGCTGCTGTGAAAATTACGGTGGCAATAAGGGCTGCAACCAACATGTATGATTTAGCAGTTGCCTTCATCCACTTCTCACCATCCTCCAATAAATCTTTGTGCTCAAGATCGAAAATATCACTTGGTGTTCTACCTTCATTATTTTGCATGTTCCTATATGACGGTGGTACTATCTTTTCCACCTCCTGCCATCATGTTGAAATTTAAAAATCACAATTATGAACAATCATGTTTGTGTGCGAGTGTATAATTCAAATCATCGGATCAGAGTAATAATGGAAGAAATCAGCTTGTAAAGAATAAGCCACCAACTGTACTGTCATTTCATATCACTAGTTAAAAAATATATTCCTCAAGTTCACCTTTTTGCTTAAAATAGAAATGGAAAAAAAATTGAAAAAAGTAAATTTTTTTTGAAAGTTAACCAAAAACAGGGGAACTTTACCTTTGAGATACAAGTGTTTCTGAATTTTATATGCCTTATAATCTAAAGTCCCAAGAGTACCTCAGGTGTTAAATCTATGTGGTTGTCAATATCTTCAGTAATAATTATGTGCTTTAAGTATTTGTAAGCCATAGTATTTAGCATGCAAATTCATCGACTCATAATATCTATATGTCCTCACACCTCACTTGGTGTTATTACGAAAAAATAAATTGAATCCTGATTACAGAATATAAAACTATCTATTCTTATATTGAACAAAAAGAAACCTATTTAGGAAGTGTATTGAACAAAAAGAAACCTATTTAGGAAGTGTATGTGTTTATAGAATTTACATCTATATGATGATTTCAATCAAATCATGGCAATTATAGTTCTTGCTATACAAAATGACAGTAACCTTTTCAATAACCTTGTGCTTTGTATAGCTCTAACTTCAGCACTTGTTTTACCAGCTATGGACAGCATATAGGCAATAAAATGTACAGTTTCAGTTTTTCAGATAACAGATTATGTATGGCTATGTACCTTGTACCACAGTATCTCGTGCTGCATTTGGAAAGCTGCTCCTGAGACAATATTGAGCTTATCCGAAGGTGATAATTTTGCTGCTAAATGCAGCATATTGTCATTAGTGTTATGATCCACATATGTCGTTACTAAACGCCTGACTGTGTCCATCTTGTGCAATAGAGTGAAAATACTTCTATGACGATACTTAATAGCAACATGGAAGATGGTTTGATTGAAGCTATTGATTTTCCATGTAAGTTCAGGATAATACCGAATTAGCAAGTACAAGAACTCAAAGTTGCCTAGTTTTGCTGCAACAAATAGAAGTTGAGGTGCCTCTTCAATTATGTTTGAATTTTCCAATTCATCTTGCTTGAAAACAAGCTCCAAGATGTAAGTTAGCAGTTCAACGTATTGGGTTTCTTGTAGATTTCCATCTCGTGCTTCCTCTAAGCTTAGGCCTGTTCATGAGCAAGAAAATTAGTTATACTAACATATGCCTGTGCAGTGCTTGATTTCTCAGCTGAGTTCTTTAAATATTAAATTTTTTAGAACTAGTCAATCTAGTTGGACTTTTAAGATTCCAACCCGACCCCTAGGTATATGGGCCTTAAATTGTACAAATAAATACAAGTATATATTTATTTGTTAGACACAAAAAATAAAAAATTAAAAGAAAAAAAAAATCTATAACACGCATTAACTACCAGCAACCTCATAATAAATAATATTTATCATTTTCCACCAGATAAACCACCGGTCTTTGCTAGAGCACACCTTTTGGGAAATAAACACCATTATTTCCACCATATCAATTCACCACATTTTCTGTTACAAAATTTCCAAAAACACACCTTACCAGAGAGTAAGCGCACTGTGCTTACCTCATCCTCCTACACTCGCCCAAAAATACTAAAGTTTTTTTTCTTGCCACATTTTTTTTGTCAACCTAAAAAACACCACCTACTTTTACTATAACAACCGCTACAATAACTCACTTTGGTCGCCCTTTGTAATATTATATATAAAGGGCGACCCTTAGGTGTATACAATAGCTGCAAAAAAACCAGGTTTAATTCCCACTACCTAAAGGGTGGGTTTATAGGAATCGACCATCTTGATCACGAATCTGAATTTAAAATTTTTTTTGAGGGCGAACACACCTAATTTTCAATTTTCTGCGAAAAACCAATTCTTAAGAGATTTTTTATTTTTTCTGATTTTTACAAACCTATGCTCCAGCCCTCAAAAAATCGTAATTTTTGGATATGATGTTAAGAATCAAGTCTACTATGACATATAATTTTTTTTAGAATTTTTTGATCAAGAGGCTATTTTTAACGATTTTTTTAAGCTAAACATATGCATTAATTTGGAGGTAATGCAAGTGGTGGGGCCCGCTGTCACATCAAGAAAAGATTCCCTCTGCACTAACAGAAAAGCGCCACGTGTCCCAAAATCTACAGGAACTCATTCCGTTGCTTCAAGTCACTTCGGAGCATGGAGTGACTTAAGCCAATACCCAGGGGCACTTTCGTAATTATGAAAAAAGTACGGAACTCCACCAAGAACAGTATTTCATCTCCAGACCATATTATGCAGCCAAAATTAAATATAAAAAAATATTTATATTTATGTACGAAAAATAGATGTCCCAGAATTAATAAATACAATAAAAAGAAATCATCATTACCAGCAATATAAAAATATTTCCTATAAAATATTGACCTGCAAAAAAACAATAAAAAAATAATGATAATATTTTTTTTTATTTTAAACAAAAATTATAAACATGCCACAAAATATGTTGTGATTGTCTCAGTATAAAGATTTAATAAACAATAAAGGAACTAAAACAAATATGAAAATTCTTGTCCTATAATCTTTCAAGGAATCATGCAAGAGTGTGGGTTTGAATCTGTGTGCATGTGTGTGTGTACATGAGAGAGAGAGAGAGAGAGAGAGAGAGAGAGAGAGAGAGAGATTCTTTTTCTTAGATAACAGAAATAGAACTTTTGGTTGTGTTCTACATGAGCCCATATCCTGTCCCTTTAATCTCTCATCGCGCTCCAACTGACATTTAGACCACCCACTTAATTAAGCGGTCCATGGCAAAAAACGACAATAAATAAATCAAGTTGTAGCTTCGATCATAACATAAGCGAAGATTTTCCAAAGCGAGTAATTTATTTAAAATTTTTTACTCCTATTTTTTTAATCTAAAATTTGCTTTTTGATCATTTCCAATCTCAAATCACATCTCATGTTTCTCAGTTTCCTTTGTGAGCCCTTTAATATGAAAGAGGGGCGCGTACGACAAAAAGGGCCGCATGTTTTATGAGTAGACCCTAATGACCTAATTGAATCAAATTGCCCAAACAAGTCAAGCAAGAATGAAAAAGTCAGAAATTTGGCTGTGTTGGAATGTGCATTTAGACTTCGCCCTTAGGGTTCGCCACTCTTGAACCTTAGGGGCGCATGCAAACCAAACAACTCAATTGAAGTGAACAACAGGATGAATTGAGCGACATCGATAAAAACAAAAAATGGGCCAAGTGTCAAAAGGGCTCGACACCACTAGAGCTAGGTGGAGTTAGGCTCGGGAGTGATTGTAGTGTGTTTGTGAACAGTCAGGGCATACTCACAAGTAAGTAGGCTTTGTTCATTTCATGATTATATATGGACATATGATTAAAATATTATCTCCACTTGCGAGAAAGATTTACCATTTTAAAAAATAGCTCAGTAAATGAAATAAACGGTCGAACTAGCTCTTACTTCCTAACAAAAAAGAAATCTAGTTAGGGAGAGGGCTGACGTTAACTAAGGAACTGGACACGGACAAGGATTCCGGGCTTTCACAAGTTCCAAACCTTTCTCTTCTAATAGAAAAGGTTAGCTTTGAAGCTAGCTGCTCTGCTGTATTATACTAGGTGTAGGGCGCTAGCGCTTGACTAATAGAATATCAAGGAAAGGGGACACTATCATGATCTTACGAATCTACAACTCTCTTTACTGAGCGGGACTATCATTATCTAAAGAATCTGCCAAAGGGGCTTCACTTAGGAGAATAAGCAAGCTATCGGAAGCAAAGCTTCTGGTTCCCCCTTTTCATTTCCAAATATTTTTTTCATTGTACTTAGGTGGAGCAATATGAACTCTTGAGAAAATATAAAAGAGAACTACAAGCCTGTGTAGACATCTCAATGAACTCATAGGGACACTCCTCAGCCCGAGGACAATCTCTCAAATACGCATTAAGATATTTAACCATTTTCCTTTTCTTTGCTGATTTCTCTCAATGGATTTAACTTTCTATTTGGGCAACCAATGGCGCTTTCTTATTGTTGTTTGGATCACAGAAAGAATTATGAGCAAAGCTTGTAACTTTGGACAAGATTGATGAAAAATGACAAATGTTGGAAGACCCGGGGTTTAGTCCCCTAGGGTTCGGCTCCCCTAGAGGTTCAACCCCTTGACTTGGTCTGATCGATGACGCCTCTTATTTTGATGTAAGTTAGCAAGCAAAACGAAAATGAGATCAACGAAACAGGAGAAAGAAGATGACCACCTAGGGAATGCCCCCTAGGGTTCGGTCCCCTAAGGGTGCACATCCTTAAATGTCTAAAGCCAAGAGAAAGGTTCGAAAGCGAAGAAAGCAACCAAGTGGAAAAATGACCTAGGGAAGCATTCCCCTAGGGCCTTCATGTCTAAAAAAGCTTTTCGAGAGATTTGAAACCTCATCAAAAGGATAAAAATTCGATAAAACGAGCAAGGAAAAGCAAGATAGACTGAAGTGAGCTTGGACCTAGCCCCTAGGGTTTGCCCCCCCCCCCCTAAGGTTTGCCCACTCTAGGGTTCAGCCCGGGCCTTTCTTAAGGTCCTATGCTGGTGAACCTCTGAGTTGCGGTACTTTTGAAGAGGTACGGGAGCAGAAACATGATTCGATCACAGGAACAAAGCATTGAGATTGAAGACCAAAGAGGCCTCCGTAAGTTCCTCGACAGAAGGCTTATGGAGGCAGCTTCTATTGGGAATTGATCGAGTGATTTAGATTGGTGGTTAGAAGGATGAAAAGACTTGGGCATCACTCAAGACAACAGGGGCCTTTCTAGCAAGTGACTTGAAGTCAAATGCAAGGCAGATAACTTAGTCATGTGCCAAACAAATGATTACTTACTAAGAGATACCTCCCCTATAAATAGCCCTATCATTCCTAGAGGAGGGACTTTTGATTCTCCATTCTCCAAGACACAAGAAGAGGCACTTTCTAGAGTTTTGCCACGTGTTATCTTGGTAATTGCCTATCTATTCTTCTCCCCTCTTGTGACCTTCGATCACAACCTGTACTCTTTGTGGATTTCTCTCCTCCTCAGCCAATTCGAAACCCTAATCGAGCAAGATACGATTTTCTTGCCTGCATCCTTTAAATATGATTCCTCTATTACTACATGAATTTCTACATGCCTGAATACAAAGTTAGGTGTTCAATCGGTTGAAGCCCTAAAAATATTTGTTCCCACAATTTGAATTTCCAGAAAAAATGCCAAAATTTGCCTCTTTACCATACAGCTAAGCGTGGTCTACAATTAGAAAGAATGTCCCCTAAAGTAGTATAAATTTGAAGATTTAGTGTAACATAGCATAAAAAAAAATTACCTAAGAAATGAAAGATAAAGTACTAATAGATATAAAAACTCTTAAACCATAGAAATGATCACATGTAAAAGGGAAGGAAAGGAAAAGTATAAGGAAACAATATTATTCGTAGATTTTTTTTTGAGATTACAAAATTTAGTGAGAACCACAAGGGCATAGCCAGGCATTAAATTTCAAAATATGATACAGGATTTTTCGTTAATATGGGTAAAAAAAATCCATGCACTAAATTTCTGGTTCTTTACTAGCCTAAGATGTATATTTAAAAACTAAACAAGAGTTGTATTGCACTAAAATAGACCAATATAAAATTCAGTCAAAATCTACAATAATGTAATTTCCTCACAAAACTAAGGTGTTCAAGTTTGCAAATAATTATATTTTCAATTTTTTTTTTGTGGAAAATAGATTTCTTTTTAACACTACTAATTATCAATTTTCTGAAAATTAAGTATGGAAATTGCCCACCTTGGCTAAAGAGCGACTGCAACCAGGCACAGCCTCGGCTTTTGCCATTTCAGTTTCTTTACTAGCCTAAGATATATATTTAAAAAACTAAACAAGAGTTGTATTGCACTAAAATAGACCAATATAAAAAAGTCAAAATCTACAATAATGTAATTTCCTTACAAAACTAAGGGGTTCTAGTTTGCATGTAATTATATTTTCAATTTTTTTTTTGTGGAAAATAAATTTCTTTTTAACACTACTAATTATCAATTTTCTGAAAATTAAGTAGGGAAATTGCCCACCTCGGCTAAAGAGCGACTGCAATCAGGCACAGCCTCAGCTTTCGCCATTTGAGTTACTTCTTGTACACCTCTTTTAAATATTTAGAAGAATAGTATGCTAATGGAACAAAACATATGAAATAACGTCGAAACAATAGAAATAGAAAGAAAGAAAAATACATGGGTTATCTATGCCCATGTTGATGATTTTGTGTGTCAATGCAGCATGCAGCCACATGCAATACCCTTGCAGTCCACAAAATATGAATAAATGCAGAAAAGTAATTGGAACTAAATATTTAGTAAGGATCAAGGATAAATGTTTTTATGAGGTATAATTAGGTTTAAGAGAACTAACAAGAATTGATGAATCTTCCCCATTTTCCCTTCTTACTTCCACCAGCGAATACCAATGGCTTCTTAGCAAGCGCACCCAATGCTGTCTCACTACTACTGTCTCGAGCCACAGCTAGTCTTCCGTTATTTTGTATCATCTTTAGGGAAAAATCTGTATGCATAAAAATCTGTTTTGAACTGTGTAGACTAAAATTTACAAATTCTTAAAAGACATAATTTCCTTCAAATTTATGTTCTCCTTTGCTATACTTCAGAAACCAGAACCACAAAAAACAAAAACAGGAAGAAGAGATAATTCGTGGTTTTCATTAAGACATGCAATATTTATCATTAAGAATTTGGAAACTGCCTAAGTCCATAAAACCATTCACAATCACATGCTCAAAACATTATTATGAGCAAAAGTGACCCAGAATCTGAAGCACCCATTATCTCCGAGCATAAAATATCGAGCTAACCATATGATAATGAGGGTAGAACATTAATTTAGGCAAGTGGAAGGTCCATGTTTATGTCATATAACACGAGCAATTTCAATTTGCATATTATATTTCTGTCAATACCTTCTTATTGACACTCTCTAACTCAAATTTTGACGAGGAACAACAAGCAAAAAAAAAAAAAAAAAAGGACATTATATAATACAATGTTGATATGGTAAAGTAGTGCTCCCCCTTCAAAAAAAAATTGGGTCACTTATCAACAATCAGATATTTCTAATATCCTCTTTCAAATTCAAATATCAATTTTTGCTTTCATGAGTTCATTTGATTTTACCAATTTTTTAGGGCTAAGGTTAAATATCATTAAATTTTTCTCTAGTTTTTATTAATTATCTATGAGTAGTTAATTATTTAGTTTTTATTCTTATTTATTTTTATTTATTCATGCTAATTAGTACATTAGTACATACTCTTTAATTTTACAATATATATTTAAATTTTCGGCATGTTCGTCATTAGATATTGTATTTAAATCAATAAAGACATAAATTGTGAAAATATAATTTTGCTTTAAGACTATATTAGTGAGTGTTTGATTTGTTCATATTATTAATTTATTATTTAGTTCATCTATTATGTTGTGTATTTGTATTTGATATTTTGAATCAAAATGAGTAGATATATGAATAAATATTTTTTAAAATCTAGTGCTATTAACATCATTGATTAAAATTTTCTTCTAATGAACCTACTCAAGAATCAACTAATTATGTTTCAATCCACAAAATAAAGCCTCAAAGAATGATTTTGTACGGACTTTTATGTGTTTTTAATTAAAATTAATATTTGATAAATTTTATTATTTTTTATTTGCTCATAAGAGTGTTCATTCTTGCCGAAAATCCTGCGTCTGCCACTGTGCCCATCCATCTTCAGAAGATGAGCGGATAAAAAAAAGGAGAGGATGCCATGTGGTGATAACTATAGATGCTCACTGTTGTCATGAATTGTTACCTGACAACTTTCCAAGGGTTACAAAAGAAAACAAGTACTAACAATTTAAAATAAATCGTAAAAAAGGTAAGTCAGTTAGGTTAGATACTTACCAAACAAGTCAGAAGTGATACATGAAATGAGTAGTTTAATGTCTTCCTCTTCAGGTGAATAAAGAAATTCTACCATTCTTCCATGTCCTAACGTAGCTGCCATGTGGATAGGTATAACTCCACCAGGACCACAAACCCTTGGCAGCTCCGGATTTTTTCTTATCATCACTTGCGCAATTTCAACATTTCCGTTTACAGCAGCAAAACAGAGGGCAGTATTACCTTTCCGGTTCGTGATTTCCAAGTCTTGCGGAGGCATCCGCGAGACCAAGTTCTTAACAAAGTCAACCTTATTTGCTAAAGCAGCCATGTGAAGTACAGTTTCCAATCCTTCAGTGATGTAAGCACGTACCACAGTTGGATCATCATCGATGATCCTTTGAGCACTATCCCAGTCACCTTCTGATGCAGCTTCATAGAGGGGCCAAGCTTTGTCACGGTAGTCACCTCTTTCTTCCCAACTATAGGCTTCAGATTTTGAAATTGTGCAAAATGTTAGACCAAGAAGAGAAAAAGGGGTGGGGTAAAAGATTTCCGATATATATAGCAATCAGTTATCATGCAAATCAAATCATAAGCCTTGGGGTGGCTTCTGATTTAAAATTGCACCTGGTGTTCCTCATTTCTACACAACAGCGATTTCTATTTTCATGAACTTATAGAATTTCTCATAACAGAGACGCATCAGTTAGGAAAAGGAAAAAGGTTAGATTTCCTTTTTGTGCATAATCACCATTCCCACCAAACGAGGAACATAATCAAACATTAGCTTAGATATGAAGTTACAGATAGATTAACCGAGGCATTTAATCAAACATGTAACATGCATTAATAATTTGGTATCAATTCCTGTAAATATATCTATAGAGAGAACAAAAAGTTTATCTGAATCACAAAATAGCTTATTCGAACCTTCTTTTCATCCAGCACTTGTAATAACAAATTTCAATGTCCAGCTCGATGGTAATTTACTGTTATGAATGTCTATGTGAGATTTGCCCTTATCATTTAGGGGGCAAATCTCACATTGATAATATGAGATACAAATGTGGAGTTGATATAGGGTTGGACCTTTTCTCTTAGACAGTTAGCTTTTCAGGAAGAAATAAAGGGTTAGGGCCTATATCGTATCATCTGGCATCAGAGCATACGATTTGTGGAATTACCAGTTAAGCGAAAATGACTGGATTTGGCTACTGTGAAGTTGTCACCTACCGACTATCGGTCGGTGAGCAACTCCACAGCCGACAGGTGGCGGGGGTAGTAAATCAATGGCCAACATGAAGCACGCCGCCCGAACACGAGGTTTCCCGCTGAACATGAAGCACGCCGCCCGAACACAAGATTTGGCCATTGATTTGCCATCTGCGCCACCTGTCGGCAATGGAGTTGCTCACCGACCGATGGTCGGTGAGTGACAACTTCACAGTAGCGGGATCCAAAATGACTACCTAGAGACTGGATTAAGCGAAAAAGGCTACCTAGAGACTGGAATTATTCGAAGTGAAAGTCATCGTATATGGGATATCAATGTGGGGTTAATATAGGTTTGAACCGACAACTAACTTTTCAGGATAAAATAAAGGGTTAGGGTCTATATCCTAACATTTACGTATGATTTCCTCCAGCAGAAAAATTGAATTACAGAAACAGGGAGACACGGAAGAAACAAGAAGAATGGAAGTTGGGTTCAAATTGTTCATCAGAGACAGATGAATCTGGGAGGAATTTTATAGGGAAAATACTGTGAAATATAGTATTTTTTTTTTTTACTTTCACACTCTTGACTTTTGAGAGCTGATGATTTTCAGGAGTCGGTTTCCTTTTTTTCCCACCAAACAAGTCTTCCCATTTCAGTATCTATTGTCAAAATGATAAAATTAAAAATACAAAATTGGGAAAATTTTGTCAAGACATTAAAAAAGTAATAAAAAATTATATATACGTGGATAAATCTTATAATAAAATTGAATTGAGATTAATGTATTAGATAGAATAATAGCATGAGGCTTATATTTATATAAATTTGTTGTCAGATCAAAAGTAATCTTTAACTTTGTAAGTGAATGTCTTATAATAATCTTATTCAAATTTTAAAAGAGCACACTTGTCATAGTTTTTGACCGGATCAAAAAGATAAAATGCCCCTTATACTAACAGGATCAGAATTTCCCTTTATACTTGTAGTGTGCGTTATAGTGGTTCAAAGTGATCCAACAACCGAATTAATGGTACCACCCAACTTATAGTAAAGATCAAATCTCTGAGTCAAGAAAAAATTATTAAATATTTTTGAAATAAGTGAAATAATATACTCCTTTTTTCACATATTTGTGAACTCCACTACAGATAGGCCTTGCAGGTATGTAAAAAAAAAGAGTATACTGTTCACTTGCCTCAGAAATATAGAATAATTTCTGAGTCAAAGGTAGAATAAGGGGGGTAGGGGATTAGGTTCTATAAATGTAGGGGATTAATAAGGGTACCAAAAAAAAAAGTGATCGAACAAAATTATAGGTTTTATTAATTATATTGTAAAATTGTAAAAAAAATGATTGAATTTTTTTTTATAAGTTCAAATACTTATAAAAATATATAATAGTAAGATAAATCATCGAAAAAACATATGTTTAAGTGTGTTCATATAAATAGTAAACTAAAGGAAGTATTCTCTCATAAATCAAGACAAATAAGGTAAAGATAAACTAATAATTTCTGTGCTATAAAACAAACGACCAAGAAGTGAGAACACGTGATCCAATGGTATAGGAAACCAATTGCATTGTGAAATAGATTCTTATTCAAATCTTATTATAAAGAATTAATTATATAATTAAAATATATGGTTGAGAATAAGATCAAAAGTGTATGCAAGGGGGCGGCAACCTTAAACACATTAGGTTATTAATTTTATGCTTTATTAAGTTTGTTATTTGTCATTATTATTAAATTAAATATTATTTATTTATATTTATAAAACCAACCGCGCGAGTGAATATAAAGTAGTTAAGAACAAATGTGAACACGTGATCCCATGTCACAGGGGAACGTTTTGTAATGAGAATTCAAAAGATTCTTAAACAAATCTATATTATTAAAGAACTATAAAATTAACTAACATGGCTGAGAACAAATAAAGATTTAGAAGAAAGTAATAATAAAGTATACGTACGGGGACGTAGATACAAGTGAGCGCCTGGCTGAGGGATGTGCTCGCCTGGCTGAGGGTTTTGCTCTATTCTCAATTCTAGTAACTCCAAGCCACCATTAGAATTTTCCATGCTCAGATGCTCTTATATTAATTAATTAATTAACCTGTGCTCTAGCTCCCTGAATTAAATCAAGATATTCAAACAGTATCACTGAATTTTATATATACATTATACTTGCAGGGGAAAAAAAAGGTTTCCCAGATATATATATATATATTATCACAAAATCACCAGTTTCTGAAAAACAGATTATGAAATTTTAACTTTCGGGTTTTTTTTTAGTACTTTTTTTGGGGAATTTGTATATGCTAACTATAGTATTTTATTTTATACTAGTACTCCGTACATATGCTCGTCAGTAGGTGAAACATTTATGGATTTATAAGAATAATTCTCCCTAAGATACCATATATATATATATATATATATATATATATATATATATATATATATATATATATATATATGACTTGGTTCAAGAGCATACCCCTTTAAAGAACATACCAAGCATACCTCCTTTAGAGACAGACCCAGCGACGGTTTGGTCCGTCATCATAAATTCGTCCATCGCTAAAACTTTTAGCGACGAACAACATATTGCGACGGTTAAACATATAGTGACGGGTGAACCTATGACGACGGATCAAACCGTCGCCGGATCCGTCCCTAAATAGAATATGCTAGGTATGTTTTTTAAGAAGGTATGCTCTTGAACTTTATTCTCTCTCTCTCTCTATATATATATATATATGAAAATGACTCATAACAAATATTTGTTATAAACACTATTTCAACAAACTGATCTTATACCATTAATGAGATTTAAAGTTGCAAAAGGAACAGGGAGTAGCAGTTGGGGCAGTTGGGAATAGTCAAAACGTCATCATCAAAACGATGGCATTTTCATTATTCCCAACCGCCACTCCTACTAGCTACTAGTTAAAACAACGGAGCTTTTGTTCTTTTTTTTCCAGTCGTTACTCTTATTAGCAGTATGAGAAAAAGACGTTTTTGGCTTTTTTCCACCAAATAAAATTATTTGAGTTCCACCGTTAGATCTCCATATTAGTTTGTTAGAATAGTGTTCATAACAATTATTCTCCACACACACACACACACACACACATATATATATTTAAGACTAAAGCTGGCTATGGAGTGTTTTACGTTGAGCCCAAATCTTGTCCAGTTCACTATAAGATGCAATGAAGGTGAGGTTTATACTCATAAACAACCATTAATTTACTCATAAACACAAGCTTTAACCTTAAACGTTCTGGAGGATCCCAGTTGGTCTTACAAAATCAATGAAGTTGAAGAAAGAACTAGTAGTATGTTTCAAATGTTCCGATTCAGTGCAAAAGATCTTTTACAGGTCTTTTGCAGTCTGCTTAACAGCTTTTTTTTGAAATTATTGTTTGGGTAAATTCATGATTAGATTTTATTGGAACATGAAAACTTTAAATTTTCCTATTTATCACCATTGCAGGATATTTATTTAATTTAAATTAGTATCCATACATACATGCCAAAAAAAAAAAAAAACTTAGAATTAAATAAAATAAAAATAAGGTAGCTAAAAGCTAGAAACTTTATCATAAAATGAATGAGAACAAATAAAAGCTGTTTTTTTGTTTACCTAGCTAGCTAGCTAGAATTTGATATCCCAAAGCGCTCGATCCTCGGATGCCTCGGCGAATAATTAAAAGAAACTTTTAATTGTTTTCTGTACGTGGATGATAGAAGAACCAGCAAAGTACAATGATCGAAATTAAGTAGTTTATATATAGTTTGGCATATATATATATATATATATATACATAAAGAGCTTCAAAAAGCCATGCTCAAACAAAACATTTACTTTTGGAAATTCATTAGAAGATACGGTAAACATCGAGGAAGTTTAGAAAGTATAATTCCTTTTGGATTTATAAAAGTTTAATATTCTTGTCCTAATAATCTTAACAACAGAAAATGACAAAAAAGTACTGGATCATTGAAACTGGAGGATTTTTGGACGACTGGTAAAGAATTAACATGTCATCGATCTCTCCATTTTATCTCTCACCAGTTTTGCAATTATTGGAATATAGTCCCTCCCCAATTTGATCTTTATTTTTTTGAGCGTGAGAGAAAACCCAATATATATTATAATCTTCCGGTCATGATGAAAATTACAAACGTTGTGCATATGTAGTTTAATTTTTACTCTTTTATGGGAATAGGTTCTATTCTTTCTACCTCATTTATACATTTTACGTACCATCCTATATATAGCCACCGTTATGGTCCGAAGTTTAGAATTTATATATGTTCCCCTCTAATCTCTATCCCTTTTGAGTTTTTTTTTTTTTCTTAAAAAAAATACGAGAAAAGAGAATAGGTACTCTATTTTTATTTTATAAAAAGTCCCACATGCTATAATATATAGGTAATCAAATACAAACTCCCGCACACAACTTATTAGAATTGAATCTAGGTAATAATGGTCCCAAAGTCTCATTCTTAAGTACAATAGTAAGATCTCGTGGCCTTGTACTCACTCAATGACGTATAATTTAAAATTATCTTAAATATCACACACACACACACACACACACATATATATATACTATAGTTAATTTATGATGTACACTTGATTTTTAGTATATAAACCCTTAGTCATTATTGGAAAATAACCAAATAGTTTTAGAGAAAAAGTATTACCATTCAGAAAGGAAAAAGATCCGACTAATGACAAGTTAAATTTTAAATTTAAAAAATATAAAATTGTTTAAAGCTATGTCTGGTAAAATTGTTAAAATAAATTTGAACTTATTAGTAAAAGCTTTTAGTTACCATTAATTTAAAATAAGTGGAAAGTAATGATTTAAAAGAGTTGTCGAATCGAAAGGAGTTCAAATGACACTCTAAACATGTGAAACGTGACTACATGTAAGGAATAAAAAAATTGTGAGAATTAAAGAGCAAGTAGTTGGAGAGAGAAAGTGAGACTGAGAAAAGAAAGTTATTTGATCCAAACAATTCTACAATTTATTTTATCCAATGGAACTTAATTGGAAGCTAATAAATAAGTATTGTGGAAAGTTTGTGTTTAGGATAATTTACATGGTACGAGTTTGTCCATATATTTATTTTAATGTGGGGCCGTTTATAATGGAAGAAAGTATGGAAGATGATAATAGTGAATCGACTGAATGGTGGTACAGAAACTTGGGTCTTCGGTCTTGGGGTAGAGTGAGAGAGACTGGAAAATCGGAGGAATTATATTTGGGCGGATATGGAAATTGCACTCCATTTATTTTTTTTAAAAAAAAATCGATTTGCACCTTAAATTATTTTTTCAATTAAATATTACTTAAACTTAATCTTAAACAATTAAATACACCCCGCACTCGTTTTTTCAGCCAAATTTTCACCGAAAAGTTTAAAGTGTATGGGGTAAGAGGGTATTTAGGTAAAATATTGTTAGGATTAACTCATATTTCTACGGGTTCAACTATTAGTCACTACAACAGGTTGGTCGGGGGTCTCGTTCATCGGTGAGCAAGCGGTTGTTCAACTCGCTGATGAGCTGACGGAGGTTGTAAGGGGGCAACGCCCCTTGGAAGCCAAGCGCAAGGGTATAATTGGACTTGAAAATTTATTAGTTGTCCAGTTGTCTTGGGTTTACTAATGTATTGGGCTTGAGCACATGTTATAACAACTATAATTTTTTAGTTACTATAAAATTAATTGTTTGGTGTGTGAATTATTGTAGAGCGTGTGAGACATCTAATAAATACGTCAGACAAGCAGGACTAGCCAAATTGGTAAACCTGAGTATATCGCGTATTCTTATTTTTTTTGTTC
The DNA here is from genome assembly GCA_947179155.2 of Hedera helix. Classification (NCBI taxonomy): domain Eukaryota; kingdom Viridiplantae; phylum Streptophyta; class Magnoliopsida; order Apiales; family Araliaceae; genus Hedera; species Hedera helix. The sequence continues at coordinate 34,590,278 of OX359276.1, forward strand.
TTCATATAATATTATTTGTGATTGTGTTATTATTCGATCTTAAATTATAACATATATCACCCTTCTCACCATTAAAACAGATCCGCCTCTTATATGAAGCCCTAAAAATCGATTTGCCCCTAAATTGAAGAGCTTGGTTTGATCTTTTACCAAATTGAATGGTTGTAATCGATCTTCAAACAAATTAAAGGGTTGTAATCGAAAGATAAAGTGTATGGATCGATTATACTATTGTAGGAAGTCGTTGGTGATGAAATGTGCTTGAAAAACCCACAATGCAGGGAGAAGATTCTTTGGTTGCATTGATTGGAGGGTATTCTTCTAAAATTTTGCCTTTAATGGTAAGCATGTTTTGCAATTGACACTGTAAATCATTTTATAAGAAGAAATAGGTGTTAGAAGTGGATGCAACTTCTTCGAATGGATTGATTCCCAATTAGGTGACCATGCAAGAGCGGTGAATCTATGATTAATTGGGAGATTGAAGACAAAAGATGAAGAATTATGCATAGAGAGAGTAGAGGTTGAAAAGCTCAAAGTTGAGTTAAAGAAAACCCAGTCAAGAAAGAAAATATATATGACTGATGTGCTCAATGTTATTGTTAGGCATTTTTCTGCTCAAATGATTAAGCATGTTTCATTTGCAAAATTTCTTGTGCTTATGATGTTTGAAGTGGTCTGTAGGTATGGTAATTTGCATAATTTTTTGTAATGAAGATGTTTGAAGTGAACTGATATGTACTGAAGATGAAATTTGCTTAATGAATGAAAATTTTATTTTACTTGCACTTTATTATTTGATTTCTATTGTCTGCACTCTGTTTTTTTAATGAAACAATGTATGTTTCACATTTGGTAAATATGAAACTAAATGAACCAAGTGTGCATCCATCCACATAGTGAATTGCCCAAAACAAATCCCCATCCACAAAGTGAATTCACCAAAATAAGTCATATAACCAAAACATAATCACAATCAAACATTGAAATACAATAAGTTAATTCACCAAATCATAATAACAAAATTCCATTTATCCACAAAGGAAAATCAAGTTTTACAACCATTATGTTACAATAAAAAAGTTTCACCAAAATATACAGTTAACCAACCATGTTTGTGGACTAATATATATATCCGTTCCAATATACATTCATCCAAATTTAACCATGTTTGTGGACTACAATTTACATCCATCCCAATATACATCCATCCAAATTAAACCATGTTTGTGGACTCATATATAAGCATAGGAAATGTTGCCAAAAATATATGTGAACTCATAAACAACCAACCAAAAAATTAGTCCCAAAATATACCCTATAGAATGAAATTCACAAATTATCCCCTATTGACATGCTTTCATTTTACTCTCAGTTCTTCCAAATCCTGTCTGGTAATATATTTTCTTCCCTTCCTAGTAAATGTAGCTCCACAACTTATTTCTTTACTTTAAGTATCTATGTGAGCTCCACCTTGCCATTCTCTCTATCTCAGTATAATGTTTGGCATTGTAGGAGTCTACATTTCTAGTGTTATTACAACTGGTGCCTTTTCATGAGTACTGGGCCTTTTTTCTACACAGCAATGTAGCGCAAATTAAAGTAAAATTAAAGATAATGAAATTTTAATTAATTCACTTGAGGTAGCTTTCGCTCAGGAGCAGTTTGGGTAGCTTGAGTGGGTTGGCTAATTGGGAGATATGAACCAGTTTATGTTTTAGAAACTTATGGCACGACATTGGTTCCCCCAGTAATGCTAGGCTTAACATTGGCTCCTTTAACATTGATTCCCTCAGCACTCCTTCTTGATTCTCCCCAAATATCTTCTGTACATTGCTAGAAGTACAAAAACATGACAAATTGATAAACAGTACATAGTATGCTCCATACTTCCTTGTGTTATGTCCCCAGTCCTTACAAAAACCACAACATCCATCCAAACCATTTAAAGGTATACACCATATAGTGAATCCCTCTTTAATGTTTGTAAGTATACATACACTCTTTGGAATTTATCAAAGTTCTCAATCAAGATAGGATCTATCCTCTTCACAATAAATGAAATAGCTAACATCCACTTTTGAACCTCTGCACCATAGTCTAAAAGCCTCTCAAATTAACCTTCATGATGTCCTTCAATCATTTTTAATGCCTTTACCTTTGCGTTATATACTATACTTCTTTTTACTTCAATCTTTAAGTCATTCACAACTTTGGTATGAAATGCATCTAGATTTTATTTTGGATTGAGTCTAAAGTCAACCTCATACTTGTTAGCTATAACCAAGATGAAGTCAAAGTAGGTCCAACATTCCACTCCCTACTACATGTGTGTTCTTTTCTGATTCTTGTAATCTTGAAGGTATACTCCCTCTATAAATTTGCTGCATATAAATAGAAATTACAACAGGGCTCACAAATAACTTGTATCTTGTTGGACAAGTTCTTTTTAAAGGAAATTTTCCTCCCATTTTTCACTGCATGGGACCTTATTGCTATTCTAAGTTTAGCCACACTACTGAATGTCATCCCTATCATCATATGAGCTCTAAAAAAAACGTGGCAAGTTAAAGGTTTGGTCTTCATCACTGGATTCATCCCTTTCTATTTCATAATTGCCCTATTCTTCATCCTCTGTTTGACAATGCATCTTTTTTTTCTCTTTTAAAATGCACCTCTTCAGTCATACATTTCCCCACATTCTCTGTTTCATAATGCCCCCAACCTCTGTTTCATAATGCCCTTTATCATCTCTATCAGTTTGGGGCTCTTCCTATGCTTCACATATTAAAATTTGTGGCTATACTTCATCTAATACATTTGGTATTAGGTGTTTAACAGCTGGTGTATGAAGTAAGTAAACTTCTATCATCTTATTCTTAGGAATCAATACACACATAATCATCACATCATCATCTACATCTAATAAAAATAACCCCATTTCCATATCAATCTTAGGTATTCTATACTTAAACTCAAATATATCACCAATATATCCAAATGGTTTAACCATTACATGAAATTCAAGTCAAGACACATATCTTGTCTGACCTAAGTGGGTCAGCTCTAGTGGGAGATTATGAAGTCGAGACAAAGATCTCGCTTGATCTTAAGTGGGTCAGCTCTAGTGGAAGATTGTAATTGGTTAAGTAGAACCTTAACCTATAGTGGATATCCTGCTCAGTAGAGTGGAAGAGATGATTAAGAGTAATTTAAGCTTTGAACCTCTTTAAAATTTTCGTGTCATTTACTACTTTCCATACACCATGATAAATTGTGATAAACTGTCATAACTGCAGTACTAACTAGAATACAACTTAAAGTTCATTTCCACACTAAACACTAAATTCAGAGCTGAAGGCTTCAATAATCTTTAAAGGGTTTTTTTTATTAACAAACAAATATTTCGATGTGCATAACAAATAAGTTATCTGCTTAAATTATTTGGTAAATAATTTAAAAGTTAAAGTTTATAAAAGGATCTATTCAACCCCTTCTTCTAGATCTCTTTTGTGCCATCTGGGAATAACATAATCAAATCCATCCAAATAAGACATTAAATCGCCAACCCAAAGTATCGTCTTGAGTCATCTTACACTACTATAAGCTCAGCCAAAATGTCATGACTGAATGCACTATTATTAGTAACTAAATTCCTTATATACAGACAAATGTTTTTAGCATATTTCGATGTGGGACTAGAGTGTTACAAATTCTCCAACTTAAATTTCTAGCATAGTCATTAGAATCAATCATACACACAACCCATAGATCTTTGCCTATCTAAACATTGTGGGACAATATTGGCTGGTGGAATAATTCAAATTTTGGCACGAAAGTTTATTTTTTGTAAAATCTTGTGGTTGAAGAATTTTGATTTCACCCTTGGGAGTTACAGAGCATAAATTGCAGTAAAGTTTAAATCTGTAAAATCTATACAGATCTAAAAAACAAAGAAATATAAAGAGAAAAAAGAAACAAATTAATCACACAATATCACGTCATTATTTATTGGTTAAAAATAATTTAAAAAGTTATCTAAATAAAAGCAAACGGTCAAATTTGGTTAATTAACTTCTGTAAGAAAAAATGGTGAAAATAATTTCTCTCTCTTGACTCTAATGTTTAATTGAAAAACTTTGTACTTAGCTCTTTAAAATAGAAAACAAGTGTTACTTCGTTGATTTTTAATGTCATTTACCCTTTAAAATAGTTGTTATAGCAATATCCATAAATGTAATAGAAAAATTAGTAAGAAAAATAAAAGATATAAAAGATATGATAAAAGATTTTAAAAATTACTAAAAGTTGTTGCTTTTTTGTTTATGTAGTTAGCTAGAACTAGATCCTAAAGTGCTCGATCCTCGGTCGCCTCCACGAAGAAAAATATACTTTTAATTGCTTTTTGCATGAACCAACATAGTACAATGATGGAAAAGAAAAAGTCTAAATACAAAAAAAAAAAACACAAAAATCAACCACAACATCATCCCAACTATTAAAAAAATGGTTAAATGCATATATGACCTCGAAGTATGTACTGTTTTACACTTTATAGCCTGATGTTTAAATGCTCTCATCCCACAACCCAAAGTATCGTTAAGTAAACATTTCAAACCCTTTTTAGCTTTTCGGCCAATGAAATTATGACACGTGTCATAATTTCATTATTCGGAAGGCTAGAAAGGGTCCAAAATGTTTACTTAACGATAATTTGGGTGACAAAATAAGAGCGTTTAAACATGGGGGTATAATGTGTGAACAAGTGTATACTTTGGGGTCATATATGCATTTAACCCTTAAAAAATGCGTATGACATGGATTTCAATGTAAAAATACACTTTTAATGGTTAGGATGATGTTATGGTTGGTTTTTGTGATTTGTTTTTGTTTATGTAGACTTGTCCAATGGAAAATAACTTATAATATGGCATATATATAAAGAGCTAGAAAACTAAGTTCATTGTCATGCTCAAACAAAACAGTTATATTAAGGGGATTCATTAGAAGATATAGAAACCATCAAGGAAGTAAAGAATGTATAATTCCTTTAGCATTTATAGATAAAAGTTTAATATATGCTTGACCTTATAATCTTAGTAATAAAAAGAGAAGGACAAAGTTTGGTAAAACATAATAGATTATTGAAACTAGAGGATTTGGATGATTGGGAATGAACATGCAGCCATGTCATCTTTCCATTTTACCTCACCAATTTTGCGTTTAGTGGGAGAATAATATCTTTCTAAGTATAAAGGGTCCTTTTAAAATGCTCCCTTCCAGGGGCAGAGCCAGAAATTTCAATTAGGGAGGGCTAAGAAATCATCTTAAAATATTTACGGTCCTCCTCAACTAACCCTGCATGTGCACAAGCACTGAGAATCCCAATAAAGGTTAACTCAGTTTCAAACATGTTCCTATCATTATCTCAAATATAACCAATGTTTTTTTACCATATCCTTGTTGGGTAGCCCCGCACATCAACAAGAAGCAAGATCTCTCAACTACATTTTCTTAAATAATGCCCATACCTTCCCAACGTCTCCTAACCTTGAACAACCTAATGGTTGTGGTGTTCAAATCTAATTGTACTCTATTTGTGAAAATAATGTCAAAGGCTTTGTATGATCTACTCCACCCATTATAGGCTCGGAGCATTCTTCATCAAGAAATACCAGTCCTTTTAGTGGTCCTCCTTTTCTTTCCATAATGAAGTTAAGTGTATGATTAGTTTATTTACCCAATTCAGCAAAAGCTAATATCTTTGCAGATTTAAAAGATGACACAATTTACTAGAGTGATAGACTACTGTTCTCAGTTAACATATAATCTCGAAGACATTATTACACTATAGTAGTTCTAAGTTCTAACAATGGACAAGATAAAATTGGAACACTGAATATGAACAATGTTGGAGGTGTTTATCCTAGATAGCAGAACTGTTTACTTTGTTACTTTTACCGTAGATATATTATTGTTAGTTATATTAACTATTAAGCATCCATTGTCAGGATCATATGAGAAGGATTCTTAGAGGTCAGGCTTCATTATTTGATTTGCAGTATCTATTGCAATATTATAAGTAAAATTTGGGGCCAGGCTACAGCCCACCCAACCCCCTCCTGGCTCCGTCATCCCTCTAATTTGATATTTATTATTTTGAACATGAGAGAAAATTTAGTATGATCTTCCAATGTTAATGAAATTACAAATATTTTGCATATTTAGTTTAATTTGCACTATTTTATGAGAATATATTTTATTTGTTTCTTCTTTTTTGTATACTCTAGGCACTATCCTATAGCCACCATTAAGGATTGAGTATGGAACTCATGTCCTCTACCACTTGTGAGTTTAAGTCATATATATATGTCCCTTTACCTATTAATGTTTTTTTTGAAACCTTTATTTAGGGTTCAGATCATTTGTAATGATTTCTTCTGTTTTACTGTATCGAGACGTATGACGACGATTTTTAGAGTTTATGGCAACAGTATGTTCTGTCGCCATAGCCCTTGCCTTACAAAAAAAAGGGCTATAGTAGCGGTACATATCATCGTCATCCGTCGCCATAGACCTCGACACATAAATACAAAGGAATTTGGTTACGGTGGATATCATGCCTTTATTTGGAGGGATATCATAACAAATATAAATAAATTTTATGATTAGCACCAATTATAATATTAGTAAATATCACACTGTCACATTATATCTTCTTCTTTTTTGTGTGCAAGCACACTATATGTTTATAAATAAGTATAGAAGTTTTACAATAAGAAAGAAAGAAAGTATTTATGATAAGATGTCTCAGATACAAGTACAAAATCACGTTCCCAGCTGGGCCTCAATTTTAAATATCATGCGATCAGGCTAAGACCTCATAGGCTCGCCCAGGTTAGCATTGACAAGTGAATACTTCGGTTTAAACTTTTCTTGTAGGGTTTACTGGCTGAGTTAATCCTTGGGGTTAGTATATTTCTATACATGCATGAACTACTAGCTAGTAATGTAACTTGAATAGTTATAGTTTCCAATTACTTTTTACTGATAATAAGTCAGCCTGCACTAAAACATTATATACTCAAATTATATCCTTATAATTAAAATTATTTTAAAATATCACATGTACTAGTTAATTTATGATGTACACTTGGTTTTAATAGCTAAACCCTTAGTTATAGTTTGAAAATAACAATTAAATAGTTTTAGAGCAAAAGTATTACCATTCAAAAAAGAAAAAGATCCGACTAATTAAGATCAGAATTAATTAACTAATAAACTATTATAATACAATAGTAAAACCACAAGGAATGATAGGTTAAATTTTAAAGTTTAAAAATAAAAAATTGTTTAAAGCGAGGTTTTAGTAAAATTGTTAAAACAAATTAACTTTGACTCCTAATTAAAAGCTTTTAGTTTTCTTTATTAAAATCAGTGGAAAATAATGAATTTATAAGTTGAATAAGTTATTGAATCGACGGAGTAAAAATGGCATTATATATAAGCACGTGAAACGTGACTACAAGGTGAAAAAAATTTGTGAGAAAGTACAACTTGTTGGAGAGACAAAGTGAGACTGAAAGTAGGTTGTTTGAGAAATAATAGTAAGGGAAGAGAGTCAGAGATTGAGGGTAAAAATCTCTTTGCTCCCTCAAATGATAAAAAATCTAATTATGGCAAAATAACTTCTTTTTTTGAATATTCTAATCTATTAGTATAATTTATCCTAACTTAAGGAGAATCTAAGTGTGAGAGGGGATCTGCTGAAGCCTTCTGTACCTATTTTATAATAACATGTCCAAGATTTGAACTTTTAATTTTTATATTGAAAAAAATGAGTCATATCAGTAGACCAAACGACCATCGATTGACAAAATAACTTAATAAGTAGAAAATGCATCTAGAAACAAAAAAATTCTTAATATTTTTTTCTACTTAGAAGATATTTATGAGTTATGTTAATAAGGTTTTCTAATTATTTATCTTTTTAAAAAAATTTAATATTGCATATAGATTCAAAATTTAGTGCAATTTAAGGACAATGAAACTCTAATAATTTTTTTATTTTCATTTTTTCCTATCCCTTTTTTTAAAAGTTTTTAACACAACCCAAAATAATTTTATCAATCTCCCATTAATCACGTATGAGTTAGGATGCTCTCATAATTCGATCGGATGTAAATTCAAAGTTAAATCTCCTTTTTCAGTCATCAATTGCTCGGAATTTTACTAAAAGATCAAACTTTCAAGGGTATAGTCAATTCAACATTCTTTTCATCCAAACCTTTAGCAAATGGAACTTAATTGGAAGCTAAGTAATATACTGTGGAAAGTTTGCATTTAGGATAATTTACATGGTATTAGTTTGTCCATATATATATATATTTTAATGTGGGGTCGCTTATAATGGAAGAAAGGATGAAAGATTGTAATAGTGGATCGACCTAGTGGTTGCGAAACTTGGAGTAGTGTGAGTGGGGGACCCTTTGTGGAAAATTGGAAGAATAATACTTGGGCGTGCTACGGAGAATTTGGGGGTCAAAAAGAAGAGGCCAAAAAAATGAAGAAAACAAATGTAGGAAATAACTATGAACTAGTGGATGAGGCTACCTTTTTTAGTTAAGAGATGGAACATAAAGGCTATAACTGGATATAGACCAAACCTTTTTTTTTTAATGCTATATTACTAGGTTTTATAAATGATAAAAACTATTAATTGTATCAGTTAAATAAGTTATACCGTATATTTTAAAATTACACTGTATTAATTATAAATGATTTTATATGAAATTTTAAATTTATCAAGTCACACATAAATAATTTTATGTGCGATTTGAATTTTTTTAACTCTACAAAAGCGCGCCATGTTGTCTGCTGCCTAATTTGAAGCTAAGTAATATATTGTGGAAAGTTTGAGTTTTTGATAATTTACATGGTATTAGTTTGTTCATATATATATATATACACACACTAATGTGGGGCCGCTTATAATGGAAGAAGGGATGGCAGATTATAACAGAAGATCCACCTAGTGGTTGAGAATCTTGGAGTAGAGTGAGTGGGACCCTTTGTGGAAAATCGGAAGAATTGTATTTGGGTGGGCCAGGGGGAATCTGTTTGTCAAAAAGAAGAGACCAAGAAATGAAGAAAACAAATAGAGAAACCTATAGGAAATAACTACGAACTAGTGGAATGAGGCTACCTTTTGAGATAAAAGATGAAAATGAAAGACTAACTAATTATAGACCAAACTTTTTTTTTTTATGTTATTGTTAATGCATAAATTTGTTAGAAAGCTTAACTATTGTCAATGACGTTGAACTTGCATAATTAAGCAATTGAAAAAACTTGACTATGAACTAGTGGAATGAGGCTACCTTTTGAGATAAAAGATGAAAATGAAAGACTATAACTAGTTATAGACCAAACTTTTTTTTTATGTTATTGTTAACGCTTAAATTTGTTAGAAAGCTTAACTATTGTCAACGACGTTGAACCTGCATAATTAAGCAACAGAAAAAACTTGACGGTTTGGATAGTTAGGAAATAATTCCGGAATGAGAGTTAGTACAAGTCTCAAGATTTGTTAATAATAGAGGTGGTTAGTATTTAGTAGGCTTAAATGATATTAGATTCTACCTCAATTATTAACTCTCCTTTTATAGTCGACGTTTTCTGATAACCGTTGAGACGTGCAACGACAAACTTAGAGATATGACTCATGTTTTCACCACGTTCAGTAATCGCCACAACGTCCAGAGTGAGTGAAGAGTGGTAGCCGTTGTGGTAATTGTTGCACTTATCTCATCTTCTGAAATTTTAGTGGTAACGGTTCAGGCCTACTAAACTGGGTACATCTGTTTTAATGGGCTAAAGTGACAAGGCCCAATTTAGATAGCCCATTCACTTTAGTAAAAGTACGCATCTTAACATTGGCTCCCAGTCCTTTAACATATAAAATGTGGTGAAAGAGTAGAAGAAGAAGCTTTCGACGAATTAAAAAGTCCTCAAACCGAATAGATAACTTTTTCGAGAACCCGAAAGTATCGGACCAAAGGGATAGCACCTTCGGGAGTCCAGAGACATCAGACCGAAAGGGAAGCTCCTTCGGAAGCCTGGAAGCATTAGATCGAAGGGAAAGCTCATTCGGGAGCTTGGTGGCATTAGACTGAAGGAAAAGTTCCTAGGTCGCCTGGAGGCATCAGAGTGAAGGAAAGTTCCTTGGGAGCCCGAAAATATCAGACTAAAGGGAAAGCTTATTCAGCAGCCCGGAGGCATTAGAACGAAGAAAAAGCTCCTTCAGTAGCCTAAAGGAAATAGACCGAAGGGAAAGTTTTTCGGGAGCCTGGAGGCATTAAATTGAAGGAAAAGTTTCTTGGGAGCCTGAAAATATTAGACCGACAGGAAACTTAGATATTTTCCATACATTCCCGCTTTGGGTCAATTGGACAGTTTTCAAATAGGCTTTTCAAATGTACGACCCACGTCAATTATCCAAGTCCATATGTTTGATTTGATCAATTTGAAAAAATGCTTCTAAAAAAGAAATCAGGAGGCAGTCTTGGGAATTTTAAATGTTTTCTCGTAGAAATTTAAGCTTGTGGAACCAGGCAATAATCATTACTCCTATAACTACTGAGATTAATACATGTCGTTGAGATAAAATATAGTAAAAATTGTAGAGCAGATCGTAGAGAAAAGAAAAATCGTAGAGTCAGCCAATCTATATACTCTATGATCATCATGTAACTTTATAATCAGGAAAATCGTAGAGTATAAGAAGCCTGACAGTGGATTGATAATGGGAAGATCCAAAGGGTGAAAAATCCAATGTGTTTACTGATCATCCTAAGCTTAAACTAAAGGTTAGATCAATCTGTGTCTAATGGCTAGTTTGACCGTGTAACATCAGCCACGTGGATACCTATTTAGCATAATGATGTGATATCCTAACCGAAAGTAAGTTAACACAACCATTTTATTTCAACATCATAGATCCTCAAGAATCCAAGAATTAAACAAGCAATGGCTACTTATCAATGGCAAAATACCAAGATCTTTTATAAAAGGACATCAGGATTCAATCCAACATAACAAGGAACGAACATAAAGCTAAATTGTTGTCAAAATCTAAAACAACTCTACTCTACAATATAGAATACCCTGTTCAGCTACTAAGTTCCATCTGATAAAGAAAACTTAAAGCAAACTTAGCAAACCTTAACAAATATCTTTATCAATAACAAAAAGTCAAGATTTAGTGACCCACTTGATTAAAAGGAATCAGCCTCAAGAGTGAGAAGATGACATAGTGTCCTGGAGAAAAGACAAGACTGAGTGACCCGCCTCATTCTAAGTGAATCAGACATTGAGTGGGAAAGACTGAGTGTCATGTTGTAACGGTTCTTAGTGACCCTTGGTCTTAGTGACTTTCATCCTTAGTGGATTCCTTACATGAAATGTAGAAGAGTGGACTAGCAGACTTTTGTGCTTTGAACCACTTAATTTTTTTGTTGTAATTTTATGTGTGCACGCCTAGAAAGGGGAGGTTGAATATGTGTTTATGCTTTAAAATAATAAATGATGACAAATTATTATTATTTGCAATCAGAATGAATCCAAACAGGCAGACCTGTCTGCTTAGGTTTCTACTTTAGGCTGTGTTCTTTGTTAGTTATAATCTAGACAGGTATACTCTGTCTTCTTTGTTGTCTACTTTAGATGATGTTCTATTCTAGTCATATATACCCTGTTTGCTTTACTGTCTACTTTAGTTACTTATCAGATTTTTTAGCTAAACCAATTATATAGTGTATATGATGCGGAAATAAAATAGCAGAATAATAAACACATAAAAAATTTTATGTGGTTCGGTCCCTAACTTCTATTCTACTGGTCTAATTCACGTCCAATACCAATTGGTATTGGGGAATCTTTTATTAATACTTTAATTAATCAATTACAAACATTCCTTTGTACAAAGAAGCTCTGATCCGGACACGATTGCCCTATTTGCCCGACTGCAACTGATTTGCACCTCTACAACCTTTAAGGCTTCCTTCGTACTACCCTATCCACTACTGAATCAACCAAGTCAAACTAGGCTTGAATACAATGTTTTAAGCAGCAGGAATTTAGCTACAATATATCTATAATTTTCTAACCTAAAGAGATTAAGAACAAGGCACAATAAGCGGCTGACAATATATTTTGAAAGCTCTTAATAAAATATTACGTGAAAGCTTCTAAACCATTCTTTGCTTCTTTTTGCCTTGATAGGTAAATATATATATTATAAACTCTAACAACTATAAGGAGATGGTAACAATCTTACCCAGATTATTGTATGGAATTACCATAATTTTTGCAATATGATTTCGAGTCCAAGATGATATATTTCCAAAATTATTTTTTACACAAACTTTGAATTTCAAATTAAAATAGTTTGAAATTTTTTTAATTTAAGGGAAGAAATCAGTAATGATAGGAAGAATGATATCCAGCAGACTAAGTTCCAATAAATTTATTTCATATTTGACTTATTTTGTTTCCATATATTTAGCAGTTTATTCTTAGTAAAATAGATTTTTTAGCAATTTAATAAAGCTTTGTAGATAAATCTTTTTGGGGTTAGAAAATCTTACATGTACTTGTAAGTGATTCCTAAAGGACCCAGTCCAGCAGACACTCTATAAAGCTTTAACCAAGCTGGGTCTCACGAAATTAGCAACCATTCGAACCGCTATATATGATATGTCCACGTTGTAAGTCCAAGCTTGCTAAAGACAAAATATCTCCATGCAAAGTTTAATATTTTCATGCAACATATCTTATTTCCATGCACAATATATTGTCATCATTAAAATAAAAAAACACATAAATTAACATTCTCACATTTTTTTATGATGACAATATATGACTCCTAAATTTATGGTTCCCCTTAATATATGCATATTCACAAAATACAGAAACCAATCACATATTATAGGAAGCAAGAATCAATCACATGAAAACCAATTAATCTAACAGAATATCAAATATCAAATATTCAACATAAATATGCAGGTTCCAAAAATAATAGCAATTCAAATTCAGCCCTAAATCAAAAAACATAATAAAACCAAGTTGTTCAGTTCCCTTCCCCAACCTTTCTCTCCCCATTTGTCATTATCAAAAAGTTCAAGGGGCTCCCCTTCCTCGTCGCTCTCAAAACACACTTCATCTATCTTGCAGTCCATAACATCCAATTTATCATCTAGTACATCATGGCGAGCCATAACAGAATCAACTTTATCTGAAACACCATCCACCCTGTCTGATATAGATCGAACCCTGTCTGATAATGTAGTAACGGTTGCCAGAACTATATCAAGCTTATTTCCCATAGCATGGAAGTGGAAGAATATCAAGAATTGGAAAATCAGTGAGAGGAACATGAACAGATTATTTAGGAATATCAGAATGAAGAGTTGGATTAGGATGAGGAATTGAAATAGGAGGATCAGAGATAGGAGTAGAACACTCCTCAACATTTCAAGTTAAATTTCCAACAACATTAACTTTTAATTTGGAATTCAAAAACACTGCTTCATCTATAATCTCAGTCAATTGAACTACCTCATTTATAAACGAGACATCAAAGTGTGCAAGAATTTTAGTTATAAAACCTCCATAAGGAAAGCACTTGGTTTTATTTTTCAAACAACTTTCCATATGTTTGGCATAAGCAAAGCAAAATAAAATTTTGTACCAGATAAAATCAATCCTGAAAAAATTAAATCTTGAAATGTCATATAAGACCTACCACCTATTCGGGGAACCAAGTTTGAACGAATTAGTTTGTGAAGGACACTGTTCAAAGGTCTAGTTTCAACCACTTTAAGCAATTTTATCAATTCAGTTGTGGAACAGTCTTTAACTAATCTTAACTGATTAAACACAGATAAATTTTTAAACACAATTGGGCCTTTGAGGGTGAACGGACAATCCCTAAAACATGGGATATAAAATAATGAGCCCAATAAATTAGAGTAAATAAATATAGATCTATTATGAACAAGAGTAGTGATGTGATCAGATTTTTTTGACATATTACTAAAGAATTGTTTGATCAACACTGGCTATGTAGATTTGCACGGTGATAACATAGCCCCTAACCCAATGTTTTCAAATAACTCTGTGACCCCTATTTTATGGAACAAAGAAAAATAAACAAATTTTCCATAAAAAAATGTGCTTAGTTATCGTAAGAAGTTGAACTCGCTTATTATATTTAGGAGTTCTAAAGATTAATGGAGTACCTAGAACGTTTGGGATTGACAGAGACGAGGGATCAAGGATGCGCACAGAGTCAGAAGACGTGTCATTTGAATGTATTTGTTTGCGCTTTGTTCGTTTTGTCGAAACCCCTAAATATGAGACCTTTGCTTCCTTTCATACAAGATACCGACTGGGAGCCACTATGAGACCTCCTCGTGCTTTTGCCATCAAGAGTGGTTAGAAGATAGTTTGTAGAGAGCAACTTTCCCAAACATTAACTCTTGAGAGAGACTGTGAGCAGAGAGAACGAAATAAAGATGGAGGGGGTCGGATAAAAGAAATAACGAAGGCAGAGGAATCACGGTTACACCCCTTTTATTTGAATAATTCTAGATTTACCCATATTTTTGACCCAAAAACTTTACCCGCAAATATGACAAATAACTGTGGTCTACTTTTGGGTTAAAGATATGAATACAGTGAGATTAAACTCTTTTATCTTATTTACAGGTAAGTGTAGAAGATAAAAAAAAAAAAGGTAAGTATAGAAGTACCCCTTTTATTTTTAATTCTCACTCAAAATTCCTTTTTGACCAAAAATATCAAAATTACCCTTAAGTCAATTAAGATAACCAAGACAAGAATAGTGTAAGATATATATTGCACCTTTCAAATCATAATATATCTACACTTAGTCCATACACAGATTCATATAGGACACATAATCAAAACATTGCAGTTAAATACATGATGTCACTTTATATGCAGATAGCCGTGCCCATTTCCCTTTGTAATGTGCAAAAATGTTATTCACTTAAAGATTTTGTGAAAATATCAGTCAATTAATGCTCAATAAGAATAAATACTAGTTCGATTAAACTTCTAACAACATTGTCTCTTAAAAAATGATATCTAACCTCAATATACTTAGTACGAGAATGAAACATAGGATTTTTAGAGATATCTATGGTACTAGTATTGGCATATTTTCACAAATAATATTAAAATCATGTAATGTTTGAATCATCTACAAAATTTATGAATAACAACTACCTGTTGCCAAATATTTACCTTCTATAGTGGACAAGGTAACTGATGCTTTTTTCTTACTATGACAACCAGCAAGCCTTTAACTTAAAAATTCACAAGCACCATTTGTGCTTCTTCTGTCCACCAGGCATCCTGCATAATCTACATTTGCGTATCCAATGAGTTCAAAACTAAGAGATACATGATAAAATAAACCAAGATTATTTGTACCAAATAAATACACAAATATTCTTTTTATCGCTTTAAGATGTGATTCTTTTAGTTGAGCCTGAAATCTCGCACATAAGCTCACTTTACATAATGTCTGGTCTAGATGCAGTTAAGTATAACAATCACCATATCATTCCTCTATACATTATTATATCCACATATTTACTTGAAGCATCAGTTGATAGCTTGACAATTATGCTCATAAGGGTTGTCTTAGGTTTGGTATTTTCAAACCCAAATCTCTTCAATAGCTCTTTTATATACTTTGATTGGTGAATATAAATACCTTCCGTATATTATTGTATTTGAAGCCCCGATAAGTAGTTTAATTCACCCATTAAACGCATATCAAATTCATTTCACATGCATTGAGAAAATCACTCGCACAAAGAGTTAGTAGTAGCTCCAAAAATAATATCATCGACGTAAATTTGCACAAGAAGTAAATCTTTATTATTTGTTTTAATAAAAAGTGTAAAATCAATTTTACGACGATTAAAACTATTTTCTAAAAGAAACTTGCTTAGTCAATTGTACTAGGCTTTTGGAGATTGTTTCATTCTTTAATTTAAACATATAATGTAGATATTTTTCATGTTCAAAACCTGGTGGTTGCGGCTGCTTAACATAAAATTCTTCACTTAAATACCCATTTATGAAAGAATTTTTTACATCCATTTGATATAATTTAAATTTTCTGTAGCGGGCATACATAATCTAACAAGATTCTTATTGCTTCTAACCTTGCAACAGGGGCAAATGTTTCTTTATAATTTATTATTTCCTGTTGATTATAGCCTTGAGCTACCAACCTAGCTTTTTTTTCTTCTAGTAATTACACCATTTTCATCTAGTTTATTTTTTTTAATCTATTTTATACCAACTATTGATGCATTCTTAGGAGGTTTAACATGATCTCATACCTAGCACCGTTCAAACTGATTTAACTCTTACTATATGGCAAGTGTCCAATTTTCATCTTGAATTACTTCTTTGATACATTTAAGTTCTATTTGAGACAAAAATGCTAAAAAAACATAAAGATTATGCTTCTTGTTGTCATTCTTTTGTTCGTATCACTAATGATCAAATTTGGATGATGATTGTAACGCCTCCAAAACCCTCG
Organism: Hedera helix; assembly: GCA_947179155.2. Taxonomy (NCBI): domain Eukaryota; kingdom Viridiplantae; phylum Streptophyta; class Magnoliopsida; order Apiales; family Araliaceae; genus Hedera; species Hedera helix. The sequence goes on from OX359276.1 coordinate 34,606,926, forward strand.
CACTATCTACGGCGGACCTTGTGCGCTAAACTCCATACATTTACCAACTTAACCAATGATCTCATAATCATAATGGTTAAATTAGTCTATTTTAGACTATACATTAAAATTTTCTCTTACTTAGTCCCTAGATCTTAATTTGATCTCAATTTCATTATTTATACAAGTATCAACTTGTAGTTCATCGATATAAATGGATAACACCATATATAACAGTCCAATTTTAACTTTTTGACCCACAATTGTTTAACCGTCACCAAGACTGAAAAACACCCTTCAGTGTAACCATCAATTCAGACTGGAAACACTCATGATAGTACTTCAGGTGATCATCCTGTTATACCATATTATCATTTTAAAGACGCGGTATATTACCTCTACTGGATTCATACATCCATTACTTTATCATAACCGAATGTGCCTAGTCGAAACAATTGACATTGACTCATATTTAAACCATTCAAACTTTTGAAAAGCAATCTTATGACTGTATACCACACCCTGCGAAGTGTACTAATGACTCATTGTAAGACCCCGAATTTTATGAAATATAAAATTTAATTTTTCTTCATATATATTTTTTTCCCCCTGAAACAGTAGGTAGTTAAATTGATAAAGTTAAAAGTCAAGGATGTTATGTGCAAATTATATTATGTCAGACAATATTCTTTTGGTCGGGGAATATTCGTTCTGTCGGGGAATATTCGTACGACGGCGCCGTACGAACCAATCATTGGTGGACCCCACAAAGAATAATTGTCGGATACAGAAAATGACATAAACAATTTTTTAAATGGTCAATGGCACTATCACTTTTAATTGTTAAAATATCCGATGGTAAAAGAATAGTAATATACGGTATTACAAGTAACATACGGTATTGCACAGTAGCACACGGTATTGCACAGTAGCACACGGCATTGCACAGTGTTTCGTATTATTAAACTGATAAAGTGGTTATCGTACAATATTTGACTTTATTGTCACATGCACAATAATTCATGTTATTAAATTGATAATTGTCACAGTAGCATATGCACAGTAATTCACATTATTGAATCAATAATTGTCATAACACAGTAACATAATCTTTCTTTTGCATACTTTCTGTATTATTGTTATCTCTATTATGGTGTTATTTAAACAGTTGTATTTCATTAATTAATTGACTTGATATCTAACTCAGAAAGCCAACTACACTGTATTTATAACAATTAGTCATAATAATGAATAAGTGTGGATTATTGTTGAATAATTGAATTGATAAAGTTATTTGTTTATAATATAAAGTTAGGTAATATAAAATGAATGGTATAGATTAAAGATAATATAGAATTTAAAATGGATGGTGTAGATTAAAAGATGATCTTTAAATGAATGGTTTAGATTAAGGAAATCTTAAAAGATGAAATGAATGGTATAGATTAAAGATAATATAGAATTTGAAATGGATGATGTAAATTAAAAGATGATATTTAAATGAATGGTTTATCTTAAAAGATGAAATGAATGGTATGGATTAAACATTATCTTGAAATGAACGGTTTGGATTAAAATAGGAAATCTTGGTTATGATAAGATTTTTGGCTATAAATAGAGGCCTTAACTTAAGGATTTTTCATAAAATTCCTTACTTGTTCTTTCTTTCTCTCTCTAAATACTTCTTGTGAAAGTTTTCTCTAAGTGTGCTTGAGTCATTTTGAGTATTTGTGAAGATTTATAAGTGTACGTGTACTGTTCAAGTTAATCAACCTCATTTAAATCAATATCCAGTCACGTGTTAAGGTAAAGGATTATCATTATTTGATTCTCAAAAATAATATCGTTTCTTTCTTACTCATAAGACGTGCCATTTATTTCCATGTATTAATTTATGGGAATAACCTTACGGCGCGGATTACCGCCTGTTGGTGAATAACCTTTCGTATTCATTCCTTATTAATCTCTGAGAATAACCTTACGGTGCGGATTATCGCCTGTTTGGTGAATGACTCTTCGTATTCAATTTTTATTAAATTGTGGGAATAACCTTACGGTGCGGATTATCGCCTGTTGGTGAATAACCTTTCGTATTCATTCCTTATTAATCTCTGAGAATAACCTGACTACGCGGATTACCGCATGTTTGGTGAATTACTCTTTGTATTCATTTCTTATTTGTCTCTTGTGGAAATAATTTGTTTACACGAATTATCACATGACACTTTTATTGCATATTCGTTTATAATATCATTTTCTTTCATATTCGTAAGTGATATTATTTTCCTTTATACTCATAAGGGATACCATCTTTTTCATCTTCCATTATTCAAACTTACTATGGTAAGGGATATTAATTTTCTTCACCTTTTGTTAATCAAACCTGCTACGGTAAGGGATATTATTTTCTTTCATACACCTAAATCGAAACTTATTATGAAACTATTGCTTCTATAATTCCTGAAAATATTATATGTTCCATAATAGTTGCACTTCATCATTTCAATTGAACCATCCTATTTACGTGAACCTTTCTATTGAACTGTAACCGTTATTCTGAACTGTGGATCTTGAATATCATTTTTAAATTTCACTCCACATCATGTTGACAATTTGGACATTATTTGAATCTGTACAAAGTAAACTTCTGATACTTATTGTTTATCCTGTTTCTTCTATTCATCATTTATATCATTCTAATCATCCAAATTCAAGTTGTTGTGAATATCTGTGGCCGGGGGCACAGATGCGATATAATTGTTGAACAGATGATAGGTTAAAGGCGATATAATAGGTTAAAGGCGATACATCTGTTCGGTGTCTTTTATGGCACGTGGTGAATGTTCTCTTTGGCCCGTAGTGCAAAGATGAACTGTTGTTTGGTATGATTATGACCAAAGGCTGAATCTGGTATAATCATGACCGTTGGTGTTATATTGAATGTCTTTGGCCCGTAGTGCAAAGATGAACTGTTGATCTGCATGATTATGATCAGGAACTGTGAATTTGTATTATCTTGACTAATGGTATTTCAGATGATAAAAGTTGATGATGTTTTTCCTAAAAAGAGAATCGAGTGGACATTATAGTCTGCATTATTCTTCTAATAGATTGCTCATTCCGCTGCAATTATTGATCTGAACGTTGTTTAAGAATTTAACTGCAGTTTTTGATACAAACCTTGTAGTCTATTGTATTCTATCAAGAACTCAACTGTTGAAGGCTAATGATAATTTACTTGTCATTATCTTAGTCATGATATTCTTTACTGGGCTATTTGAGCTCACCCTTTCTTTTGTTCCATTGTTTTTCAGAAAATGAGAGAGTAGCCGGGTCTAGCAGGGGAATGGAGTGACGGTCCGAGTGATAGCTATTGCAGTCTTCACATGTTGTATATAGTGTGACAATAATTGTGAAGACTTAGTTGTGTATTATTATACACTGTATTGTTGAACGTTATTCTATCTTGTAATAATTTTGTTGTAGTCTTTTGACGACTCAAGTTTGGGCTGTATGAGCCCAGATTTGGGGGCGTCACACTCATTATGTATTATTTTCACACCAAGTTAAATGGGGTGTTAATGAATAATTTTTTTTTTTATTCTTCTCATTAAATACGTATAGCCAAAACAATTAGTATAGACATACAAATAACATAGCTAAAAAAATTATTTTGAAAATCAATTTTATGACTTTATCATACCCACATCAGGTAACAATGCGTTAATGACTTACGATCATAACCTTACCATTTGACTATGTGTTCATGATAAAATTCATTAAATTTAACTCTGTCTCACTTAAAAAAATTAGCATAGACCAAAAGCTAACGAAATTTGTTAGTTCAATGATTGAACAATTCTTTTCAAATGCACACAAGTACGAATGTATTCATAAAGATCTAGCATAACTAGAAGATTTTGAAATACCCTTAATCTTCTATCTTTTCCATTATTCTCTAACTATAATACAAGTTTTACAAATATATAGTAATATAGTAAACTGGTTGGTTGTTTTTAACCATAAGAACAAATATATCAGTTCCCCTTCTTATCAACACGGATTGAAAATGTTTCAGTGCATATCAGTCTCTGCCAATATCACACTGAAATGACAATTTTGTAGCTGTATCTCATAGTTGGTTTGACTGACATATCATAGCCCCCGCCCATACAAGAGTTCGTTCACACAATAACTAACATACTAATATCTTTTAAAACTATAGTTTTGACGTAACAACTAAAAACTAATCAATATACATATGAGAAAATAATCACCTTCTTAGAATATATACAATAAATAGTTTGATACAAGATTTTAATTTACTTATCCATATAGTGAACTGAGTGTTTACTCCACCCCCCATGAACTAATGAATCAGTTCCCCGTCTTATTCACATTATCCTCAAATGATCTCATTCAGTGTGTAATTTGCTCTGAAAACACTGACCATGAATCATCCATACCAGCAATGTAATTAGATCGGTTCTCTGAAGTATATTAAATTCTTTCGCATACAAGAAAGTCATTCTACTTAATTTTGCTAACATGAGTTTTCAATTGAAATCCATACTCATTATCTAACTATGAATTTTTTTTAATTCATTCCTTTATCATTTACATTTCTCGATGAGTTTACTTCTTTGCTTTGTCAGGTCTTTATGCAAATATAATTACACATAATACAAAACACATCGTTTTATTTTGATGAAACAGTTTCACATAACAATATTTAAGACTTTATTTTATTTTATTACTAGCTTGATAACTCTTTATGATTTCATTTATCTTCAGATATTCTTGTAAAGAGTTTATCTTTATTCAGTATATTTCTTTCACATAATAATTTTTATGTATTAAGATTAAATCAAATTTATACGTATCTTTTAATTATCTATAGACTCTTTACAAGTCCATTTACTTTTAATCTATCAGAATATATCCTAAGGTACTTATTACCTATAATCCACTGCTCTAATACCAACTGTAACCATCATTAAATAGCACCTTATACTATTACCTATCAGTTTGCCACCGCATTTATACGGAGTCCCCTACGGAGAGTTTAGCTTCGGTGCCTCCCATAACGGACAGTTATCAGCTAGAGTCTCGGGACTCTTTAATAGCTCTAATACCAACTGTAACACCCCCAAAAATCCCCGCACTCGCAACGGCGGACCTTGTGCGTTAACTTCATACATCTACTGACTTAACTAATAATCCTATAATCATATTGGTTGAATTAGTCTATTACAGACTATAAAATTCTTTAACTTCGTCCCTAGATTTTAACTTTGTCTTGATCTCATCCTTTCTACAAGTATCAACTTGTAGTTTATCTATATGCATGGATATCACCATATATGCCTGTCAAATTTTAACCTTAATATTTAAATATTCTATAACTTTACATATTCAAGATTCACGGCATTAAATCATTAGGATGGTTCTTGGGAACAGAGAATCTCGCAATGAATGTTTGTATCTTCATCCGCGATAAATGTTTGCATATTTATCCATGACAAATGTTTGTATATTTGTCTAGTGCAAAATTTTCTTTCCTTACAGAACATACCCAACTAGTTAAAACTCTCATTCGAAACACATTTGGTTATAGTGATATCTCTTCATATCAATATTCTTACTTATCTAACATTCAAAATAGTAATAACAAGCTTGTACTTAGATCCGAGGAACCTAATGATGATTTTGACCATTTCACATAAATTAGTCATGTCTCGGATGCTTCCAGTACTCACAAATATTATTTACCATCCTCATTCTGATAAGTAATTCATTATTAATATTGTATTAACGTTTTACTATCTATCTGAAGTTCAGAGTATTGGCATAACATGATCAGTCCATATTACCAATACCCTCATTCAGATTAATAGAATTTTAACAATTCTATGTTATATCAAAGTAAAGAAATAACAATATTTTTAATAAATAATATCATTCATATAATATTTGGTTACATGATTTGTTTATTCGTATTACAATAGTCATCAAGACTTAATACAAATACAAGTAAATAAAACAATAAACATAATCTACTATTCTTCTTTTATTCATGATCTTCTTAACATTCTTCTTTAACTGCAAATAAATTTTATTCGAAAGAATGATCACAACGGCTCAACAAGTCTAACAAATAGCACTTACATATTTTATGCATTTTGATAAACTTTAACATACCTTAACTGAACATACTTATCAATTTAATATCACTTATAACTCACATTCTAACAATTTATATCATGTTGTCACATAAAGTATATAAATCATGTTCATAACTCGTAAACATAACACATAAGAGTTAGAAGGCTTACAAATATCAGTTGAAGGCTTCATATAACATTTATCACATAACAAATAAGAGATAGAATACTTGTACATAACAATTTGAACTAGATTTAGAAGACTTGCCTTGAAAACTAATTTTAGGGTTTCCCGATAAATCGTTAAACGCCTACATAAATGATTACGCGTACCCGAATATTAGTTTATCAAATTTTCCTTCTTATTAAGTCTTAGAATAACTTAATTAGGCCTTTTCATTATTGAAATCATTTGGTTAAGTGGCTTACTAAAAAAGTCAATTTGTAGTGCCAATACCCGAATGCCCCTTAAAGATTTTCAACTTCAACCTCTTTTACGGTAACAGCCATAACTTTGTCATACGAAAATATTTTGAGGTGATTATTGAGTCTAAATTCATTAGAATTTCATGATTTACAACTTTATTTTAGGTTACTTAAGTTGATTCTGATTTTAAGTTTTCAAAAATTGGAAAAAATAGTCAATAAGCTTACTCTGATCAACATTTTTAGAATTAACCATGTGAAACATGGTACCACTAACATTAATTTGTCCAGATATCATGTTATAAGACTCCATAACATTTTATAACATAAAAATAACAAATCATAAACCTTCTCATAGAAAGATTTATGACTTTTGCTCAAGAACACATGAAGAACACAGAGAACGACAATCGTACATGGCTACGGCTTATGTTTATTAAGCTTTAGTTATAAACTATAAAATAAAATTCGACATTACAACTACTATAAAATAAAATAAAAATGCTCAAGAACACGTGAAGAACACGGAGAACTACAACCGTACATGGTTACGACTCGTGTTCTTGAGTTTTATATAAACTAAAGATGAAAGAAAATTAAATATTACAATGACTAAGGATCGTACCTTTTGTTATTGCAAACTTTAACTATTTCTTTATAATTTTCTTGATAGTAACTAACTAGAACTCTCTCTCAATATGTGTATAGCTTTGATACTTAATTTTTTGCTTTGAAAATGAATGATAACAATGGTAAACTAAACTTGTTATTTATAGGAAAATTAAAGCTATGGTATTTTAGTCTTTGTTATAATACTTCATAGTTAAGACCCTAACTTTTATTTAATAAATTTAAATTTTTTTATATATTATTCTGAAACAGTAAAGTGTTATATTAATAAAAGTTAAGGATGTTATATGTAAATTTTATTATGTCGGGCAATATTCGAATTGTCAGAAAATATTCATTTTGTCGGGGAATATTCGATCCATACGACGACGCCGTAATAACCAATCATTGGTGGACCCTACAGTGAAATATTGCCGGATATCAAAAACGACAACATTAACCTTTTTAAATAAAAATGGTCAATGATACTATCACTTTTAGCTGTTAACATACCCGGTGATAAAAAAAATTATAGCATACATAGTATGAAGCTTTCTGGGCTTAGCTGGTTATTATCGAAGATTCGTAGAAGTATTTTCTCGAATCACCACTCCATTAATTCAACTGGCTCGAAAAAACACAAAATTCGTATGGAGCGAGGAATGCGAGAAGAGTTTTCAAGAACTCAAGAGGAGACTTATTGTGACGCCCCCAAATTCGGGCTCCTTGAACCTCGAATTTGGTGCTCACTATTCATACATTCTACTTTCATTTACCGCTACTCAAAATTACTAATAATATATATTACATCCATTAATATTCAAGTTAATACAAAATATACCTACCAAACCCCTATGGTCATCAACCTTTACATACATACAGCGTTACTAGGGTAAGTATTCCACATCTACAGCCATAATATGGATTTAAAACTACCAGCGAGGAACATTTCATCACTTCTTCATTCCGGCATCTTTCCTTTGTCTTTGTCTTTTTTATTTATACCCTCAGATTTAACATCTTTGGCTGCGTCACATTTAATCAGGCAAGAATGAGCAACCGAAGTGCTCAGCAAGTATAATGAATTGAATAACAATACATCATGAGGAAAAGAATTTATAACAATAACGTAACATAATCTCATTTCAAATCAAAGCAAATAACTGAGGAAATTATCCTTTGAAACATGATAAATGAGAATCATATTGAGGGTCACAAGACCATTGAACATAGGTTAATCAATGGTAGCACTGATAACCTGTATGTGTCATAAAGACCATAAAACCTTAAACCCGTACTCGAGGTGATCAGCCTCTCGTACCTATGATTGTGCACATCATATTACCGCATATCGTGGAGTATCGGAATTTAAAGCATCCAACAAGCTATATCCCCTGAAACAGGGTTGTTTATCTCAGTTTCTAAGAGTCCGCACCAAAATAATTTGGTATGGCTCAGCACTTAACGATAAAGAGTAATTTGAAATTCATTTGTATCAAAAGTCTAGCCGGACAAATGGCATAGACTCATAATCATCAACTCACTCATCAACAATTATGATTCGTTAAAATTTTCGTTTAAGAGTGAATGTGAGTAACAACAGAGATTTTCAATTTTAATTGAATAATTTACAACATCAATTGAAATCAATATTCAAGAAAGTGGAATAATGATAAAACTTAGGAAATAGAACTCAATTGGGATTTTAATATCTAGCATATGATAAATGGTTCAAGATTAGGGTTTAGGTACTTGCATTGACGTCCGATTATTAAATTAACGGCTAATTATCCTTTCTTGGACAACCTATAATAATAACATAATCAAATAATAATAATTTAGTAACCCGCGATATTAATTTATGTAATTAATATCACTCACAACATAATTATTCTACCCATCGAATTTATATTGGTGTTTACAATTAATTATAACCTAATTTGGTTATTTAATTTAACTGTGCCCTTTTTATGTCCTTATGTAAAACACTTAAATACTGATTGAAATTATTCTTCAAAATTGGAAAAATGTTAAATTTAATTTATAAATCATTTTTATATATTTTATTGATTTTTATATAATTTTTATTAATTTTTAAACATTTATTTTAATTAAATTAAATTCCAATGACAATCCTGTAATTATTCTGAAAATCGAAACTGGTGGCAAAATCGTAAATACGCAGAAAATCTAAGGTTGCGCATGGCGCCCCCCCCCCCCCCCCCCCCCCCGGCCAGCCAAACAACGTCGTTTGGCCCCTGCATCCGGAAAATTGGTCGTCGCGCATAGCGCGACCCTAACCCTTATCCCAATACAACGTCGTTTCATCCTGGCTTCTGGAAAAAAAAATGGCCGCCGCGCATGGCGCAGGCGGCCTTTTTCATTTTTTTCTTTTCTCTTCTGCTAGCAATTTTTACCATCATTAAATCCAATATTTGTTCCAACTTTCCATAATATACTTACTCCAAACCCTATATAATTTATACATATGCATCTAAAAATTATAACCAACAATTATTCTAATTTTTCATAAAAAGAATATTCACACTATATATAACTAAAATATATTAAATAAAAAGGATTACCTTCTAAAGCTTGATAATTCTTTAATGAAGCTTGATAAACCCCTTGTTGGCACAAAAATTTTCCTCTTGGTGGTGATAGTGGCTATGGGTGGGGGTGATGGTGGTGAAGAGAGAGAAATGAAGATGGAGGTGGAGTATATAGTTTTGTATATTAAATATTCTTACTCCTTTACTTCTTTAATATATAAGCATGCAAGTTGGTCAAAAGAGAAAAAAAAAATCTTCTCCAGCGACTTAAGTCTCATGTATGGAGGAAGTTTTCATGCATGCGTATTATTTTAATACATTACGTAGTTATTTCATGCAGTAAATACTTTATATAATGTATTTAAAATATTTATTTTAATTTACTAAAATTCATAAAAATGATTTATAATTAATATTTATACCTTTTTAAGGTACTTTACTTGATAATTTTTGTACACGCATAATAATATGCATGTAATTATATGAGGTACTTTATACATCCAAAATTAATAAAATAATACACATAACTTAATAAAATTAATTTTTTTCACGTTTTAACTTTGTTACGGATATATTACATAAGCCTCCATGTATTTTCCCACTATTACATAATATATATATATATATATATATATATATATATATATATATATATATATATATATATATATATATTATGCATTATAATAATTTCTTTCACACAATTATAACCTTGTTAATTCTCTCATTAATTTTTAATTTAATTTAGTATTAATTTCCAATATTAATTCCCATTTTATTGACACAATTCACATTACCTATTTAATTTAAATAATTAAAAGAGACACATTTTATTTATTTAAATCTTTTTACACGTCATAATATCCTGGATCTTACACTTATTTTAGCTCATGTTCTAACCATACCATCAGGATCGGGAGAATTTGTTATCTACAGCGATACAACAAGAAAAGTTCTAGATTGTGTTCTTATGCAACATGGAAAGGTTATAGCTTATACATCTCGATAACTCAAAGATTATGAGAAAAATTACCCTACTCATGATCTAAAGTTGGCAGCGGTCGTTTTCGCGTTAAAGATCTAGAAATGCTATTTGTACGGAGAAAAAGTGGATATGTATTCGGATCATAAAAACCTCAAGTATTTCTTCAATCAGAAAAAAAAAACTCGACATGCGATAACGACGTTACCTTCAGCTGTTGAAGGATTATGATCACATCATTCAGTATCAACCGGGAAAGGCGAATGTTGTAGCTATCACATTGAGTAGAGGATTATATGCGAGTACAAATGTAATACTGATAACACAAATGCACATTTTGTATGATCTACAAAAGATGGAGATAAAGCTAAAGACACCAATAACTCACATGGGGATGGCACATGTACGATTAGAACCAGCTTTAATTGATAAAATTAAAACTGCTCAAACTACATATCCAGAACTGGTGAGCATGATGAATAAAGTACAAGAATGTACTTTTTCAGAAGTGAGAATTGATGAAAAGTGATACTTTGAGTCAACTCTAAACTTTATGTTCCTAACGACCTTGAAATAAAGCATAAAATCATGATGAAAGTACACAACACACCATTTGTGATCCATCCTAGAAGTACCAAAGTATATCGTGATCTTCGACATACATTTTGGTGGAACAATATGAAGAGAGAGATCGTCGAGTTTATTTCGAGGTGTTTGACTTGTCAATGTGTCAATGCATAACATCAAGTACCTAATGGTCCATTACAACCACTTAAAGTTTCCAAATGGAAGTGAGAACACATTAATATGGATTTCGTGATGGATTTTTCCAAAGTTTCTCAAGGCTTAGATGTAATTTGGGTCATTGTAGATTGATTGACCAAGGCTGCTCATTTTTTGCCTATACGAGAAAACTATTCACTTGAATATCTTGTTGGTATGTATATAAATGAGATTGTAAGATTGTATAGCATACCAGTATCTATAGTTTTGGATCGAGATCCTAGATTCACTTTACGCCTTTGGATTGACCTATAAAAAGCTATGGGCATCGAACTACGATTCAGTTCTGCATACCATCCTCAAACGGACATGCAATCGGAAAAGACAATCCAGACACTCGAAGATCTGTTGAGGCTTTGTATATTAGACTTCAATGGAAGTTGGGACAAGCATTTATTGTTGGTTGAATTCTCCTACAACAACAGTTATCAAGCAAGTATAGACATGGCCCCATTTGAAGCTTTGTATGGCCGAAAATGTCGCTCTCCAGTATTCTGGAATGAGGTAGGAGAAGAAAAATTATTAAAACCCGAATTGGTGCGCATGACAACAAAAAAGATCCAAATAATCCGACAACGAATACAGATCGCATAAGAACTATAAAAGGGTTATGTTGATCTTCATCACAAGGATGAAAGTGTTAATGTCAGAGATTATGTATTCTTACGTGTTTCTCCATGGAAAGGAGTTAAAAGATTCAAAAAGAGAGAAACGTTCAATTCTCGATTTATTAGGCTATTTGAAATTCTGATAAATTTTGAGTATAGTAAGGTTACTCTGAAGTTTTGGTAAAGCCAAAAAGAGTGCAAGAATTTCTCAAGTGAATATTTTCTTTAAAAAGTAATAAATGCCCAAATACATACTTCACACGGTATTCATAAATCTTCTTTTATAAGACTCTTCCTTTGGAAGATTTATTTTGAAATGCTTCCCTTGGAAGATTTATTTTAAAATATTATTTCAAAAACTATTTTTGAAGTTATTATCTTTTATTCTTTACATTACAAAAATTTATATTATATAAATACTTTTGATAGTTTAAGATATACGAGTTATTCTACACCATGAAATTTATATGTGGTAGTTACTAATTATATTATAAATATATAGGTTAATCCACTACATTTAAAGTAGTCTTTTTTCACGTGATAAGGTAAGGGATATCTTTTTTTTCTCACACTATTAAATTTACTATGGTAAGTATTATTTAGTAAAATTCCTAAAATGATTATATGTTCCTTAATAGTTTGCGCTTCATTTAATATTATTTCACTTGAACCTTTCTATTTACCTGAACCTTTCTATTGAACTTTAACCGTTATTTTTGAACTATGGATCTTGAATATCATTCTTAAATTTGACTTCACATCATGTTGATAATTTGGATATTATTTGAATTTGCACAAAGTAAAATTGTAAACTTTCGATATCTATTATTTATCCTATTATTCTCTTTCTTCTATTCAACATTTATATCACTGTTATTTGTACTAATCATTAAGTATCAAGTTGTTGCGAATATCTGTGGTCTGGTGCACAGATAATAGGATAAATGTGATATAATGGTGATGTATTTTTTAGGGCACGTGGTGAATGTTTTCTTTAGCCAGAGACAAAGAAGAGCTATTATTTGGCATGATCATGACTAGTGGTGCTTCAGTTGATAAATGTTGATGATGATTTTTCTGAAAATAGAAGCTAGCAGATATCATGATCTACATGATTCTCCTAATGGTTGTTATTTCGCTGTAGTTGTTGATCTAAACTTTGTTCAAGAACTTAACTGCAGCTGTTAATTTGAAACTTATTTTTTATTTATTTCTATTAAGAACTCATTACTGTTGAAGACTATTGATAATTTATTCATCATTATCTTAGTCATGATATTCTTTATTGGGCTATTTGAGCTCACTCTTTAATTTTTATTCAATTGATCTTCAACAGGAGATGAAAGAGTAGCTGGGTCTAGCCAAAAAATGCAGTGAAGGTCTGAGTGATAGCTAGAATAGTCTTCACACATTGTAAAATATTGTGACAATAATAATGAAGAGTTAGTTGTGTATTATTTGAGTATTGTATTGTTGTATGTTATACTGTATTATAACAGTTATGTATTTTGACGACTCAAGTTTGGGTTATGTGGGCTCAAATTTGGGGGTGTCACAGTTGGTATCAAAGATTATGGATATGATCTTTAATAGAGATCTGGTGTTAGAACTAAGAGATGAGAGACGAATAGAATCAGTCACTAGTGTGTCCTACCTAAATTAATTTTTGTTGTCTAATGAGTTGGTTAGGATTTGAGGACAAGAAGTAACAAGTCAGTTTATTTAACTAACCTTTATTTTGTGAGCGCGGTTAAGAATGGCTTCTGAAAATCAGGAATGAACTATCTACTGCCTAAGGCGAATGTTGCCGAGAATCAGGAAGCGACAAAAAATTCTCCTACAAACTCAGGAAATAATGCCTTTGATAACACGATGAATGATGGTTTCTTTAGGAACTTCATGCAATTCATGCAGAATCAGGCAAGAGAAAATCCAATCAACAATAACGGTGAAAATGCTTGCAATGCACGGATAGTCAATGTCAAACAATTTAAGGAGTTGGGACCACCTAAGTTTCTAGGAAAGCCTGATCCACTCAAAGCAGAGGCATAGATCAAATAGCTAACAAAGATATTTGATGTTCTACGTTGCCCTGATGATCAGAAAGTTCTATTCGCCACCTTTATATTATGAGGAGAGACGACCATTGGTGGGAAACGGTAAAACGTACCCATCACTTAGCACTCGAGGTGTCCTGGGCAAAGTTACAGGAACTGTTTAACGAGAAGAACTTTCTAAAAAATATCCGTCACATGAAGGAGGTGAAGTTTATCAAGCTGGAGCAGGGGAACATGACTATCTCACAGTATGAGGCCAAGTTTGCCTAGTTACCCCGATTTACGCCCCATCTGGTAAACGACGAAGTAGGAATGAATCGTATGTTCTTGTGAGGTTTGAGACTCAAAATTTGCCAACACATCATCTCTCATGAATTTTGTTTATATTCAAATATTGTTGATAGGGCTCAAAGGGTGGAGCAAGAAAATAAAATATTACTGCCAACAGTCAATGACCAGCAGAGAGAGAAATAACGACAATAATCACCGGAACAAAAACTATAGAAGAGGCAATCACCATTTCAAAAGTGGTAACCACTTCGATGGTAATCCCAGTTCAAATAACGGTAAGGGGAATCAAGTGGGAACAACTTCAAGAGGAAGAGATCCTACAATGATTACAAAAGGGCACCAACATCAGCACCAGCATTGCACCAGTTTCAAGGGGGAGAAGATAGACCACCAGTAAGATGTTACAAGTGTGGTCAGAAGGGTCACATCAACCCGAACTGTACTCAACAGTCCAAGTTGTGCTATAGGTATTGGAATGAAGGACATATAGTGTGATTTTATCCTATTTTAAAATCAAGCTCAACTGCAATGATGTCAAGAGCTAGCACGGACAAGGAAAAATTTGTAGTTCAGTGGAGAGATTTTGTTGTGACATCCCAAGGGGCACGAAACCCAAACGAGGTGATAATTAGTAAGTTATTCATAAATTCTTGTGAAGTCTATGTCATGTTAGATACTGACTCTATCCACTTTTTTATCTCACCTACATATGCTCAATGTTTAAACTTGACTTCTAAAAATTTAGACTTTGACTTATCAGTTGAAATCCCTTTAGGAGAAATAGTCATTACATCTACTGTATATAAATCTTGATTAGTCCAAATCAACAATTTCACATTACCCGTTGACTTTATTTCTTTAAAAATGCATGAATTTGATGTGATTTTAGAAATTGATTGGCTAACTAACTATCATGCTAAAATTGATTATTTTCATAAGATCATTAGTTTTCATATTCCTAATCAACCTGTCGTGTAAATTCAAGTAACCAAACCATTGAAATCTATAACTGTTATTTATAGTCATAAAGTCATTCGTTTATTGAAAAATAGATGTTAAGCCATTTTAGCTCATGTCATTGATTTGAACAAAAACACGTCAAACCTGAATGATATTTCTATTATTAATCAGTTTTCTGACATTTTTCCAAAGGAACTTCATGGCTTACCCCCAAACCGTGAAATTGAATTATACATTGATCATGAACCTGGTACTAAGCCCATTTCAAAATGTCCATATTGAATGGCTCCCATTGAACTACAAGAGTTAAAAGTCCAACTACAAGAATTAGTGGATACTGGTTTTATACGTCCGAGTGCATTACCTTGGGGTGCTCCTGTTCTTTTTATTAAGAAGAAGGACGGGAGTATGAGACTGTGCATTGACTACTAAGAGTTAAATCATGTCACTATAAAAAAAATAGGTACCATTTACCTCGGATTGGTAACATATTCGATCAATTGCAAGGTGCTCAATATTTCTCGAAGATTAATCTCCGTTCTGGATATCATCAGTTAAAAGTTAAAGTTGGGGACTTTCCAGAGACTACTTTTAGAACTCGTTATGGGCATTATGAGTTCTTAGTCATGGCTTTTGGACTAACCAATGCCCCTGCAATTTTCATGGACATAATGAACCGAATATTCAAGAAATATTTGGATCATTTTGTGATTGTCTTTATTGATCACATCCTCATATACTCCAAGGGTAGTAAGGATCATGAATAACACTTGAGATTAATACTCCAAAAGTTTCGTGAGAACAAGTTATATGTCAAGTTAAAGAAATGTGAGTTCTAGCTTGAGGAAGTCACATTCCTTGGGTGTATGATTTCTAGTTAGGGAATATCAGTTGACTTTGTGAAGATTGAAGCAATATTAAATTGGGAGAAACCTAAATCACTAACTGAAGTACGAAACTTTCTGGGCTTAGCTGGTTATTATCGAAAATTCGTATAAGAATTTTCTCGAATCACCACTCTATTAACTCAGCTGACTCAAAAAAACACAAAAATCGTATAGAGCGAGGAATGCGAGAAGAGCTTTCAAAAACTAAAAAGGAGACTTGTTTCAGCTCATGTTCTAAACATACCATCAAGATCGGAAGAATTTATCATCTACAGTGATGCTTCAAGAAAAGGTCTATGTTGTGTTCTTATGCAACATGGAAAGGTTATAGCTTATGCATCTCGATAACTCAAAGATTATGAGCAAATTACCCTACTCATGATCTAGAGTTGGCAGCGGTCGCTTTCGAGTTAAAGATCTGGAGACACTACTTGTACGGGGAGAAAGTGGATATCTATACGGATCATAAAAGCCTCAAGTATTTCTTCACTTAGAAGGAACTCAATATGCGACAATGACATTGGCTTAAGTTGTTGAAGGATTATGATCACACCATCCAGTAGTACCCAGGAATTGCGAACCTTTAGCTTACGCATTAAATAGAAGATCATATGCGAGTATATATGTAATACTGACAACATAAATGCGCATTTTATACGATTTACAAAAAATAGAGATAGAGCTAAAGACATTAGGGACCCATATGAGGATGGCGCATGTACGAGTAGAACTGGCTTTAATCGATAAAATTAAAATTGCCCAAACTACTGATTCAGAACTGGTGAGCATGATGTAGAAAATACAAGAAGGTACTATTCCAGAAGTGAAAATCGACGAGAAATGAATACTTTGAGTCAATTATAGACTCTGTGTTCCTAACGACCTTGAAATAAAGCATAAAATCATGATGGAGGCACACAACACACCATTTGCGATCCATCCTAGAAGTGCCAAAATGTATCGTGATTTTCTACATACATTTTGGTGGAACAATATGAAGAAAGAGATCGAGGAGTTTATTTTAAGGTATTTAACTTGTTAATATGTCAAGCCAGAGCATCAACTACCTAAGGGTCCATTGCAACCACTTGAAGTTCCCGAATGAAAGTGGGAACACATTAATATGAATTTCGTGACGGATTTTTTTAAAGTTTCTCAAGGCTTAGATGCAATTTGGGTCATTGTAGATCGATTGACCAAGGCTGCTCATTTCTTGCCTATACGAGAAAACTATTCACTTGAACATCTTGCTGGTACGTACATGTGACGCCCCCAAATCTGGGCCCACACAGCCCAAACTTGAGTCGTCAAAAGACTACAACAAAATTATTACAACAAAGCACAACGTACAACAATACAGTGTATAATAATACACAACTAAGTCTTCACTATTATTGCCACACTATTTTACAAAACGTGAAGACTATGATAACTATTCCTCGGACCCTCACTCCATTCCCCGGCTAGACCCTGTTATGTTTTCATCTCCTGTTGAAAAACAATGGAACAAAAGAAAGGGTGAGCTCAAATAGCCCAGTAAAGAATATCATGACTAAGATAATGACGAATAAATTATCATTAGTCTTCAACAGTTGAGTTCTTGATAGAATACAATAGACTACAAGGTTTATATCAAAAACTGCAGTTAAATTCTTAAACAACGTTCAGATAAATAATAGCAGCGGAATGAGTAATCTATTAGAAGAATAATGCAGACTATAATGTCCACTCGGTTCTCTTTTTAGGAAAAACATCATCAACTTTTATCATCTGAAATATCATTAGTCAAGATAATACAAATTCACAGTTCCTGATCATAATCATGCACATCAACAGTTCATCTTTGTACTACGGCCAAAGATATTCAATATAGCACCAACGGTCATGATTATACCAGATTCAGCCTTTGGTCATAATCATACCAAACAACAGTTCATCTTTGCACTACGGGCCAAAGAGAACATTCACCACGTGCCATAAAAGACACCGAACAGATGTATCGCCTTTAACCTATTATATCGCCTTTAACCTATCATCTGTTCAACAAATATATCACATCTGTGCCCCCGGCCACAGATATTCACAACAGCTTGATTTTTGGATGAATAGAATGATATAAATGATGAACAGAAGAAATAGGATAACAATAAGTATCGGAAGTTTACTTTGTACAGATTCAAATAATGTCCAAATTGTCAACATGATGTGGAGTGAAATTCAAGATCCACAGTTCAGAATAACGGTTACAATTCAATAGAAAGGTTCACGTAAATAGGAAGGTTCAGTTGAAATAATGAAGTTCAACTATTATGGAACATATAATATTTTCAGGAATTATAGAAGCAATAGTTCCATAATAATTTTGATTTAGGAGTATGAAAGAAAATAATATCCCTTACCGTAGCAGGTTTGATTAACAAAAGGTGAATGAAATTAATACAAAGGGTTATTCACCAACAGGCGGCAATCCGCTCCATAAGGTTATTCCCACAATTTAATAGAATTTGAGTACAAAGAGTTATTCACCAAACAGGCGGCAATCCGCTCCGTAAGGTTATTCTCAGAGATTAATAATGAATGAATACGAAAGGTTATTCACCAACAGGCGGCAATCCGCTCCGTAAGGTTATTCCCACAATTTAATAGAATTTGAGTACAAAGAGTTATTCACCAAACAGGCGGCAATCCGCTCCGTAAGGTTATTCTCAGAGATTAATAATGAATGAATACGAAAGGTTATTCACCAACAGGCGGCAATCCGCTCCGTAAGGTTATTCCCACAATTTAATACATGGAAATAAAAGGCACGTCTTATGAGTAAGGAAGAAACAATATTATTATCGAGAATCAAATAATGATAATACCTTACCATAGTATGTTTGAATAATGGAAGATGAAAAAGATGGTATCCCTTACCGTAACACGTGACTGGATATTGATTTAAATGAGGTTGATTAACTTGAACAGTACACGTATACTTATAGATCTTCACAAATACTCAAGATGACTTAAGCACACTTAGAGAGAACTTTCACAAGAAGTATTTAGAGAGAGAAAGAAAGAACAAATAAGGAAGTTTATGAAAAAACCTTAAGTTAAGGCTTCTATTTATAGCCAAAAATCTTATCATTCATTTAATCTAAACCATTCATTTAAAGATCATCTTTTAATCTACACCATCCATTTCAAATATTATATTATCTTTAATCTACACCATTCATTTCATATCACCTAATAATCACCTAACTTTATATTATAAACAAATCAATTTAATTATTCAACAATAATTCACACTTTAATCTACACCATTCATTTCATATCACCTAATAATCACCTAACTTTATATTATAAACAAATCAATTCAATTATTCAACAATAATTCACACTTTAATCTACACCATTCATTTCATATCACCTAATAATCACCTAACTTTATATTATAAACAAATAACTTTATCAATTCAATTATTATGACTAATTGTTATAAATACAGTATAGTTAGCTCTTAGATATCAAGTCAATAAATTAATGAAATACAACTGTTTAAATAACATCATAATAGAGATAACAATAATGTAAAATAAAGCATACGTTACTATGTAATGACAATTATTGATTCAATAATGTGAATTACTGTGCATATGTTACTGTGACAATTATTAGGTTCAATAATTTTAAAAACAGTGCAACAACAATTATTGACTCAATGATATAAAATACAGTGTAATGACAATTATTAAATCAATAATGCAAAATACTGTGTAACAACAATTATTGAATTGATAATATAAAATATTATGCAGTGACAATTATCGATGAAATGATGCGTAACAGTTACGGTGTCAATTATCAGACCAAAAATATGAGACACTATGCAATACCGTGTGTTACTGTAGAGTACCGAGTGCTACAGAAAATACCAATAACTACCGTATGCTACTATTCTTTTATCACCGGTATTTTAACAGTTCCGTTGACTATTTTTATTTAAAAAGGTTATTTCTGTCATTTTCTATATCCGACAAATATTCCGTTGTGGGGTCCACCAATAATTTGTTATTTCGGCGCCGTCAGACCAAACGAATATTCCCCGACCAAACGAATATTCCCCGACAAAGCGAATATTGTCCGACAAAATAAAATTTGCACATAACATCCTTAACTTTTAACTTTATCGATTTAACCACTTACTGTTTAAAAAAATATCTATATGAAGAAAAATTAAATTTTGTATTTCATAAAATTCGGGGTCTTACAACCTCCCCTCCTTATGAAATTTCGTCCCCGAAATTGACGTACCTGACATATCGAAGAGGTAAGGATACTTAGATTTCATCTCAGATTCTAGCTCCCAGGTCATTTCCTCAGTATCTTGGTTCCTCCATAAAACCTTAACTTGAGGTATAACCTTTGAGCGTAGGATCTGCTCCTTCTTATCCAGGATCTTAACAGGTACCTCCTCGTATGTTAAATCCTCTGCTATAACGTCTGGTTCTAACTCAATGACGTGGTTTGGGTCCTTCACATATTTACGTAACATAGATATGTGAAAAACGTTATGGATGCGAGACATACTTGGTGGTAGGGCTAGTCTGTAGGCTACGGTTCCTATTCGATCGAGGATTTCTAATGGGCCAATAAATCGAGGGTTAAGCTTTCCTCTCTTTTCGAATCTCGTAACCCCTTTCCATGGAGAAACACGTAAGAATACATGATCTCCGACGTTGAAACTTTCGTCTCTCCGATGAAGATCAGCATAACTCTTTTGTCGTTCTTGTGCGGTCTGTATTCGTTGTCGGATCATTTGGATCTTTTCGGTCGTCAAGCGTACCAGCTCGGGTCCCAACAATTTTGCTTCTCCTACCTCATTCCAACATATTGGAGAGCGACACTTCCTTCCATACAATGCCTCGAATGGAGCCATGCCTATGCTTGCTTGGTAACTGTTGTTGTAAGAAAATTCCACCAACGGCAAGTACTTATCCCAACTTCCTTTGAAGTCTAATACACAAAGTCTCAAAAGATCTTCAAGGGTCTGGATCGTCCTTTCCGATTGTCCGTCCGTTTGAGGATGGTATGCAGAACTAAAACGTAGTTCAGTGCCCATAGCTTTTTGTAGACTGATCCAAAAGCGTGAAGTGAATCTAGGATCTCGATCAGAAACTATGGAAACTGGCATGCCATGCAATCTCACGATCTCATTTATGTACATACCGGCAAGACGTTCAAGTGAAAAGTTTTCTCGTATAGGCAAGAAATGAGCAGATTTGGTCAATCTATCTACGATCACCCAAATTGCATCTAAGCCTTGAGAAACTTTTGGAAGACCCGTCACGAAGTCCATATTGATGTGTTCCCACTTCCATTCGGGAACTTCAAGTGATTGTAATGGACCTTTAGGAACTTGATGTTCTGCCTTGACACGTTGACAAGTTAGGCACCTTGAGATAAACTCCGCAATCTCTCTTTTCATATTGTTCCACCAAAATGTATGTCGAAGATCTCGATACATCTTGGTACCTCCTGGGTGGATTGCAAACGGCGTGTTGTGTGCCTCCATCATGATTTTATGCTTTAATTCAGGATCGTTAGGAACACAGAGTCGAGAGTTGACTCGAAGTATTCCTTTCTCGTCGATTCTTGCTTCGGGAATGGCACCTTCTTGTACTTTCTTTATCATGTTTATCAGTTCCGGATCGGTAGCTTGAGCAGCTTTAATTTTATCGATTAAAGTTGGTTCTACTCGCACGTGAGCAATCTTCGAGTGGGTCCCTGGTGTCTTTAGCTCTATCTCCATCTTTTGCAAGTCGTACAAAATACACTTTTGTGTTGTCAGCAGTGCACTTGTACTTGCATAAGATTTTCTGCTCAAAGCGTCAGCTACAACGTTCGCCTTTCCCGGGTGATACTGGATTGTGTGGTCATAATCCTTTAACAGCTCAAGCCAACGTCGTTGTCGCATGTTGAGTTCCTTCTGGGTGAAGAAATACTTGAGACTTTTATGATCCGTATAGATATCCACTTTTTCTCCGTACAAGTAGTGTCTCCAGATCTTCAACGCGAAAACGACTGCTGCCAACTCTAGATCATGAGTAGGATAATTTTTCTCATAATCTTTGAGTTGTCGAGAGGCGTAGGCTATAACCTTTCCATGTTGCATAAGGACACAGCCTAGACCTTTGCCAGAAGCATCGCTGTAGATAACAAATTCTCCTGATCCTGATGGTATGGTCAGAACAGGAGCTGAAACCAGTCTCTTCTTGAGTTCTTGGAAACTTTTCTCGCATTCCTCGCTCCATATGAATTTTGTGCTTTTCCGAGTAAGCTGCGTTAATGGAGTGGCGATTCGAGAAAATCCTTCTACGAATCTCCGATAATAACCAGCTAGACCCAGAAAATTCGGTTACTGTTTTGGGTTGTTCCCAATTTAGTACCGTTTCAATCTTCGCAGGATCGACTGATATTCCTTGACTAGAAATCACATGCCCAAGAAACGCGACCTCCTCAAGCCAGAACTCACATTTCTTCAACTTGGCATATAATTTGTTTTCACGGAGCTTTTGTAGTATCAATCTCAGGTGTTGTTCATGATCCTCGCGACTCTTGGAGTATATGAGGATGTCATCAATAAAGACAACCACAAAATGATCCAAATGTTCTTTGAATATCCGGTTCATCATGTCCATGAAAGCTGCAGGAGCATTAGTTAGTCCAAAAGGCATGACTAAGAACTCATAATGCCCATAACGAGTTCTGAAAGCAGTCTTTGGAATGTCCTCAGCTTTAACCTTTAACTGATGATATCCAGAACGGAGATCAATCTTTGAGAAATGTTGAGCGCCTTGCAATTGATCAAACATGTCATCAATCCGAGGTAACGGATACCTGTTCTTGATGGTGACATGGTTCAATTCTCGGTAGTCAATGCACAATCTCATACTCCCGTCTTTCTTCTTCACAAATAGAACAGGAGCACCCCAAGGTGATGCACTCGGACGAATGAAACCGGTATCCAACAATTCCTGTAGTTGGACTTTTAACTCTTGAAGTTCAATGGGAGCCATTCGGTAGGGAGCTTTGGAAATGGGCTTGGTACCGGGTTCAAGATCAATATAAAAATCAATTTCACGGTTTGGGGGTAAGCCAGGAAGTTCTTCAGGAAAAACGTCAGGAAACTCATTAACAATGGGAATATCATTCAAGTTTGACGTATTTTTGTTCAAATCAGTGACATGAGCTAAAAAGGCTTGACATCCGTTTTTCAATAAACGAATGGCTTTATGGCTAGAAATAACAGTTATAGATTTCAATGGTTTAGTTGCTTGAATTTGCATGACAGGTTGATTAGGAATATGAAAACTAATAATCTTATGAAAACAATCAATTTTAGCATGATGGGTAGTCAACCAATCAATTCCTAAAATCACATCAAATTCACGCATCTCCAAAGAAATAAGGTCAACAGATAATGTGAGGTTGTTGATTTGAACTAGGTAAGATTTATAAACAGTAGATGTAATGGTCATTTCTCCTAATGGGGTTTCAACTGATAAGTCAAAGTCCAAGTTTTCAGGAGTTAAGTTTAAACGCTGAGCACATGCAGGTGAGATAAAAGAATGGGTAGAGCCAGTATCTAACAAAGCGTAGACTTCACGAGAATTTATGAATAGCTTACCGGTTATCACCTCGTTCGAGTTTCGCGCCATTTGGGATGTCACAACAAAAGCTCTCCCTTGAACTACAGATTTTCCTTTATCCGCGCTAGCTTTTGGTATCATCATTGCAGCTGGACTTGATTTTGTGGCAGGACAAAACCGCGCAAGATGACCCTCTTTCCCACAACTGTAGCACTTTTTAGACTGCAGAGTACAGTTTGGGCTGATGTGACCTTCCTGACCACACCTATAGCATCTCACTGGTGGTCGATCTTCTCCCCTTGAAACTGGGGTCGGTGCTGGTGTTGGTACTGGTGCTGGTGCCCTTCCATAATTATTATGGAATCTCTTTCTTTTGAAATTGTTCCCACTAGATTCTCCTCTTCTATTATTTGGTGTGGAATTACCACCGAAGTGTTGGTTACCTCCTCGATGGTTTTCGTTCCTGTGGTTGTTGTCACTCCTTTCTCTATGCTGATCATTAACTCTTGGCTGCAATGTTTCATCTGTTTGCTCCACCCTTTGAGCCCTATCTACAACATCTGAATACAAACTGAATTTATGAGAACTAAGTTGTTGACGAATTTTGAGTCTCAAACCTCTCAGGAACATTCGACTCATTCGTGCTTCGTCATCTACTAGATGAGTCGCAAAACGAGACAGTTCAGTAAACTTAGCTTCATATTGAGAAACTGTCATGTTTCCCTGCTCCAGCTTAATGAATTCCACTTCCTTCATATGGCGGATGCTTTCTGGGAAGTACTTCTCGTTAAACAGTTCTTCGAATTCTGTCCAAGACATTTCGAGTGCTGAAGGTTGGATACGTTTTACCGCTTCCCACCAATGGTCCGCCTCACCTCGTAACATAAAAGTGGAAAATGGCACCTTCTGATCATCAGCGCATTGTAAGACATCAAGTATTTTTGTCGTCTGCTTCAGCCATGCCTCCGCTTTGAGTGGGTCAGGCTTCCCGTGGAATTCAGGTGGTCCTAATTCTTTAAATTGCTTAACAGTGACCATCCTCAAATTGCCAGCGTTTCTACCGTTATTATTGACTGGATTTCCTCTTCCTTGATTCTGTATGAACTGCATGAAATTCCTAAAGAATCCATCGTTCATCATGTTATCAGGAACATTATTTCCTGAGTTGGCAGGAGGATTGTTTGGGGCCTCTTGATTCTCGGCTACATTTGCTTCGGGTATTCCATAGTTAACCTCTTGATTTTCAGATGCCATACCTAACTGTGGTCACAAAATAAATGTTAGTTCAAATAAACTGACTCATCACTTCATGTTCCTACATTCAAATCGACTCATTAGATAATAAAATCTATTTTAGGTAGGACACACTAGTGACTGATTCTATTCGTCTCTCCCCTCCTAGTTCTACCCTAGATCGCCATTAAAGACCATATCCCTAAGCTCTGATGCCAACTGTGATGCCCCCAAATCTGGGCCCACACAGCCCAAACTTGAGTCGTCAAAAGACTACAACAAAATTATTACAACAAAGCACAACGTACAACAATACAGTGTATAATAATACACAACTAAGTCTTCACTATTATTGCCACACTATTTTACAAAACGTGAAGACTATGATAACTATTCCTCGGACCCTCACTCCATTCCCCGGCTAGACCCTGTTATGTTTTCATCTCCTGTTGAAAAACAATGGAACAAAAGAAAGGGTGAGCTCAAATAGCCCAGTAAAGAATATCATGACTAAGATAATGACGAATAAATTATCATTAGTCTTCAACAGTTGAGTTCTTGATAGAATACAATAGACTACAAGGTTTATATCAAAAACTGCAGTTAAATTCTTAAACAACGTTCAGATAAATAATAGCAGCGGAATGAGTAATCTATTAGAAGAATAATGCAGACTATAATGTCCACTCGGTTCTCTTTTTAGGAAAAACATCATCAACTTTTATCATCTGAAATATCATTAGTCAAGATAATACAAATTCACAGTTCCTGATCATAATCATGCACATCAACAGTTCATCTTTGTACTACGGCCAAAGATATTCAATATAGCACCAACGGTCATGATTATACCAGATTCAGCCTTTGGTCATAATCATACCAAACAACAGTTCATCTTTGCACTACGGGCCAAAGAGAACATTCACCACGTGCCATAAAAGACACCGAACAGATGTATCGCCTTTAACCTATTATATCGCCTTTAACCTATCATCTGTTCAACAAATATATCACATCTGTGCCCCCGGCCACAGATATTCACAACAGCTTGATTTTTGGATGAATAGAATGATATAAATGATGAACAGAAGAAATAGGATAACAATAAGTATCGGAAGTTTACTTTGTACAGATTCAAATAATGTCCAAATTGTCAACATGATGTGGAGTGAAATTCAAGATCCACAGTTCAGAATAACGGTTACAATTCAATAGAAAGGTTCACGTAAATAGGAAGGTTCAGTTGAAATAATGAAGTTCAACTATTATGGAACATATAATATTTTCAGGAATTATAGAAGCAATAGTTCCATAATAATTTTGATTTAGGAGTATGAAAGAAAATAATATCCCTTACCGTAGCAGGTTTGATTAACAAAAGGTGAATGAAATTAATACAAAGGGTTATTCACCAACAGGCGGCAATCCGCTCCATAAGGTTATTCCCACAATTTAATAGAATTTGAGTACAAAGAGTTATTCACCAAACAGGCGGCAATCCGCTCCGTAAGGTTATTCTCAGAGATTAATAATGAATGAATACGAAAGGTTATTCACCAACAGGCGGCAATCCGCTCCGTAAGGTTATTCCCACAATTTAATAGAATTTGAGTACAAAGAGTTATTCACCAAACAGGCGGCAATCCGCTCCGTAAGGTTATTCTCAGAGATTAATAATGAATGAATACGAAAGGTTATTCACCAACAGGCGGCAATCCGCTCCGTAAGGTTATTCCCACAATTTAATACATGGAAATAAAAGGCACGTCTTATGAGTAAGGAAGAAACAATATTATTATCGAGAATCAAATAATGATAATACCTTACCATAGTATGTTTGAATAATGGAAGATGAAAAAGATGGTATCCCTTACCGTAACACGTGACTGGATATTGATTTAAATGAGGTTGATTAACTTGAACAGTACACGTATACTTATAGATCTTCACAAATACTCAAGATGACTTAAGCACACTTAGAGAGAACTTTCACAAGAAGTATTTAGAGAGAGAAAGAAAGAACAAATAAGGAAGTTTATGAAAAAACCTTAAGTTAAGGCTTCTATTTATAGCCAAAAATCTTATCATTCATTTAATCTAAACCATTCATTTAAAGATCATCTTTTAATCTACACCATCCATTTCAAATATTATATTATCTTTAATCTACACCATTCATTTCATATCACCTAATAATCACCTAACTTTATATTATAAACAAATCAATTTAATTATTCAACAATAATTCACACTTTAATCTACACCATTCATTTCATATCACCTAATAATCACCTAACTTTATATTATAAACAAATCAATTCAATTATTCAACAATAATTCACACTTTAATCTACACCATTCATTTCATATCACCTAATAATCACCTAACTTTATATTATAAACAAATAACTTTATCAATTCAATTATTATGACTAATTGTTATAAATACAGTATAGTTAGCTCTTAGATATCAAGTCAATAAATTAATGAAATACAACTGTTTAAATAACATCATAATAGAGATAACAATAATGTAAAATAAAGCATACGTTACTATGTAATGACAATTATTGATTCAATAATGTGAATTACTGTGCATATGTTACTGTGACAATTATTAGGTTCAATAATTTTAAAAACAGTGCAACAACAATTATTGACTCAATGATATAAAATACAGTGTAATGACAATTATTAAATCAATAATGCAAAATACTGTGTAACAACAATTATTGAATTGATAATATAAAATATTATGCAGTGACAATTATCGATGAAATGATGCGTAACAGTTACGGTGTCAATTATCAGACCAAAAATATGAGACACTATGCAATACCGTGTGTTACTGTAGAGTACCGAGTGCTACAGAAAATACCAATAACTACCGTATGCTACTATTCTTTTATCACCGGTATTTTAACAGTTCCGTTGACTATTTTTATTTAAAAAGGTTATTTCTGTCATTTTCTATATCCGACAAATATTCCGTTGTGGGGTCCACCAATAATTTGTTATTTCGGCGCCGTCGGACCAAACGAATATTCCCCGACCAAACGAATATTCCCCGACAAAGCGAATATTGTCCGACAAAATAAAATTTGCACATAACATCCTTAACTTTTAACTTTATCGATTTAACCACTTACTGTTTAAAAAAATATCTATATGAAGAAAAATTAAATTTTGTATTTCATAAAATTCGAGGTCTTACAGTACATAAATAAGATTGTAAGATTGCATGACATGCCAGTATCCATAGTTTTGGATCGAGATCCTAGATTCACTTTACGCTTTTGGATCAGCCTATAAAAAGCTATGGGCACAGAACTATAATTCAGTTCTGCATACCATCCTCAAACGGATAGGCAATCGGAAAGGACAATCCAAACTCTCGAAGATCTGTTGAGGCTTTGCGTATTATACTTTAATGGAAGTTGGGACAAGCATTTACTGTTGGTTAAATTCTCCTACAACAACAATTATCAAGCAAGTATAGACATGACCCCATTTAAAGCTTTGTATGGCAAAAAATGTCGCTCTCCAATATGCTGGAATGAGGTAGGAGAAAAAAAATTATTGGGACACGAATTGGTGTGCATGCCAACAGAAAAGATTCAAATGATCCGACAACGAATACACACCGCACAAGAACTACAAAAGAGTTATGTTGATCTTCATCGAAGGGACGAAAATTTTAATATCGGAGATCGTGTATTCTTACGTGTTTTCACATGGAAAGGGTTACGAGATTTGGAAAGAGAGAAAATCTCAACCCTCGATTTATTGACCCATTTGAAATTCTCAATCGAGTTGGAACTGTGGCTTATAGACTAGTTCTACCGTTAAATATATCTCGCATCTATAATATTTTTCACATATCTATGTTACGTAAATATATGAAGGACCCAAAGCACATCATTGAGTTAGAACCAGATGTTATAGTAAAGAATTTAACGTATGAGAAGTTACCTGTCAAGATCTTAAATAAGAAGGGGCCAATCATACGCTCAAAGGTTATACCTCGAGTCAAGGTTTTATGGAGGAACTAAGATACTAAGGGAATGACATGAAAGTAAGAATCTAAAATAAAATCTAAGTATCCTTATCTTTTCAAAATTTCAGGTACATAATTTCTAAGACGAAATTTTATAAAGAGGGAAGGTTGTAAGACCCCAACTTTTATAGAATAAAATTTAATTTTCTTCATATATTATTATGAAAGAGTAAGGTGTTATATTAATAAAAGTGAAAAATGTTATGTGTAAATTTTATTATGTTGGACAATATTCGAATTGTCAGGGAATATTTATTTTGTCAGTGAATATTCGTTCTATCGGGGAATATTCGATCCGTACGATAGCATCGTAATAACCAATCATTGGTGAACTCCACAGCAAAATATTATCGAATATAGAAAACAACAACATTAACATTTTTAAATAAAAATGGTAAATGGTATTCTCTTTTTAGCTATTAAAATACCAGATAATAAAAGAATAGTAGTATATTGTATTTCATGATATTTTATTGTCGCATACGGTATTCTACAGTAGCACACGGTACTGCACAGTATCTTATATTATTGATCTAATAAAGGGGCTATCGCACAGTATTCATCAATAATTGTTGTTATACAGTATTTTGCATTATTAAATTAATAATTGTCATTACACTCTATTTTATATCATTAAGTCAATAATTGTTATTGCATTATATTATTGAACTAATAATTGTTACAGTCGCTCATGCACTATATTAAACATTAATTACAATAGTAACATGTTCTTATATTATTTTTAAATTATTATTATCACTGTAGTATCATTACTTTAATTATTATATTTTGGTATTTTGGTTATTATAAAATATTTGGGTTGGTGGGAACATGTGCGGAGTATATGGTGGGGGATATATGAATGAAGAAAGAAACAAAGAGAGAAAAATGTGCGTAGGAAGAAAATGTAGGAAAATAATAAAGTAAGGATGGTGGAAAGATAAAAAAGGCAGGTCGAGAAAACTGGAAAGAAAAATAAGCAAGTTGAGAGTTTTTTTTATAAAAGTTAGGCAGAACAGTGAGCATGGTAAGTGAGGAATAGGCTATAAAAGGAGAATCCGGTGAACGAATTCCTCACACCATTCTTTCTCTAACTCATAAATTGTGAGTATAGTAAGGTTACTATGAAGTTTTGGTAAAGCCAAAAGGAGTACAATAATTTTTTAAGTGAGTATTTTTTTTTTAAAGTAATAAATGCACAAATACCTACTTCACACGGTATTCATAAATCTTCTTTTATAAGACTCTTTCTTTTTAAGATTAATTTTGAAATACTTCCTTTGGAAGAAGATTTATTTTGAAATACTTCATTTGGAAGATTTATTTTAAAATATTATTTCAAAAACTATTTTTGAAGTTATTATATTTTATTCTTTACACTACAAAATTTTATATTATATAAACGCTTTTGATAGTTCATAATATACAAGTTATTCTACACCATGAAATTTATATGTGGTAGTTAATAATTATATTATAAATATATAGGTTGATCCAACTACATTTAAAGCAATATCTTTTCACGTGATAAGGTAAGGGATGTCATTTTCTTTCATACTCTTAAACTTATTATGGTAAATATTATTATTCGATAAAATTCCTGAAATGATTATATATTCCTTAATAGTTTGCATTTCATTTAATATCATTTCACGTGAACTTTCCTATTTATCTAAACATTTCTATTGAACTTTAACCGTTATTTTTAAAATATGATCTTGAATATCATTCTTGAATTTGACTCACATCATGTTGACAATTTAGACATTATTTGAATCTACACAAAGTAAAATTATAAACTTTCAATATCTATTGTTTATCTTATTATTCTCTTTCTTTTGTTCAACATTTATATCACTGTTATTTGTACTAATCATCAAGAATCAAGTTATTGTGAATATCTATGGCCTGATGCACAGATGATAGGATGAAAGCAATATAATGGTGATGTATCTTTTAGGGCACATGGTGAATGTTTTCTTTGGCATGAGGCAAAGAAGAACTGTTGTTTGGCATGATCATAACCAGTGCTGTTTTCAGATGATAAAAGTTGATGGTGATTTTTCTGAAAAAGAAAAGCTAGTAAACATCATGATCAACATAATTCTCCTAATGGTTGTTATTCTGCTGTAATTGTTAATCTAAATTATGTTCAAGAACTTTACTACAATTGTTAATTTGAAACTTATTATTTATTTATTTCTCTTAAGAACTCATTAATGTTAAATACTATTGATAATTTATTCTCCATTATTTTAGTCATGATATTCTTTACTGGGCTATTTGAGCTCACCTTTTTCTTTCATTGATCTTCAACAGGAGATGAGAGAGCAGTTAGGTCTAACTGGAGAATGGAGTGAATGTTCGAGTGATAGCTGTAATAGTTTTCACACGTTGTAATATAGTGTAACAATAATAATGAAAACTTAGTTGTGTATTATTTGAGTATTGTATTGTTGTACTGTATTGTAATAGTTATTGTGTTATTTAACGACTCAAATTTGGGCTGTGTGAGCAGCCCAAATTTAGTGTCAAAAAAATACCTAATAAATAGATATAAAAATCTACTTATCAAATGCCCTCACACTTAAATCTTTGATTGTCTTCAAGCGAAACAAAAATAAAAACTATAAAAATTAAACTAATAACCAATATATATATATATATATATATATATATATATATATATATATATATATATATGAAAGGCTAGGAATAAAGTAATCCAAGAGTTGAGATTAGACCAAATAATATTAATATGAAGGCTAGGATAGATTGTATTGTCTATATAAGCCCGAGTTTATACTAAAAAGAAAAACATCTAATATTAAAATTACAATTACAATCTCTCTCTAAATTCTTCTCTTCTCTCCCTTATCTTTCTGGAGTCATTGCAAAAGACTATAATTTCTTGCTACAATAGTGCTCTCGTTGAGAGTTGAATCCATGGAATATGTTCTTATCATAGCTTTTTAGGAAAAAGTTGTAGAGAAATTTTCAGCTTCAATGACCGATTGGATTGATTAACACTTTGAATCTAAGAAGTTAGCTCATCCAAAACCAGATTCAGAACCTCATCGTAAAGTGTTAATCTGTAGTGCTACCCAAGAGGATGACTACCTATGTGTAGTAACGGAATCCATATAGGACAGAGTATGATGAAAATGATGACCTAGGTGAGGTGGTTTTGAATTTTGAATAGGAAGATGTCTACCAAATTCAATTGCAGAACCATTACTCAATCTAGTTGTTGAGAATGTTAGAGATCCAATTGTAACCGAGGTTGGTGATTATCATGACCTTCTGGAAAAAATTAAAGTTCCAAGCCCACTAAATCATCCAATTTGCTATCAATTTACTCATAATAAGCTAAAATCTCTTCTCAAAATTGATTTATTTTCTCATGGGTTAGCCAACAATACTGAGATAAGAAATTTTTGTACAAATCAAAATGAGTTTAGTATTGTCAGCAAGGTGTTTGATGAAATTCCTAAGAGTGTTCTACATTCTGGCTATATCGAGAAGGAGGGTTGTGTGTATGTTATAGTTAATCAATATCCGCCAAAGTACAATGATAATGGAGGTAGGACTAGAATTCCAATGAGCGCTACTTGTGGGTTAACTAAGAAACCAAAGGAGCAAGTTGTTGATATTATGGCTGTGGATGTTGTTAATAAGTTGGTAACTGTTGAATATGTGAAGTATATACGCCATTCTTATAGGTTTGTTGAGAATGATAGCCGAATTTTTTATTACATGGACTCGCAATCTGAGAGGATCCTTTTGACTTCAAAGATCAAAGGACTACCCTAACATGTTTATCTTCAAACTAGATTTTTCCATGTCGGTAGGATCAGTGACCATCAGCAATGTGTTCTTAGGTGCTTCTGACCAAGATATCAAGGAGTTCTTTTCCTTTTCTGGTGAAATTGAGTATATTGAAATGCAAAGCGACAATGAGTATCCCAAATTGCGCATGTCACTTGAAAGGATCCTCAGGGTGCAGGGACTACAGTTCTTCTTTCGGGAGCAACAAGTGTTGATCAGTCTATTACCATAGCTCTGGCTAGACCCAGTAAACAGCCCATTTTTTTGGGGCCAGAAATAGGCTGCCAGTGGGTCGGCCGGGCCGGCCCACACATTATTTATTATTTTATTATTTTATTATTTTTAGTTTTTGTTTTATTTTTTTGAACTATGACACGTTAAGGAAACAAATAAATTTTGTCTTTTTAACCAAAAATATTTAAATTAGAATCAAGTGCTATAAGAATTTAAGAGATCATTAATGTAAATGAAAACATTAACTATTCCTTTTTTATATGCAGCTGTAAATTAGTTGGGTTCTCATTCTCCATTGAAACAAAGGATGCAGCAGTCGTGGCTATTTCCTGACCAATATGCTCGAAAGAATATAATATAGTACTTCCTGACTTATGAATAGTATGTTACTGTTTTGTCCAAAATTTTTAGTTTTGTTTTCTGGTTTATTTGTTTGTCTAATGTAATACTCTCTCCCTCTCAAATTAAAATTTTTGTTTTAATTCTTTTAGTTAAATTAACTATTTTTAAAATTAATTTTATATTATTGTTGATAAAATTTAGGTTAAAAGATTATAATCATAAAAAACTAAATACAATTTGTTATCAATTTTAATTTTTATAATTTTTAAAATAATTAATTTGACTAAAAAAAGAAAAACCTTTAATTTGAGACGGATGAGAGAGTACATTGTAATATGTTTTTGGGTCAGTAATGTATATATCATCAGTCGTCACTTCATGTCGAGAAAGAAAAAAAAAGAAGTAAAAATGTGTATATCATCACTTTGTAGACTCTGTTTTTAGAAATGTAACCATAAATTTGAAGATTAGCCCCATTACAAGTATAAAACAGCATAATCAGAAGGTACAAATTATCACTTTATTTTTTTTATTTATGTTTCACTAGGTAATGGTCCCAAAAGTGGTCCTAATGGTCGTTTTTCAGTAATGTATGTAACTATATATTATCACTTTATTTTTTTTATTTATGTATTTATCTTTTTGTTAAAAAGAAAATTTTAAATCACAAGTCACCGGTAGACCGGGCCAAAATAGTTCAAATTTTTTTAAACTGAAAAACATAAATCCATGGCCCACTTTTATTTGAACGGGTCAAACTGACCCACGGGCCTAAACCATTTTTACCAGATCTAGTTTTGCCGGGTCTAGCTCTGGTGCCGGATTACAAGCTGCCACCTAATGTTGCAGCAACAACGGCTGCAACAGAGAACCAAAATACAGGTGGTACTCCATCTACCGTGCCTTTGGCAGAGAAAGTGGTCAGCGGCATGTTGGCCAAGGGATTTATCTGGGGAAAAGATGCACTTAACACAGCAAAATCCCTCGATGAGAGGCATCAATTCACTTCCACTGCTACAGCCAAAGTTGCTTCTTTGGACCAAAAGATTGGCCTTGGTGAGAAAATCACTATAGGTGCAACAATAATGAATGACAAAGTGAAAGAAATGGACCAGAAGTTTCAGGTATCTGAAAAGACCATGCAGTTTTTGCGGCTGCAGAACAGACACAAAATTTCGACTTCCGAAAGCTGACCGTGAATCTCATTTCCTTCCCCATGCTTCATTTCTTCATAGTGGGTTTTGCTTGACAAAAGGCACTCACAGCTTTCAAGTCTACCAAAGGGGAAAACCATCCGAGCATTGCTTCAGTTTTCATTCGATTGGCTGACCTGAATAATCAGACCGGAAAATTAAGAGACTCAAAATCCTACTGTGAGAATGCTCTTCTGAAAAATCAACAAAACTCCTACAAGAAGTGGGTGACAAAATTTAATCAACGCAATCTTTGCCTATTTTTCATTCGAGAAGGAAGAAGCTATATCTCTAAATGTCTCACTTCGGAAGATAACCAGGAAGAACGTATAAGAGCTGGAGTGAAAAAGGATTACTACAAAGGACTTTTGAAATTGATTGCAAATAACTTCAATAGAATGGGACTCCTGTCAAGCATTCCATCATGCATCAACTTCTTCCTCGGAACAGAGCACATATTAGTTGGAGGAGTTGGTGTTTGGGAGATACGGTTTGTTTTTTAGAATGATGTTTATATTACTTTCTACAATGCATTTATGGAGTGTTTGGAAGTTTGGTTTGAAAATGTTCATAATCCAAAGGACCAAAATAGGGTGCAACATGTTGATAAAAATTTTGAAAGCTTTCCAAAAGTGATTGATTTAACTGTGCGGAGAAGTAATCACTTCAATGAAATTATGTTTGGTTAGTTTTCATCTACTGCTGGTGGAATCAACTGTTACTTTATAGGGACTGGAGTAAAGGCATTTGATCTACCTATATTCACAATTGTACTGGGAATATTGGCTTTGTTTAAAGGGATAGTTTTGGAATGTATATCTCAACAAGGGAAAGCATGCAAGGTCGCAAAATTTCAGTACTTGGAGGTGGCATTTCACGTTTTGATAGGGATGCCTAAAATTTTCTCTTATCCAAAGAATGACGACACTCACGACATTTACTTAGAGTTGAATTCTGTTCGAAGCATTTCGGTATTTAAGTGTGATCTTGAGGAGGAGCGAGAGCAATGGGAATTAACTCCAAGTGTGAGTATGATCAAGGATGATAAGGTATTTCTTGCAATGATGGTAGAGTTAACTGTGTTTATACATGATATTAAAGGTTCGGAGCATGCCCATGTTTAGATTTTCCCTGAGATGATCAAATACTGGGGATTGAAGGACTCAGATGTGGATACTTTTGTTGAGGATGTGCTAGTGAATGGCATGCCATGGGCTTCTGGAATTCAGGAGGTGTTGACAGGTTCTCACGTATTTTTGTATGCTCGTAATACTAGGGATAGAAGGTGCTAAGTGTGTGAACCAACTTTGAATGAGAAGTTTAAAGAACGGAAAGGGTTGTAGGATCAGGTGTTTGTGAGTATTCGCTCACATGTTGGGGGCCACAAGTATGCAGGGAACTTGATAATCTTTAGTCCAGATTCAAATGGAAAAGTCTCGGGTCATTGGTATGGTTATGTTGCCCCAGCTGATGTGTCTGGTCATTGGTATGGTTATGATTCCCCTCTCGTGGCGGATATTCCTACCGTGAGGTCCATTGCTATAAATTGGGTTGTGCTGAAAGGGGGTACCAAATCCTAAGGCAAGATGAAACTACCAGAGCTTTTTTAGTAGCTCATGCACATGAAGTTGGGAAGGAGATTTCTTCTATTGGGCATCAACTTACGAGTGTTTGGAAAGTTCTCAAGCCATATCAAAAATCCTAATGTTGTACCTGTTGATGGAAAGAAGACTCTTGATGCATATTTTATAGTTTTCATGGAGTACTTCCACCTTGAGGACAAGGTGAATTTTGAAGGGATGGTAATGTTATATATATATATATATCCAGCCGGTCCTTCTTCAGCCACTTCTTCGAACGATTATGAAAGAGTTGGAAGGCCTTCTCATAGCCTGTAAATCGGAAGCCATAGCCTGTAAATCGAAAGCCCTAGACCATACCAACTCGCTTCAGACTCACTTTCCAGCTCACAATTGAGAAAGTGTTCAACTTCAAAGGTTGGAGAAAGACTCTCTACAAGCGGATAGTATATATATATATATATATATATATATATATATATATATATATATATATATATATATATATAAATGAAAGAATAGGATTAAAGTAATCCGGTTGAAATTAAACCAAATGATATTAATATGAATGGCTAAGATGAATTGTATTGCCTATATAAACCCAAATTTGTACTGAAAAGAAAAACATCCAATACCAAATTTGAAATTCCAATCTCTCTAAATTCTTCTCCTCTCCCTTATCTTTTTGGAGTCATTACAAGAGACTATAATTTCTTGTTACACTCTCAATTATTAAGCATAATTGAGAATGATTCATTAACCAAACACTTTTTTTCTTATTAAGTATTAAAACTACAATGTCCTTCATTAAAGGGCCAGCAATAATATTACATTATAGAAGTTTATATCTCAGCCAAAAATTGTGGCAAGTTGATGATTCCCCAAATAAATAAGTTACAGAAATATTCAAGGATCAATCGCTAAATTAGTGCATGAAACAATAAATTAACCTACAAAAGAGCAAAAATGTCCAAGGATGATTTCAGATTTAAGCTAGAAAACTGATGCATAGTGCTAGGCTCGATGCTAAGAAACTCTGCTTCAACCAATCAAGCTGTTTTCACTTTACGCGAGGGAGGACGACGAAATAGACTGATGAGATCATCAAGACCCTGTTGAGCAATATCACCAGTTTGCTTAATTATTTTCTTGTTTGTCCTCAAAAAATTGTATTAAGTTCTCAAGAATAAATAGATTTCCTTAAAAAATACACGCAATAAACCTTTTTCATTATGATTCACCAACAATTTAAGTATGTGTAGTGTCACAGGTGAAATACTGAAATCTTACCCTGGTCGTGATAACAAGTAAACTGAAAAGGATGATCAAGTAGGATCCCAAAACTAGCAGCAAAAGTAAATCGAAAGTTACACTGGCAACCTGCAGTAACAGATCTAAAAAGTTAATCTTTCAACCAGAAACACACAGAGTAAATCATATTCTAATATTATTTTTAAAATATATATTGATCATAAAAAAGTTACATCTATAGAAAACGAATGGTTTTATTGGTGTAATTATAACAATAAAATCTCAGTCAGTGATAGCCTGTAATGATATATATTATTAACACAAAAGTTCAATTTGGATGATTTGGTAAAAGAATCCCAACATAAATTCTATAACAAAACAAACTAGGTTACCGGTATCCCTCTCTGGAACAATCAGAAGAAACTGATCTAGAGTAGGTCTTCACTTGAAACAATATGACAACATTAAAAATAAAAAACAAAAATAATAATCTGGCGGCAGAAGGTACATAGACCAACCACTAACATACGCACACAATGCACTCACACGGGTACCCGTATACACAGAGTTCAAACCTGATAAATGTGCAACCTGGCACTTGTTGAATCATAAAAAGTAAATATCCCATCTAGCACCTCATGTTGCATATTCACCTCAACGGTATGATCTGCTAATTCCTGTCAATAGAGACCATAATGAAGTTGATAAAACTGGAAATATTCAAGCAATAAAACCAAAAATGAAAAAAAAAAAAAAAGGAAAAGTAAAATATCCCTCTAGATCTATCCTTATGGCATGAGCAAAGAGATCTAGAGGGCAGATATATTCAAGATGATTTACTTGAAGGAGGCTAACAACATAGTGGTGATGATTCAAAAGTAGCAAGGAGTCAAAGATAAAACCTTCGTATAAAGCCTTTTCTTGTATTAATGGTTTAGAGCCAATCATGAAGTTCTTAGTAGGTATATTTAATTATTTGAATTCAATTAACAAATTATTCTCACGGATCAAGTAATATATTGAAATATAAAAAGAATTTTGAATAAATCTAAGAACCATTATCAAATTTTTGCCAACTATAAAATTGACATTGAAAATGAATTATATAATCATTTCGGACCAACCTTCCCCAAAAAATAAATACTCCCTCCATTCCAAATTATAAGATCAATATTGACTTTTAAAAAGTAAATTTCAAGCATTTTCAAACTAAAAATTAAGATGAATTCATTTAATTTATCTCGATATAATTATGAATATCATAAACTACCTAAAAAGTAGTAATTGTGATAAAAAAATTATTATTTGGAATACTTAAATGAATCATGTCAATTTAAATTTGAAAATATCACAAATTAACTTTTAAAATGTCAATAATGATCTTATAATTCGAAACGGAAGAAGTATTAGCTTTGACAAACTACTTTCTAGTTGTTATGAAAGATGGTTAAGTTCTCACTGATTGGATGCTTGGTCATGGGCGCATATCCTAGAATCCAAGCATCTATAGATTAAAACCTAGATATCTACCAGGAGCTTTGCGCAATAACCCCCCTCACGCCTATTAGTGGTTATCGAATTACTTTATCTTATATATATTACATATTATTGTAATGATATAAGAAATAAATATTATTGTTAGTTCATTGAACTTTTTTAGTTACTAATATTCCGATGCTATACATGGTAAATATATAATTGTCGTCTGATTTAGTACAATTTGAGTTATGACTTGTATTAATGCTAATGGTCCCAAATGAGTTCCCAAATTTAGGGTATCAAATAGATGTGTCATTATTATATTGGTTGCTTAACGTTATGATAGGTCCTATGTAATAAATGTATATATTGAGCAACCAATAATCATGACACGTATATTAGAAACCAAAATTTTGGGAACTCATTTGAGACCCCAAGTATTACTCTCTGACAGTACGATCAAAACAAGATTTACTATTGACTTGATATCTACCCACGCATAGAAAAAGAAAGAAAAAGAAACAGCTCCATTTTATCTTCTTTTGGTGCACTTGGAATGAGATAATTAATTATGCATGACAAGCCCAATGACGAACTCACGAGAGTTGGTTGGACCAATATAGAAGACTTTGGAAGCTTATTTAAAGTCCACCAATGAAGATGTTTTATTTTAATTAGGAGTTCTATTTTAGATAGAGTTTGTATTTAAGTTTGTATTATCTTTTAGAGTCCAAATTGGACTAGGAGAGTTGATTAGTAACATTATAAATAGAGTTGTAACTTATTATTTGATACACATTGAATTATAAAATCAGTTTTAATTATTGAGAGTTCTCTGTGAGAAATATTCGTGTGCCCTAATAGACCCCATCCCCCATTATTTTTGGTATCAGAGCCTAATCCCAATCACCTCCTGCTGCCACCCAAAACAAACCCTTGCCTTAATAACTTCTGCCGTCACCAAAATTCCCAAAACCCTAGCACTGCTGCTGCTATCCAAGCCCTAACATCTCTGCTGCCATTAAACCTTAATATAAAACCCATCATTTAATTGTTGCCACCTCCAAAAATCACAAACTAGAATTCCCAAACTCCAACCCAAAAATCCCCAGAAATACAACCGCTTCTACCCACCAGAAAAAAAAAGTACAAAAAGAGAGAAAACAAGAAAAAGCAGAAAACATACCTTTGAAATAGCCGCCGCCGCTGTTCAACGACTTCGTGTTGGGCCGCAACCTTGCCATCCAGCTGCATCCAGTGAGAGGAAGGGAAAAGAAAAGAAAAGCTTCGCAGGAGAATGGAAAGAAAAAAAGACAACCTGATCTGCTCTCTGTTGGAATCATGGTGAATGCCAGAGAAGTCAACGCTAAACTTGACGCCTATATGTTACAACAAGATGAGCGTCTTAAAGACATTGCCGATTCAGTTGCAACATTAACGACTTCAATTGCAACACTTGATGTACTTGCGGAGCGCATAGATAAAGGATATGAGGATGGTCGCCGGAATTTATGAGATTAGAATTCTACAACAAGGACCTAATTTCCATGTGCCGAACCCTAGATTGACTGCAGTGGATAAAGGAACAAAGTTGGATGTTGGTGATTTCAACAAAAATCAAGGGCCCAAGTCATTTTTCGATTGGATTGACAATTTGGAAAGTTTCTTCCGTTGGTACGAACTATCTGACGAAAAGAAACTTTTCTTTGCTGATGCGAAGTTAAAAGGGACAGCCCATATTTGGTGGGATCATCATCAACGGAATCTATACACAGCTGCACGCAGATGGGAAGATATCAAAGTTGCTCTAACACAACGATTTGTGCCTCCAGATTATAAGCAAAAGGCGTGTTTGCATCTAACAGAATTGGTGCAAGATAGTAGATCTGTAGCCGAGTATACATCTAAATTCTACAGTTTGGTTATGAGATCTGAGTTTCCGTGGATTGAAGATGTTTTAAACTCCATGTACCGTCGGGGATTAAATCCAGAGATTGCTAGTGGGGTAGCTTCCGGTAAACTCCTCCTTTTGGATGATGCTATTCAGGTTGCCAACCAGGTGGAAGATAATTTGAAAATGAATTTTGTTCGGCCTCCAGTATTAGCCCAAATTCGGAGTGAGCGAACTTTTATGGAGCCTCTTAAAGGCAAGCCCGTGGAGAGACCACCTTCAAATCCTTCAACTAGTAGCAGGCCTAATCGTAGCACAGGTTCTTCTAGGTGCCAACAACAACCCTACATCTCGGTGCTTTAATTGTCGTGGTTTTGGTCACATGTCTTTTGAGTGTCCGTCTTCGAAGATGAATGTTGCCTCTCCTCCTTCTAGACAAGTTGATATGGTTAACAAAGACAGTGAGAAAACTGATGTACATGAAGAGGTTTGTGTGCCATCGGATGAGGAGAATAATGAACAAGATTTGGAAGCTGATGCACATTTGGAAGGATGTTTAGGTGTTCTTCGATCTTTACTGGTTGCTCAAAAATAGAAGGATGGTCCTAGATTTCAACGTGTAAGAATTTTTCAGACACGAGTTAAATGTAATGGACAGGTGTGCTCCCTCGTGATTGATACTGAGAGTTGTACGGATGTCATTGCTGAGGAAACAGTTAAGCTGAACCTCATCCGGAACCATATGATGTTGCATGGGTTACAAATACAATGTTACAGGTTACCCAGAGATGCTTGCTTACATTTTCAGTTGACAAACTTAAGGATACATTTATGTGTGATGTACTATCCCTTAAGACTTGTCATATTATCTTAGGGCGTACATGGTTATGGGATCGTCACACACACCATGATGCTCGTGCTAATACTTATTCAGTTCTTAAGGGCAATACTAAATTCATTCTTACTTGTGCTCTTGACATGCCCAAATTAAAGCTTACAAAGAATTCATCGGTAATCCGACGTGGTTGTTATTGTATTGCTAACTCAAAGGAGTCGAGTTTTTTGCAGCAAAGGAGAACTGATGCAGGAAGAGTCCAACGACGAACCCACGAGAGTTGGTTGGACCAATATAGAAGACTTTGGAATCCCAATTAAAGTCCAATTAAGATGTTTTATTTTAATTAGGAGTTGTATTTTATATAGAGTTTGTATTTAAGTTAGTAATTATCTTATTTAATTTATATTTATCTTTTAAAGTCCAAATTGGACTAGGAGAGTTGATTAGTAACATTATAAATAGGGTTGTAAGTTATTATTTGATACACATTGAATTATAAAATTAGTTTTGATTATTGAGAGTTCTCTATGAGAAATATTTGTGTGCCCTAATAGACCCCATCCCCCCCATTAATTAAATAAACAGAGCTATAGAGGGGAAAAAAACAAGTAATCAATTAAAAAGTCTGAAAAAAATATTGCATAAATTTTACACTATAGAATTTTTGTCTGGTTCGGGCACATTATACTTGTTTTCTTATTTGGGAGGTAGATATAGATAGATATGCGTTGTATACACCTTCATGTATTCGAGCCCGATGAAAATACTTTATTACTAAAAGAAAAAATTAAAGCTTCTAGCATAAATCTTCAGATAAGTATATGCCACTAACACAGACCAATTAAAATAGTAAACAAGGAATAAATCCAACAACTAGACAAAGTATAAAAAGTATCACCGGGTCGTAAATGGATATTTTCGAATGCACAAGTGTATCCGTATCCATATTCGAAAATAAAATTTGATATTCATATTCGTATCTAACAGATATGCAACATGAAATATCCGTATTCGTATTTGACAGAT
The DNA here is from genome assembly GCA_947179155.2 of Hedera helix. Classification (NCBI taxonomy): domain Eukaryota; kingdom Viridiplantae; phylum Streptophyta; class Magnoliopsida; order Apiales; family Araliaceae; genus Hedera; species Hedera helix. Next base: position 34,649,813 of record OX359276.1, read on the forward strand.
AATATTCGAATACGAATAAATTTAAATTTGTATTTGTATTCACATCAAAGTGGATATTATCCATATCCATGTCCGTTCAAAATAAAATTTTAAAACTTTGATTTTTATTTTTTTTAACTTACACAATGTTAAATTAATAACAAAAAAAATTTAATCAAATAAAAATTAAAATTGATGGACAATCAACCAAATAAAATAATAAAGCTAGATATAATATTCATATGTAAATTTTTTTATATCATATATCATAAAAATAACCATAAAAGATGTATAATCAATTTATGTTAATATTTTGTTATATTGTATACAAATATTAAATAAGAGATTCATAGATATGTGTGTCTATATATATATATATATATATATATATATATATATATACCCACACCCACACACGTATATATATTGATATTACGGATTTGGTTATTAACGAATACGAATATGGATAATATTTACTGATGTGAATACAAATACAATTTTTCGGAGCAAATATCGGATATTTATGACTCCATTTACAGCCCTAAGTATAACATTATCATACCTTTTTCAATGCCATGACAAACGGGTCGTTCTTTGAAAGAAATGGTGCCACTCGGGGGGTGGTTGACAAAAGGTGTAACCATGACTGTATATATGAAGGATTAACCGCTAAACTACTATTATCTTCAAATACTTTAATATTCTTTCCTTGCTGGCTGTAAATATGCCTCTGTGAGAAAAGAAAAGACCTCGTTAGAGAATTGGAAAATATTAGATGAAATATTATATTCAGAATAGTAAAATATACAAGAGATTATCAATTTCATGGATGTATAATGTGAAATGTCAACAACAATGAAGAACTTCAAAATACATGTTTACAAGCAATGCAAAGTTGAATAATTATATAAGTGCAACTATGAATGTACAATCCTTTTTTGGGGGGAATTAGTTGACGGTGGGATGAATTGCCCTCAGCCCCTCGTCATTTCACAACTACCAAAATACTCTCAAGCAGGTGCTGCGATCTACACAGCTGGAAAGAGGTGTCTAAACTATCATGAATGTATACTATATATATATATATATTATCTTTTTAGATAATGGAAGAAGACTTCATTAAGGTAAGAGCAAGAGATCACAAAACAGTTGGACTAACAATAAGTCTTCCTGAAAGAAATATAATAAAAGGCAAAGAAACATTTAAAACATCATCTAGGCACTAGTAAAGCAGCACCAGCTAATCATTATGAAAATCTGACATTGTTATCTTAATGGGGCCCAATGTTCAATTTTATGGAAAACTAACCAGTTTGCAGAAGATCAGGTATTTAATACATAGTCTATTCCGTACTGTAACATACTTCATAATGTTTAAATCTTTCAGGGTGGTTAAATCATTTGCATTCAAACAAGTTATGCATGACCTCCTCCTAAACACCTGAAGACTCTCATTCTTATGTTCAAAAGATGACTCAGCCATACCATAGGCCGTAGAACTGAAACAACCAACTAAAAATTAACAATATAGTAATACAAACATCTGACGCAGTATGTTGTGGATGAGTAACATAAAATTAGGAAAAGAATTCTGATTGCAGGCACACATTACAATTTTATCCTATTATAGCGCAAACATCTGCAAATTCATATTATAGATAAGTTACCAGCCTATGGCCAAGGATTTGTGTGCGCACATGTCTCCACAATATCACAAGACCAAAACAAATCTCCAAGACAATACCGATATAAAACCCTTACCGCTAGACTTTCAGCAACTAATGAGACACTTTGAATAATTGCAGCTTCACTGACAAAATGTCTGAAAGGAAACAGAGCTTTCAATAAATGGTCATCTTAAACAGAACTCTTCTAAAAATAAGGCAAAGTTGCAAAGAGGAATTAGTTCTAAATCATGACCTATTATCTGACAGGCCTCCAGTGCTTTCCAGCAGTTCAGGTGCAACAGGAAGTTCAGAAAGTGTTGCTGCAGTAACTCTCAGCCTTGAAAATTGTTCATGCTCCCAGGCTACCTACATCATTTTAGTAGATTTAGCACTAAAACTGAATACTTGAATCTTACTACAAATGTAATGGAAAAGTTGCAGTTCCGTCCATCTTAATCCAGTAATATGACAATAAACAGTACTAATTAGCAGTATAACAAAAGTTGCACTGAATAATGAAAATACACTGATTAGTCACAATATACAAGCATTGAGCATGACTGTTGTTTGTTAATGAATGAAGATGGCAATAGTGAAAATGAATGTAAATATGTTCCATTAGTGCAATACTTAACTATAAAGAAAGCTCTCCATAGTCTAAGCTTCACAGTTAAAACCTTATAATTAATTTACTTACTCGAGGATTTGAAATATTTATTTTCTTGTGCTTAAGACCAACATTAAGCCCCAACTCTTCTGCTACATTAGAGAAACCCTACAAAAAAAGTTAACCATTTAAATCTAAAAGTGACTACTGACTATGCAGAAAGTCATTAAATAAATAAGATTTCCATGAAACTTTTATATACCTCAAAAATTTGCTTAATGTTGGCATTTTCTGGAGGCTTAGAAACATGAAGCCATAATTCATTGTCCGATGAACCAATGCTATTCAGGCAAATAGCATAATCAATACTTTCACGCAAGCGTTGATCGAAACTGCGAAGCCACTGGTGTAACAAAAAAAAAAGTTAAGTGGATGATACCAGTATGTCAACATAAATGATATCCCAATTATATCTACGTCTATACATGTGCGCGCACGTGCGTGAGAGAGAGAGAGAAATTTTAGTTCCCTGGACAAGCCAAGCACCTTATGTGTTCCATTGTAGTTGTAAGGTCCACCAGATGTCAGCCCAAAGAGTAAATTATATCCCCCTCTTGTCTTGGGATTTGAATATAGTAGAGAAAATAACCTAGCTATTTCAAGAAGTGCCACAATGCCACTACCATTGCTATCACTTCCCACTGATAATGCCTACAAAATAAGAAAAAGAATCTCAAGTTTTTCCCAAGATCATGGAAACTATATAAATGGAGCAAAATATTTTAATTATATACTGGTGCAGCCCCGAACGTGTCATATGACGCCACTATGGCAATTGTGGGGAGTTGGTGTGAATCTCCATCAGCTTTCAGTCCTGGCAACCAACCCTGACATCAACAAACATTTAACTTATAAACAACTTCAATTAAATATAAGCGCTAACAGGTTAGAACAAGTGCTGCAATATGGAAATCCAATATATTCGTGGAGAAAAATGAAGCTAGCGTAGAAGGCAGCAAGTCATGATTAATTATTCTTAACCCCTTACCAACTATACAAACTAGCGTACATGATACGATATGAGTCATCTGGCTAATATTACAATTAAGACTATGGTATTATGAACAGCCATTGGGTTAATAAATTATCTAAAAGTAAAAAATAATATAAAGGAAAATATTTAATTGTCCCCACAAAATACCTGAAGCTTGTTAAACAAACATTTAACCTCGAAGCAAGTAGTATGAGTTGTAGTTGATTGCATAATGTTTGCTTTATAACTAAATGAACTTGAAAGGAATATCTAACCAATTATATTAAACAGATGTCCAAAATTCAAAACATTCCAATCGATGTATTCAAAACATTCCAATCAATGTCAAGAAATCTTTAAAATATCAATATTACCCACCAGCATTTTCAAGGAAATAAAGAACATGATAAATATTAGTTAACTTGCAGATTCATCATGACTCTATTGACTCCCAAAAGAAATACGAGGGGAAAAATGCAAAACAAAAATAATCAAATTGCCTGAACCACAACCTGGATATTTGTGATGGAGGGATATGCAAGTTTCTTAGGTTCAGGTGCAGCGACAACAAGCTTGTACCTGAAATATTAAGAAAACAATTATGCAACTAGTAAGCTATTTACAATTATAATGACACTGTGTTTTTAGCATCTTAAAGTAACATCCCACTCTAAGAAAAGTAAATATATTTTTATGGAGTAAAGCTGATATCTGCCAATACACATGACAATTAATTAACATAAAGTTGATATTTGTCAATACAGTTGTATAAGAAGGCCAACAAGATGTTTGTCACACTTCTCATCTACCAAAGGAAAAGAAATAACACATACTATCAAATACTCCCCCAACTCAAAAAAAAATACGATCAATTTTGACATTTTAAAGTCAATTTGAGATATTTCAAATTCAAAATTGATGTGATTCATGTAGCTTTACAAAACGATATATCTTCTAATTCGTAGTATTTTTTAAATAATTTACAATTTTAATAATTATACTGTCTAAAGATAAATAAATTCATTTAAATTTAAAAATATCACAAATTTACCTCAAAAAGTCTTATAGTTTGGAATGGTAGAAGTATGACATAAACATGAATACAAGATTATATGGTGGATAACAAGTAAAGAGCATAATCTCATTTAAAGAAAGAAGAAGCAATTTTATATCCTCTTTGCTTTTTTACTCTATAAACCTCGTTCAGAAGACTTGTTCTCTTACTTATTTCAAATCTTGATTTAGAGCTACCTGATCTTAACACATCCCTATTATGTGACCCATGTTTGATTAAACTCCTTTATTTTTTACTTGAACCAATCACGAAAACCTTTTTAATATTGACTAATCAAACCATGTTTAGACAAAATGAAATTTTGATGTCTAAAGTTCCCAATACAAAGATTACCCCCATCAACTGATTATGCTATCCCACTAACAATAAAACTAAGAAGCTTGTTGAAGTCTAATTTACGATGTGTACAAAAACGATAAGCATCCTTAGTGCGAATGATAAGAACGTTCCAAAACACATTACACTTCCGCTTTGAAACATAAGATGTGGCGATCCAAATTTTTTTTACCATATTTACTTGACCTTCGATTACATAAGCATTACTACAACTTTGCTTTATGATTACAAATCAGGAGCATCCTCTTATATCCTTGGCCATACAACCAATGGATAAGATCGAATTTAATGGAAGACAAAGAACGCCTAACTAGAATCAACCTCTAAAATATCTAGAATATTTACAAAATATAATAATCATATTAGTAAATCTAAAACACTATTAGAAACCCTTATATGTAAAATAAGATCCTAGGAAATACCAACTAACGCAGCCAATTTAGCGCTTTGTCGGTATCAAGTAAGCGATGACATGGCTTAATCTTATTAAAAATGCGATTGTTATGACACTACGTTGAAACAACTCAACTACTTGTAAATATAACTCAACTAGTTTTGACTATAACTTTTTAGAAAATTATTCCCAACGTATCATATTCCGGATAAATATAATTCGTATTAATTAAGTGACTTGAAGAAATCTACCCTTACTGTATTCTGTACCAAGAAAAAAGATGTTTTTTGTTCCCGATTTCGTTCAATATACCACATCGAACCACGATCAAGGTAACATTGATTGGAATGATTGGACTATGCCACTGCTTGGAAATCATGGGAGCATGTCCGGCAAAAGAAGTTATCTTAGGTGGAATCCCCACATCTGCGCTGAAGAGACTCGTAGAGAGGACTGTGGTTAGACACAGTAGTTCTTTTTTTTCTTTGATAAGTATCCTTAGACTCGGTAGGTTAACTCATACGTAGTCAAGGTGTTGTCTTTTATTCTTTCCTTTTTTCTTTTAGTCGTGTATATTGGTTGCACCTCCCTTGGTATTAATCTATAAATCGTGTTACTAATTAATAAGAACAATTTCCATTATGCTAAGAAACTTCTACACATATAAGTACATTTAATGTGAGAAAACAATTTGAGAAATTGTTTAAGGCCTTCAATTTCTATTTATCATTTTCGATCCAAGTCTTTTTTCATAAAGTAAAAAACAAAAAAAAGTAAGTTATTCCACACCAAGAGAGAAACTATAGAGCAAAAGGAGATCCTTTTTCTCCCATCACAAAAAAGTTATAATACACAATTACTTTTGTGTGAGAAGGACAAACTAATCTCCCAAAAAGCTTATGCAAAAGTCAGTGCACCAGTTCCTCTTTTGAAGTGACACTTGACATGGTCGATAATTAGACACGTGATGGCAAAAGACTAAGAAACAAAATAATAAAAACAGATTTACCTCTTCCACTTTATTTCTCTAAACGTGACATAAAATGGAACCGTTAATGGGGACTGGAGGGGTATTGAGCATATTATTTATATATTTATTTCCTCTAAAAATGGATTTATTAGCCTAATTTTATATTAATTTTATTTTAATTGGATTCATTTTGATGAACAGACCAAGAAGCTATTTTTTATATAATTGTTCTCCCTGTGATGGTTGAGTTTATACAAATGATAGCATTCATGGAGCCTAGAGTTCATAATCAATATGTTACTGAATTCTTTTTGAGCTTATTGGCTCCACTTGAGTTGTTTCTAACAGATCAAGCTTCCAGTATATAGCTTATTCAAATATTAGGACTAAACTGTTTATGAATTTCACATACATATTTCAAGAACTTGACACTGCAAACACTGCATTCGATCAGAGAATTTGAAGTTTTGATTTTCCTGATGTGAGCTAGATGCATGAACTGTTTACTTGTTAAATGTTTAATGCGGCTGTTAGCATTTCATTCATCCATTATTTCCTAATTGGTGTGAGTTAGATATGTATTCACCTTTTAAAGTTTATTTTACAGCCCTGCTGAACCTATAGATGGAAAAAATCCTTTGAGCAATTTATTCATCGCATGGTGGGACACAAGAACAAGAGAGATAGCAGCACGGACGAACAGAGAAGCCATAGTAGAAATAGTGCAGCCAGTAGCAAGATTCCATGCTTTGTTTTTCCACATGATTCCATGTTGCCTTTTGGATCCTGAAATGCGGCCTAATCATATAATAATTTGGACAAGCAATGCATTCTGCGAGGTTAGGAGGAAAAGCGAGCAAAGTCTACAGTTAGTGTATGTTGTAGGTCCACCACGTTCAAAGGAGCTCCAGGAGTATATTTTGGGCCTGAAGATCTTATGTAAGCTTAGAAGCCTTTCATAAGCTAGCTGTGGGCCAGGCTCATTAATTTAATTGAAGAAAGTTCAGCAGCCTTTGGTTATATAGTGGCGGTCCAGAAAGTGATTAAATATAGCCCAGCCTTTGAATTAAGGCCCAAAAGGGATTTGCAAGCAGGAGGGTTTTAAATAAAGGATTAACGCAGCAAATAAGGGAGAATCAGATTGATAGAGAGAGAAAGCAGCGAATTTGGGGAGGAGATATATGAGAGCCTCCTTTTATTATTTCTTTTCTTCCATTGAATCTTACATAGTAATAATTTTTTTTTTTCTCTTTTATCAAATATAAGAGTACCGTTTCGTTATTCCATTCATTCTTTGTTTCCAAAATTGAGGGATTTATTGGAGTAGCAGCAGCAGCTGGATGTTGAAGTTCAGGATTTAATTTTTATCTTCTTCAGTTAATTGGTACATTCAATTAGGCATTCTGTTTATTTAATTATGTTTTGTGTTACAATCTCAAACATGCTAAGCTAGGTTAATTTCTAGGGTATTTGGTTGATTCCATTGCACATATTCATGCCAATTGACTCTATAGATTTAGTACTTTCGCTTAAAAAATAATTATTTATATTGAATGCCTATTTTTAATTATAAAAAAATAAGGTTGGATTCTCATTACTATTTGTTGGATTCAGTTTATGATTTGTTAAAAGCGGATATAAATTGTGTTTTGATGGGAATAATGAGTGTTTTGATTTTATACATTCGTTTAGCTATGGAAGAATTAACAATCTGATTTTAAAAATTAATTGGGCTTAATTGATTTTATTTTCCGCTTCTAATAGAGTTGAGAGACCAAATTAGTGCGAGATGAAAAGTAGAGTTAATTGGGCATGAATATTAGGAAGATGATATCAAATATATGATTCTGCCACCCTAGTATTTTATTATTGATTAGTTTATTCGCGCTAATATTTTATTATTGATTATTTTATTTATTTGTTTTTAGTTGATAAATTTTCATTCTCAATTTTTTAAGCTAGATTAGGAATTAATTAAAATTAGTGAGTGAGATAATACGTTCCATCCGTCAAGTCCTCAGGGTTCGACCTCGCACTTGTCTAAGCTATACTAGATATCCAATTCGTGCACTTGCGAATATACAAAACATTGACAACAGGTATCCAAATTACAAGAAAAGTATAAGAAAGAAAAATATGAAGAAAACAAAAGGAATGATAATCAAATTTGAGCTAGAATGTTACCCTGATCTATTCCTTTCCTTCTGTGCGTGCCAAAGAAGAAACTTCAGGATTAAATATTAAATATTGTTCGATACGAAAACTGAAGAAAGAATAACTATCTGTGGAGTATCTTTTGATAAGGTAAAAATGCGTTAATTATTATGAATAGTAAGAGTCTAACTAGTAGTGATCAAGAAGTATCAGATATCATATGGCATATAAAATAAACCCAAACTTTTCTAATCTTAATAATTATAGTCATAAAAGCAATAATAAGATGATTTCTCACTATGCAAAAATTGGGAAGCTTATCAACTAACCCGCCAGTTGTTGCAGTTGCAGGCTGACCTGTAGCATCGTTCCTCTTGACATCAGCTAACACAGCATCAATATCATCACCCTCAAAAGCAAAATATACCGGATACTGTAATAAAAAAGAATATCATCTCGTTATAACTAATATAAAATTTTGGAAAGCTAGAACGTGAAGAAATTCTAAGTCGATATTAAAAATTCCCAATGCTTATAGCATATGAATTTGATGCAAAGCATCTCTACATCTCTTATAGGAGTGGCAAATTAAGCATACAATAAAAAGATTACTTTCATCATGGCAGTGGAGTGGTAAATCATTGCCAACACAGAACAAAGTAATACTCCATGTTCTTTCCAAAAGACAGGTAGAGAGTATGAAAGAAAAATTGCAGGTTCCAATAGATGACATTGGCAACACACTTTTTTACAAATACGTAAGAATATCTGAACTAAGTAAGAAATAATCTAGTGCAATCTACAAAAAGCATGTAAATCAGTGAATGAATGGTTGAGGAAGGAGTATTAAAATCTTATTGAGCACCTCCAGGTGGCAAACAATGAAGATAAAAACAGAGCCAAACACAAGCATAAACGCTAGGTTTAATTAAAACAACAAGAATCATGTGAATGCAGAAAATAAGCAAGATACTTATTCCACTCACACGGATGTTGGCATGTATAAGTAACCGTTCCAGCTCCACCAGTAGATTTCTTATGTGCTCCTTTCCAGAATTATGGTCACCTTCCACACTGTCTTTGTTCTCAGAACTAAATATCCGAGGAAGTAAAAGTAACAAACCCCCTAATGGCTTTTTCTGTCCAATATACTCTGTCATAGTGCCAAATGTTTGGCAAGAAAAATAACATCAGTTATAGATGGAGAAATATGACAATAAACGACTTAATGGCGTTATGAGCTAATTAGGAATCATCTGAACAAAAAGCACCCCTACCCCCAAGCCAAAACAGAACTGTATAATTTCATTCGTACATCTTTGTTATACCTGGTGCACAAGACTTCGGCAAATAGCAAGTAGAACTAAAAAATAAAAACAATTCATTGATGAAATTAAATGTGAAAGTGAAAACTAGAGTGTCCACATATTTCAGACATTATTGAGGAGGGGGGCGAAAAGTTTCGGAGTCCTGCTTTTGTTTGCATACAGGTATTCTAGTAGGGGGAAATACAAACACAGTTCATGACGCTAACATCAAAAATTGTCATACATGTCCATCATAATCATAATCATAATAATAATAATATCATAATTGCAATACAATAATTCTAACGTCAGCTGCTCCATAGGTGTACTTTAGCTTTGATTTTGTAGTTTCATTTCTCAATTCTGATACTTTTGCTTTTACATAAAGATCATACCAATCAATTACGATCGCAAATTTATTGTCAATTTGCAAGTTAATGACATGTCTATAATATTTTGAAGAGAGTCAATTGAATAGCTTTTAGGGGCAGCAGTAACTGTAAAAGGTTGAAAACTACAAGAATCCTAATGCAGCACTACCCTCCAAAATCTTTGTGAATTTTAAATGACTAAGCCTAAAAGCATCCATTGCAGAAGCTGAAGGAGAACATGAACATAAACTATAACTAAATGTATTATGACCAAACAGAGAAATTTTGGACATTCCGTTTTATCCATAAGCCCCATAAAATAACAAAACATCTGCATCACCATAAGACAGCTCCTCCACAAAGAAACAACAAACCCAGTCCTTACCCAAAACCCTACACATTAAAAAACTAAAGCTGCCTTACAATAAAGCAATTGAGATAATATTAGAACTAGAGTCAACATTCGCATATTCTCTTTGCTGCTGCTTCAATTCCAAAGCATTGAGTTAATACCCTAGGATGGCTGAGCATAGTACAATATCAAGTTGGAGACTGTAGGAATTAGAATTTGAATACATGATATTAACTGGGATTAGATGCAAAACTCAAGCTATAGACATTAAATTAAAAGTGGGGCACACAGGGCTTTGCACGATATATAAATCTGGAGTAAATCGGTGACATTGAGTCTTTCAATGAGAGAACATTAAAATAAATTTCTAATATTAGACAGTCTTTGTCTTCCAAATGAATGAAATTAACAGTTTGACCAAAGAGAAAGAAAAAAGAAAGACTTTCAAGAGAAGCTTCCAGCCAAATTCGAAGGTCAAAAAAGAGTGACTAGATGGTGTACAAGAAACGGAGCAATCATTAAGGAGGACTGAGGAAAATCCCTCATGATTCAAAATGCTTCTACTTTTGACAAATACATACAAGCAACAAAATTGTGTCAATTGTTTTGTTTCCAAATGAGAAAGAGAAATTTTCTGTTAGAATATTTTAATATGAAGTTACCATTAGAAAAACTCTCTTCTTCACAATCTTTTAATGTTTTATAGATTCGTAAATATTTTGAAATCTCAATCACCTATAAATTCATATCAATTTCTGTCCAGTTTATTTTTTGATAAAAGAAAGAAATTTTATTCTATAAAAAAGAAATAATATAAGCATAGCAGAGAAAGAGTTCACCCACACTATTATAAGTGGGAATAAAAAGAAACCCTCAAAAGAGAGAAGCTCTCCAATTTATACAACGATAAAACACAAAAATACCCCCAAAACGATATTTGAAAGACTCAGGGATGCTAAGATTATTTGAAAGTGTGCTTGTTATGATATTTTATGAAGTATACAGACCCAATGAAATGCTAGAATATTAAATGACACCCATCTCTCTCTTCCTATTCTGGGACAGAATTTCATTTCTAGCATTGTTGTGGGGTTTGGTTATGGGGGCTTTGGAGTGAGTTGCTTGTTCATAGAGTTTTGTTGGATTCCACTCAGGGCATACTTGGTAGCTACAGTTCCCATGTGTCTTGTAAAGAACTAGAACGAGCTGCCCGCAGTTACAAGACTAGCTCCTCTGGCAGTAGCAACTACAATTACTCTTGCTCCTAAGCTTCCAAATCCTTAATTCAAAGGATTAAGGGAAGACGTTAGGGATGCTGGTGGGCAATACTTTATTAGCTTTTCTTTCTTTTCACACTTGCATTTCCTTGTAAGACTCCTTGTCCTCCCTTACTGTCCTCTTTTCCATCTAATAATTTTTTTTCTTTTATGGAAAGAAAAAATACACCTAAATGCACCACAGCAAAAGCCCATAAAAGAAACAAGAAAAAAGATCATATCTCGTAAAAGGTATGGCACAATTTCAAAGTATCTTAACAACCTTTCTGCCTCCAAAACCTCTTAACCGAGTAAGCAACAAATTTCTGCCCATTTTTCGCTCTGACAGAATTTAAAATAAAATTCTACAATTTTTTTAGAGCATCTCTAGTCTTAAGGTAAATATCTCCAAGTGAAGCTTAGCTGTCAATTGTCGTAAAATTAGAGAATCATTCTCTTCTTTCATATGCTTCTGTGGTGGGAATGTGAGGGGCAGTTCCTTCATAGGACCTATCTAGGGGTACTTCAGGGGAATTCTAGAGCGCCTTAATCCTTATAGGATCCAATATTTGACCACATGGCAAAGAGGCAAGATAGCTGGAAATGTGCATTTTCCCGCTTGGTGGTAAGATGCTAAGATCACCTTGATTTAGTCTTGCCTATAAGAGAGACACCACTTTGTTTGGTGGGAGCTCATAAGTCAATAACACTAGCCCCTGGAAGTTTATTTCTTAGGGCTATCTCACCTTCTTATTCTTGGTTATTTCTCAGGTTAGTGACATGATATTTCTCTCTGTGATGCTTGTCCACATCACTGTTATCCTTCATCTTGGCAGGACTCCCAGTTGCTTGTTTTGCAATTTGGGAGGGTGGACACATGTCTTGGAACTGTAGTTTATCCCTTAAACTTACCAATAGGGAGGTAGATGACCTGGCTTCTCTCATCCTTCTTGAGTCTCGTTCTCTCAAGTCTTTGGATTACGTTTGTTCTTCGGATTCATCTAGAAGCTTCTCTATCTTTCTCTCTTTCTCTCTCTCTCTTTATATGAATGAATATGTATAATAGCCTTCTTCCAATAAGGATTGTAACATCGAATTTCATGGTCTATTAGCTAAAAATTTAATTGTCAGTATATTCTCTAATTCAGATAGCCAATATAGCCCCATGCCATGCAATTCAAAACTATGTTTCACATACTAGTGTCAGTTCTTTATTGCGTACAAAGTGTTGCTTTAACTTGCTCATAATATGAGATTTTGTACATTTTCCATTCAGAGCAAATTCAATATTCAATAAGCTAGCTCCAAATTTTTTAACCTTAATTTCACCGTCAACACTACTAACAAATAAATTATACAAAAATTTCACTACTAAGTACTAACCAACTCATAATATCAATAGACTGCACAAAGAGCGAAACAGAACCTCGAATGAAAGTGAGATTCAATTCACGAACTGGTAGTATGACAACCGTCCTGGAGAGATCCGTGTTTGGAGCAAAAAGTGAAGAGCCAGCGTGATGATTCAAGGAAGCCAGCCGCGATCCGAACGGCTCGCCGGCGATATCGTACTGGATGAGCCGGTAAACGTCGACAACGGTGGCGGCGTCGCAGAGCTCGACGCAAGCCACTAGTATGAACAACAGTGATATCACTGAATACACTGACTCCAACACTTCTCTTCTGGCGGCCATTGATGGAGAGAAACGATTGCTAGGGTTTTTGATCTGAAATAATAGTAAAGAAATAGTGATGGATGGGGTTTACAGAGTTTTTGGGTGTCCACTGCAATTATCTGTCGACCAGTAGATGCGCCAATTGATTAGTTTAATTTAACATAATAACAATGACTTATCAAAATTACATAAATAAAAGTACAAAGATGAAAAAAGGGACAAAAAGAAAAATTCTTTTGGCCGGTAAAACATTAAGTATAAATTTTCTCATATGAAGTTAAAAATTGAATAAAAAAATTAATTGATAATTAATTTGTCTAAAAATATCTAAATGCATTTTCTCATTTTATTCTATAAATTCTTTTGGATAAGTTTGTTTTATAATTATTAGTATAGGGTGACACGCTTGCTGCGTGAGTAAATTATGTGAAATAAATTAAAATTTTATAAAATTTGAAGAATTAAATAAAAAAAATAATAATAATAAGTTAAAAAAAATAAAATGATAATACATCTAAAGTTGTAAAGATAAAAAGTGTAAAAAGAAACACGCAAAAAAATAACTGCAACGTGACACAAAATCACCGAGGTCATACAGATAAAATGAAACAATAACACTCTCAATTTCAAAATATAACACTATTATTGATTTTGATTTTTAAAATTTAATTTGAGACATTTTTAAATTTAAAATTAATTCATTAAAAATTATAAAATAATAAATATAATATTTTTTAGATAACTTAAAATATTCATCATTTTATATATTGACTAAAGTTAAAAAAAAATCTTATTAATTTTAAGTTTGAAAATATTTTAATTTAATATCAAAAAATTAATAATTATCTTATATTTTAAAAATTATAAAATATAATATTGCACACTAAATAGCTTATTTAGAAAATAACCAAAAACAAGGTAATTTATATTAATTATTGGAATTTTTGTAAACATGTATATTTAACTTTTTATTTGTTCGATGCCGCTATATTACAAGTGTACTGCTCATTAATCAAAATTAGATCTGGCAAACGTACAGGTCAGGCTAAGCCTTTGGTGGGCCGGGCCAAAAACGGCCCGACTTTTTGCGAGCGATGAAATGCTTGGCCCGTGCCCTGTACGGGCCGGGCCAAGGCGACCCGCGGGCCATTTGTGTAAAAAAAATAATTTAATTTTTATTATGACTTATAATTTAAAATTAAATTAATATTTAGCTGTATATTAATCTTTTTCTGTATTGCCAAATTTTCGCATTCAGAATCGGGATTACATCTTTTTATATCATATGCATGCACGGGTATAATGTTTACATGCATGAACATTAATTCATACGTTTGGAGATTAATTATTTTACTAGTGTAGTATCTTTCTTTGTTACTTATAAGTTATAATGTGAAAGTTGAAAGTTTGATTTTGATACTAAGATGAAAAACTTGCTCAATATTTGAATATAATAAATTTTTGAATTGAATTTATTTGAAGATTTTATAATAATAAAACAAAGTATTAATCTTTGTCAATTATTGATTATTCAATTTGTGTTAGTACGTAAGTTTATAAAAATTGACTAGCTTGTAAAGTAGTGGTGAACCACTACCAAAATTCAACATAGCTTTCCAAGTTGAACGTATTTTTTTGCCATCTGCACAAATTCTAATAAAGTAATCATGGACCTAAGTTAATTAATTACTATATATATACTAGTAAATCATGACAGTCATATACTCATATGTGCATCAGTGCATGCAAACATATATATACTAGTAAATTAATGTTAATTACAAGAGAAAATATATAAATAAAAATATAAACTTCTAAATTAAGTAAAACATGGAATCTTCTTCATGTGTGTCATGATTTCTTTTTCCAACCCACGAAAAAGCACGGGAAGAAGCATACATAACTGATTAATTTTTTATATTTGAAATAAATATTAACACTAATTATTTACAATTATAACACATTATTTTGTATACTCTTCATAATTCTCTATTTGATTCATTTTCTAAGTTTTTTTTTTTTTTGTCAACAATGTCGAGCAATATAAAATTAAAATATATATATATATATTAGCCTGCGGGTCGGGCCGGGCCGGGCCAAAAATGACCCAACTTTTTTGGGTCAACCCGGCCCGCAGGCCCCGGGCCTTTTTGCTAGGTCTAATCAAAATTCAAAAGTATGTCTCTTTAGGTGATAATCTTGATAAATTATTAGTTTGTCACGCTATATATTATTTTCTTTAAATAACAAACTAGGGTTATGTGTAATGACCACAAATTCCATTAGACATTGTAATTATGATTAATAAATAATTAGTAATGAATTAAAATTTTTGTACTAATTAATTGTGCATTAGATAATTAAATAGATATACTTGTGTATGTGTATATTTATTTAAAGCAATGAAGTAAGAGGTTATAATTAACTAAAACAAATCTAATTGGATTATATTTTAAATTTAAATGAGGTATTAAACTAGGTCAATTAAATTCACCTAGTAGTCCATGTAATTAAATTAAACCTGTGACGCCCCCAAATCTAGGTCTACATAGCCCAATTTGAGACGCCATAAAATACATAAACTTTAATACAAATAGTACATAGGACAGAAATGCAAAACTCAATAATACACAACTAAGTCTTCACTATTATTTCCACACTATATTCAACATGTGAAGACTACAATAGCTATCACTCGGACCGTCACTCCATTCCCCCGCTAGACCCGGCTACTCTCTCTTTTTCTGAAAAACAATGGAACAAAAGAAAGGGTGAGCTCAAATAGCCCAGTAAGAAATATCATGACTAAGATAACGACAAATAAATTATCATTAGCCTTCAACAGATGAGTTCTTAATTGAATATAATAGACAATAAGTTTTATATCAATAATAGCAGCGGAATGAGCAATCTATTAGAAGAATAATGCAGACTATATTGTCCACTAGCTTCAATTTTTTCGAAAAACATCATCAACTTTTATCATCTTAAACACCGCTGGTCATGATAATATAAATTTTCAGTTCCTGATTTTAATCATGCCAGTCAATAGTTCATCTTTGCATTACGAGCCAAAGATATTCAAATATAACCCAACGGTAATGATTATACCAGTTTTCAGCCTTTGGTTATAATCATACCAACAACAGTTCATCTTTGCCCCAGGCCAAAGAGAATATTCACCACGTGCCCTAAAAGACACAATAATTATATCGCCTTTATCCTATCAACTGTGCCCCAGGCCACAGATATTCACAACAACATGGTTCTTGATGATTATAATAACAACCGTGATATAGATGATGAATCAGAAGAAACAGTATGATCAATAAATATCGAAAGTTTATGACTTTACTTTGTGCATATTCAAATAATGTCCAAATTGCCAACATGATGTGGACTAAAATTCAAGAATGATATTTAAGATCCACAGTTCAGAATAACAGTTAAGGTTCAATAGAAAGATTTAGAAAAATAGGAAGGTTCAGTTGAAATGATATTAGATGAAGCGCAAACTATTAACGAATATATAATCATTTTAGGAAACTTTACCAACAAGAGACAAATAAGAAATGAATACGAAGAGTAATTCACCAAACATGCAGTAGTCCGCGTAGTCAGGTTATTCTCAGAGATTAATAAGGAATGAATACGAAAGGTTATTCACCAACATGCGGTAATCCGCGCCGTAAAGTTATTCCCACAATTTAATACATGGAAATAAATACGAAAGGTTATTCACCAACATGCGATAATCCGCGCCGTAAGGTTATTCCCACAATTTAATACATGGAAATAAATGGCACATCTTATGAGTAAGAAAGAAACGATATTATTTTCGAGAATCGAATATTGATATACCCTTACCATAGTAAGTTTGAATAATGGAAGATGAAAAAGATGGTATCCCTTACCTTAACACGTGACTAGATATGAACTCGTACACTTACAGATCTTTACAAATACTCAAGATGACTTTACCACACTCAAAGAGAACTTATACAAAGATATATTTGGAGAGTGAAAGAAAGAATAAACAAGGAAGTTTTTATGAAAAATTCTTAAGTTAAAGCCTCTATTTATAGCAAAATATCTTATCATCACCAAGATTTCCTAATTTAATCCAAACCGTATATTTCAAGATAATGTTTAATCCATACCACTCATTTCATCTTTCAAGATTTCCTTAATCTAAACCATTCATTTAAAGATCATCTTTTAATCTATACCATTCAATTTACTTTATATATAAAACAACTAACTTTAAATAAATCAATTAATTTTATATATAAAAACAAACAACTTTATAAAATTTATCATAATAAAAACAAATAACTTTATATAATTTATCATAATAAAAACAAATAACTTTATCAATTCAATTATTCAACAATAATTCACAATTATTCATTATTATAGTTAATTGTTGTAAATGCAGTGCAGTTGGCTTTTCGAGTTAGATAAATAGGAAAATCAACTAATAATAGAATACAACAGTTTATTCAATATCATAAAAGAGATAACAATAATGCTAAAAATAGATAAGAAAATAACACGTTACTGTGTAGTGACAATTATTGATTCAGTAATGTGAATTATTATGCATATGCTACTGTGACAATTATCAACTCAATAATATGAATTATTATGCATGTGACAATTATTGGTTCAATAAAGTCAATATAGTACAATAACCATTTTATCAGTTTAATAATATGAAACACTGTGTAATACCGTGTGCTACTGTGTAATACCGTGTGCTACTACGCAATACCGTATGTTACTATTCCTTTACCACCGAATATTTTAACAGTTCAAGATGATTATACCGTTGACTATATTTATTTAAAAAGGTTACGTATGTCACTTTCTATATCCGACAATAAGTCGTTGTGGGGGTCCACCATTATTTTGTTATTTCGGCGTCGTCGTACGAATCGAATATTCCCCGACAAAACGAATATTCTCCGACCAAACGAATATTGTCCGACATAATAAAATTTACACATAACATCCTTAACTTTTAACCTTATTAATTTAACCACCTATTATTTCAGGAAAAAAATATATATATGAAGAAAAATTAAATTTTGTATTTCATAAAATTCGGGGTCTTACAAAACCTTAGTCTATGTAATTAATTAAACAAGCTCAATGCTTATTTTAATTAAAGATAACATAGTTATTTAAATGCTAGCCCAATGTGTTAAATAAATTGAGCCCCAAACAATTTAATTGAATGAGCCCAATAGAATGTATTCTCAAGTCCAATGTGTAGCCCATTTGAAGTCAAAACTTTGGTTAATATACATAGATATAAGTGTATATAAATATATAGGAGTATATATATATATATAATCTATAAAAATAAACCAAAATTGGATTTATTTGAGGGGATTGTCGGCACTTCCATTGGGGGCCACTTGGATAACTTGTTTGCTCTTTGTTACTTCATACATACACTTAGTTTTGGTAGTTCAATCACCCATGTCAATCACCTTGTCATTCTTCATGTCAATCCATCAAATAGTAATCACAATTAGCCTCTTAATTGACCAATGCTAGTTGATTAGGGGGTTAATGAAGGGTTACCAAAGTCCTATAAATAAGACCTCCACCAAGCTTTAATAGGTTGGTCATTTCATTTCCTATAAATCCTAGAGAGAAAATGAAGAGTTGAAAGTAGTATGCTCTCAAGCCAATCACATTTGATGTGATAAGCATATACTTTGTAATCTTGTTCATTTATTAATAAAAGTATCAAGACATTTCTTTATTCATGATTAATTACTTGAATTAATCAAATGGATAAATCCATAGTTTTCGAGCAATGCTTTTAGAACCATGATAAGGATCATGCTAATGAGATCTAAATTCAAGATAACTCAAAACTAAAATTGTTCTTAATCGTTGAATCACTAAAAAGGGGATTAGTAGATCCGGATAGATTGGTACATACTATGTTTGCTCTTATGAAGAGTATGATTGATCTCATAATCATTTATGTAGAGACACTAAATCAAGTATGTAGGTGCTTATTAGAGAATAAGTTCATTGAACGTGACTCGCTCAAGGAACACTTAATGGAGTTTTACTTGTTTGTCAATAGGAGTTCCTTATGTGATAGTCGTACAAGTGATCCTTGGACTTGAGATCATCATAGTATCTTGTGTGTACTAAGTTATACTTTGACATATTCCTTAAGACCTATTGGTATATCAAAGAATATGATTGGGTATAATAAGGTACACATGGAGATAGATGAATGATCAACAAAGGATCTACCACTTCCAGTAAAGGGAGAGAATGTCCTATGCGATTAAATAAGTGACAACTCAGAAATTCCTGGCCAGGGTTGAATGGAATTAGAAAGGAGTTTCTACTTTACATTAACTAGAGTTGTGTATTTGTGAATTAAAATGCATATAATCAAATAAATAAGACTTGACAGAAATTCCGTGTCTTATATTTGATTGGGACATTGTATGGTAGAATGATTGAATTGTACGGTAACTATTTTCTGAAAAGTTCTTTTACGATCAAATGTTGAAATCTATATTATCTGAAAAGTTGACTAATCGCTAAGGGGGCTTACCCTTATTGTGGAATAATTATTTATTCTGAATTAATGAGTTAATTCGTAATAAATGAATTAGAATTGTTCTAATTTATTTATTATACAACCGGTTTAATATGGAGAATCTAAAGGGTCACACCGTAAAAGAGTAATATTTGTTTTAGAAGTGAATGTCATAATCGTAATAATAAATTAAGTATATTTAATTTATACTATGGTGATAGAATAAATTAAATAGCTTAATATTTATAATTTAGTATTTTAGAAATACTAATTATAAATTAATAAGAGGAGTCTTATTATTATTATTATTATTACTAGTATTATTATTATTACTAGTATTATTATTTAATTTCTAAATGGAATTAATTAATAAGTAGTAGTATTGTTGTAAATAATTAAGTTCCTAAATAGTTTAGGAATTATAATTATAATAATTAATTAAGTTACTAAATGGTTTAGTAATTAATTAATAAGAAGTACTCTCATTATTAAATAATTAAGTTCCTAAATAGTTTAGGAATTGTAATTAATTAATTTAGTTCTTAATTAAATTGGAAATTAAATTAAAACCCTAATCCTAAATGGTTTAAGAGGGTTGACTAGATCTATAAATAAGATGAGTCTTATCATAGATTAAGGTTACACACTCTTTCATTAGATTAGAGAGAGTACTCCATAATTCTCTACATCTAAGGAGTTAGAGAGAGAGAGAATTAGGGTTAACCACCCATGATTTGGAAAAATCATAATCCACTTATTTAATTCTTAGATTTCTTGGTGGATCACCTCTAGAGGATTCACACTTGGGGAGCTAACATTGATCCGTGGAATCTAATCGGTGAATTTGAAGAAGAACGTGAAGGATTAAATGGAGATAAACTTGTACCCGTGGAAACTTGGTTCTACAAAGGTATAAATTCTTTTATCCTTCCTCGATTAATAATAATCGCATAAGAAAAATTCTGGTTATTGATTTGTACAAAAAATTTTAAAATATGATTTTATTGCTTCCGTTGCACTTATATAATTTGATTATATGTATGCCATATTTTTGCAAACCAACAGTGGCATTAAGAGCCAAACTTATGCGAATTATTAATTGTTTCAATTTCATATATGTATGAGTATGTGTTTAGAATAATTTATTGGGCATAATTTGTTATATAAAATTATATATTTTTTATTTAAAAGCGTTGGTAATTAGGGAATATGATTCTTCACTGTTTCGGTATATCACTTTCGGATTATATCAAAGCAGCTAGCCACTTTCGGATTGTTGACATAAAGCAAAAATGTCGCACGGTTTTTTTGTGCAATATAGCAGCCCCCGGTTTTGGTATTTCGCTGTGAGCGAATTTATTCGGATGGTATAGTGATTCACTTTTTCGTGAATCATGTATAGTGATTCACAGATTGTAAGCAGCAAAGTGATTTTGGAAACATGATTTTCACTTTAATCATTGGGTAATCTAACATAAATATATAATATAAACCGAACACATTAATATACATATACATATATATGTATGTATTAGAAAGCTGCTAGATTCATGAATCAAAGTGACTTTCATGTTGGGACTTTCATGAATCAAAGTTACTTTCATTTTGGGTCACGGATTTGGTATTATATATATATATTAATTAGCCAAACAGTTTGATAATTTTGTACAGATTTTAAAATTTTAAAATAAAAGAGTTTATTTTGGATAATTTTAAAATAATAAAAATAAATAATTTATTTTTAAATAATTTTATAATTAAAATAAATGGTTTATTTTAAACATGAAATTAGATTTCATGCAACTTTAAATTGCCCATTAAATGATACCAATACATATATAGAATGTTTTATTTAATTCATGAGATGAATATTATTTATTAATATATATGTTGATATATATTATAATAAATGGAATTGATTATGGACTATTGACCAATATGATTGGATTTAATTTTAATTAAATGCATGAATGAATGTGTTTTTAATAAATGGGGTCTGTGTACCTCGTCTTTCTAATTTTTCTCAAGTATAATTCTATCTCCCTCCTATGTACTTCCCCTTGATTGTTGATCAAGGTTTCTATTTATTGTAAATAATTTGTAATAGGATTAGTTAGAATTATTTTGAAGAATTGGAGCAAAGAAACAAGGAGTGCATGAAGACCCGTTTGTAATGGAGCCCAGATTTAAATGTAATAGTTACATTTAATTTAATTTATTCTTGCACCCTAGGTTTGACATTTTTTGGTTCACTTGGTGGCTCTAGTAAATCAAACTAGAATAAAAGTCCATAATCAATCCAAGTAGAATATAGTATTCTATATGTGCATGCTTAATATATATTTATTATATATTATCCAAACATGCTTCGCATGTTAATTAATATGACGCGTATTTTATATATATATGTGCATATGCGATAAACAAGATGAGACAATTAATATTAACAAACCCCTCATGATGTAGAATAAATATTATTTATAAAATGAATTAAAATGTTTAATTCATGAATTAAAGGAGTTTAATTCAATTAAATAAAATTAGAATGATTCTAATTTATTTATTCTACTACTCATAATATTAAGTTGTAACGTTCAAAGATATTTATTAAAAATATCGAACGTCGCCTTCTAGCATGGTAAAACGATAGAGTATCAAATAATCATTATAAGTTTGTTATGTTACACAAGACTTATATTAATTTTTTGAGATATTGTTTTATCACATTTGATGTTTATAAAAAGAATTGAACATTACTGTTTTGTTGTGTCACATAAGGACGGTCTTTTTCTCTTCTAATATAAGAAAATGCTAGGTTGGACTTAACTTGGATAATTTTGATTTGGATGTGTCACACATGATCATAATAATCTAAGAGGCAAAATAAAAGGAGTTACATGTTAATGTAATTGACAAAGAGTTGTCTACCTATTTATTTATATATCGTTTGTTGTGTCACACAAGGCTATATACATTTGAAATATGATCCTTATTCTCACTAGCAAATCTTTAACTAGATTTGCCGAACTATATAAGGAGGGTAATATAGTTTGATGAAAATAATGGGAGACACCATTTTAAATAAAGACCTAATTTATTTTGGTAATTAATAAAACGAATGCATGTTAATGTTGTTATTAATTCACTTAAAGAATATTGCTATGTTTAATTCACTAACACTGCATAACATATTAGATGCTAACAATTAATCGAACTGAATTGTTCGGATTGATTAAACAAATTTGAGAAAAGTTCTCAATGTTGAAAAGCTAGCAAATGTCCTTAATTTGCCTATTCCTACAAACGTTGTAGACTAAGCCTCTGAGGAAGAGATTGTTATTTTATGAAATGGCAATATGATGCAAATGTGGCTCAATGCATCATGCTCGCATCCATAAGTATCGAGTTACAGCGTCAACACGAGAAAATGGATGCACCTACTGTATTGCAGCACATTCAATAGTTTTTGGTGAGCAAAGTAGGTCAATTAGATATAAGATATCTAAGGAGCTCTTCCAATCTATAATAACCAATGTCACTACATTAAAAGACACATGTCCTAAAGATGATCAATTCGATTGATCAATTAGGACAACAAGTTTTGTCAAGGATGGAGAGTTGACTCAAGATTTGATCTTGCAGTCACCCATTGACTCTAATTCACAATATGTTGTGAACTTCAAACATTAATAAGCTAGAAGTAGTTAAACTGATTTGCTTAAATATGTTGAAGACTGTTGAGAGTCACATTCCTTCCTAGAAAAACTAAGTCTTACTCGTAGATGAATCTTCTAAGCGGAGGAAGATGACCAAAGGTATTTCTGAGGAGTCAGAAAGAGTAGAAGGCAAAAGAAAGGCTAAATAAAGAACATAAATAAAAGTGATCTCGATGACAAATGAGTTTGCTTTCATTGCGATAAGCTGGGACACTGGAAGAACAACTGCAAGAGAGTTGCAGTAGTTAAGTAAAAGAAGTTTAATGAAGCTTCAGCTACAGATATAGATTTGTTCATAATAAAATAGAACTTTCTATAAGTCAAGTTTCTACTTAGGTATTAGATACCGGCCGGTGGTCTCAAATATGCAAGTCGTTGCAGAGACTAAGCAGAAGTAGAAAGCTAAACAAAGGATAAGTAATCCTGTGCTGGGGAATAAAGCAAAGGTTGCTGCATTAGCCATGAGAACTTATAGTTTAGCATTGCCTACGGGCAAACCTATTAAGTTAGTAAGTTGTTACTAGGTTCCAGTTCTTAGAAATATTATTTCAGTTCCATGTGATGACAAGGAAGGATTTTTGACATTATAATAATGAACAATCGTTGTTCTGTTTATAATGATAATGTTTTATTTAGAACTGGTTGATTACTTAATGGACTTTGTATACTTGACTTAAATGAAAAATATTTCAAATTGAACAAACTAAAGGCAAAAGGATGATATGAATCATACCTTCATGCAACATTGTTAACTCGGTCACGTTAATGAAACAAGACTAAACAAGTTTATAAAGATAAGCTTTTAGAGCTTTTTGATTATGAATCAAATACAACTTGTGAATCTTGTATCATGGACAATATGACTAAATCTCCATTTAGTGGACATGGAGAGCGAGCTGCAGAGTTGTTAGAGATGGTACACACAGTCGTGTGTGAGACCTATGACAACAAATGCAATTAAAGGGTATTCATTCATTACTTCAACTAATGATTCTAGATTTCGATATATGTATTTAATGAAATACAAATCCAAATCATTTGAAACGTTCAAATAATTCAAAAGTGAAGTATAGAAACTAAAAGCCAAAAGTATTAAAGTTTTTCGATTAGATCGAGAAAGGAATACTTAAGCAATAAGTTTCTAGATCATCTCAAGCGAAATGGTATTCTCACAGAATGAACATGGTGATGATCTATAATGAGTATTACCGATCTTCCAGTATCCTTCTAAGGTTATGCTCTAGAAACGGTCGCATATCTTCTAAACAAGGTACTTTCAAATTTCGTCCCCAAGACTTCATATGAGTTATGGATAGGGAGGAAACCAAGTCTTAAGTATGTTAAGATTTGGATTGTTCAGCTTATGTCAAAAATGTTTGACATGTTAAGCTAGGGACAAGATCTGATAAGTGTAAACTTGTGGGATATCCTAAAGAAAGTTTAGAATATCACTTCTATAATCCAACTAACTAAAAGGTGTTTATTGAAACACGCTGCCTTATAAGAAAAATAAGTTTTTCCTTAAAGGGTTAGTGGGAGTAAAATAGATCTTGAAGATGTTCAAGAACCACAAAACACTACAGATCAAGTGAAGGAATCTGTACAAGTAGATAAACCTATTGTATCACAACCAAGTCGTAAATCTAGTTTAGTACCGAAGATACCTGAATGGTATGGATTCATCATAGATGATGATGATGAGGTACGCATCATAGTGAATGATAATCCAGATATATATGATGAGGTATGAGTATTAAATACTCAAGAGAAATGGTTAATAACCATAAAATCTGAAATGAGTCTTTGGAGAAAGATTAAAGCAGATGGCTAGGTGGAGACCTATAAGACCTAACTAGTGGTAAAAAGATTTCAAACAAGGTTAATGAGTTGACTAAGATGAAATTTTTCACTAGTGAAAATGCATATATCCATTCGGATTTTACTTGCAGTTACGACTTACTATACAAAATGATGTATGTATGATACAACCAAGACGATTTGTCTCCATAATGATGGAACAAATCAAGTATGTAAGTTACAACGATCCAATTATGGATTGGAGCAAGTTTCTCGAAGATGGAACATCCGTTTTGATGAGACAATCAAAAGAGTTTGATTTTATCAAAGACGAGGATGAACCAAGTATGTACAAAGGTTAGTGGGAGCACTGTGATATTCCAAGTATTATATGTTGATATAATATCGATAAGGAATGACATACCGATGCTACAATCAGTAAAGATGTGGTTGTCTAAAAACTTCTCCTTTAAGGACTTGGGAGAAGCATCCTAACATTTTATTCAAGATAAAGGTCTATAGAGATAGATCATAAAGGATGCTCGGCTTGACCCAAGGAACGTACATTGATTCGTTGATATGTACTAGACTTGATATTGCTTATGTATGATAAGCAGCTATCAGTTTAATTATGGAGAAGAACAGTAGAAAAGAGTTTCTAATGATGGGTCTGATATAAAACTAGAGGGTTTAACAAACTCAAGTTTGTTCAGACTAACCAAGATAACAACATATCCATTTCAGGTAATATGATTACCTTGAATGGTGTTGCAGTGAGTTGGAAAAGTTCCAAACAGCAAAGAGTTGCTGATTTAGTGACAAAGATATAGTAAATAACTATAAGTGAAGCTGCAAAGGTGATTGTTTGGTTCAACAAGTTCATTATAGAACTTATAATGGTTCCTAACATTAAAGGAGTTTAATTCGCTATGGAACTTAGGTCTCATCTGAAATTCAAACATGTGTTGCAGCACTTTCATATGATTAGATAAATCATTGAAAAGGAGACGATACCATACAGATGGTAGAATATCAGAACAACATTAAAGATCCATTAACTAAAGCATTTACTAAGCAATTTGTACGCCACTTAGAGAAGAATGGTATGTGGATACCAAGGGCGATTGACTTTAGTGCAAGTGGGAGATTAAAAGTAGTATGCCCTCAAGCCAATCACATTTGATGTGATAAGCATATACTTTGTAATCTTGTTCATTTATTAATAAAAGTATCAAGGCATTTCTTTATTCATGATTAATAGCTTGAATTAATCAAATGGATAAACCCATAGTTTTCGAGCAATGCTTTTAGAACCATGATGAGGATCATGCTAATGAGATCTAAATTCAAGATAACTCAAAACTAAAATTGTTCCTAATCGTAGGATCACTAAAAAGGGGATTAGTAGATCCGGATAGATTGGTACATACTATGCTTGCTCTTATGAAGAGGATGATTGATGTAGAGACACTAAAGTAAGTATGTAAGTGCTTATTAGAGAATAAGTTCACTGAACGTGACTCGCTCAAGGAACACCTAATGGAGTTTTACTTGTCTGTCAATAGGAGTTCCTTATGTGATAGTTGTACAAGTGATCCTTGGACTTGAGATCATCATAGTATCTTGTGTGTACTAAGTTATACTTTGACATATTCCTTAAGACCTATTGGTATATCAAATGATATGATTGAGTATAATAACGTACACATGGAGATAGATGAATGATCAACAAAGGATCTACCACTTCCAGTAAAGGGAGAGAATGTCCTATGCGATTAAATAAGTAACAACACAGAAATCCCTGGCCAGGGTTGAATGAAATTAGAAAGGAGTTTCTAATTTACATTAACTAGAGTTGTGTATTTGTGAATTAAAATGCATATAATCAAATAAGTAAGACTTGATAGAAATTCTGTGTCTTATATTTGATTGGGACATTGTATGGTAGAATGATTGAATTGTACGGTAACTATTTGTTGAAAGGTTCTTTTACGATCAAATGTTGAAATCTATATTATCTGGAAAGTCGACTAATCGTTAAGGGGACTTACCCTTATTGTGGAATAATTATTTATTCTGAATTAATGAGTTAATTCGTAATAAATGAATTAGAATTGTTCTAATTTATTTATTATACAACCGGTTTAATATGGAGAACCTAAAGGGTCACATCGCAAAAGACTAATATTTATTTTAGAAGTGGATGGCATAATCGTAATAATAAATTAAGTATATTTAATTTATACTATGATGATAGAATAAATTAAATAACTTAATATTTATAATTTAGTATTTTAGAAATACTAATTATAAATTAATAAGAGGAATCTTATTATTATTATTATTACTATTATTATTATTATTATTACTAGTATTATTATTTAGTTTCTAAATGGTTTAGGAATTAATTAATAAGTAGTAGTATTGTTGTAAATAATTAAGTTCCTAAATAGTTTAGGAATTATAATTATAATAATTAATTAAGTTACTAAATGGTTTAGTAATTAATTAATAAGAAATACTCTCATTATTAAATAATTAAGTTCCTAAATGGTTTAGGAATTGTAATTAATTAATTTAGTTCTTAATTAAATTGGGAATTAAATTAAAACCCTAATCCTAAATGGTTTAGGAGGGTTGACTAGATCTATAAATAAGAGGAGTCTTATCATAAATCAAGGTTACACACTCTTTCATTAGATTAGAGAGAGTACTTCATAATTCTCTACATCTAAGGAGTTAGAGAGAGAGAGAATTAGGGTTAGCCACCCATGGTTTGGAGAAACCATAATCCACTTCTTTAATTCATAGATCTCTTGGTGGATCACCTCTAGAGGATTCACACTTGGGGAGCTAACATTGATCCGTAGAATCTAATCGGTGAATTTGAAGAAGAACGTGAAGGATTAAAGGGAGATGAACTTGTACCCGTGGAAGCTTGGTTCTACAAAGGTATAAATTCTTTTATCCTTCCTCGATTAATAATAGTTGCATAAGAAAGATTTGGGTTATTGGTTTGTACAAAAAAATTTAAAATCTGATTTTATTGCTTTCGTTGCGCTTATATAATTTGATTATATGTATGCTATATTTTTGCAAACCAATAAGAGTTCTAGTGATAGTTGAGAGAAAAATACTTTGAGTGTGGAGGATATTGCTAGAAGAAGAGCTTGGTGGATGAACTATAGTCTCATAACTTACTTTGGAAGGAGAAGAAGAAGAGCACACAAGTTCAAGAGGTTTAAAAGTGCTCCAACTCTTCCTTAGTTCATTTTATGGTCTATATATGTTTTATATGGTCAAAAATATATTTTTTACCGATCAAAACTTTTTTTGATGTTCTAGAAGTCTAAAACTATGTTATATTGGTATATTCATGGTTTGATATGTTTAATATGTAAGACCCCGAAATTATGAAATACAAATTTAATTTTTCTTCATATATATATATATATTTTTCGAAACAGTAAGTGGTTAAATTGATAAAGTTAAAAGTTAAGGATGATATGTACAAATTTTATTTTGTCGGATAATATTAGATTGGTCGGGGAATATTCGGGTCGTACGACGACGCCGAAATAACTAATTATTGGTAGACCCCACAACGGAATATTTGTCGGATATAGAAAACGACAGAAGTAACCTTTTTAAATAAAAATAGTCAACGGCGTTATCACTTTTAACTGTTAAAATACCGGTGATAAAAGAATAGTAGTATACGGTAATTTATGGTATTTTACAGTAGCACACGGTATTGCACAGTATCTCATATTATTGATCTGATAACGTGGTCATTGCACAATATTCATCAATAATTGTTGTTGCACAGTATTTTGCATTATTGATTTAATAATTGTCATTAAACTGTATTTCATATCATTGACTCAATAATTGTTGGTGTACTGTAGTTTAAAATTATTGAACCTAATAATTGTCACAGTAGCAAATACACTGTAATTTATATTATTAAATTAATAATGATTTGTAACGTGTTTCTTACATTATTATTGAATTATTATTGTAACATTATTTTATTTTATATAAAGGACCCACATGAAGAAAAATACTTTTTTTTTAAAATAAAAATAAAAAAAAATAATTATTATTTTTAAATAGTAACATGTGGACCCTATGTGGGGGCCACATGAAAATCAAAATGTGAAATTTGTGGCTGGAGGGTTGGTGGATTAGGCAGCCGACTGTGCTGCCAATTCAGAAAGAATTAGGCAGGCGTGCATCACGCCTGTTGCCACCTACCGCGCATAGTAACTTATTTTATCCTATAAATAACTTGCTCAGCTGAATAGAAAAATCACACCTAAAACATAAAAAAATTTCTATAAGAATTTTATGAGTTTTCTCTGAGAATAGTAAGGTTATCTTGAGTGTTTGAAAGCCAAAAGGAGTGCAGAAAATTTTCAAGTAAGTATTTTATTAAAGAGTAGTAATTTCATAAATTCTTATTTTTGACGGTATTCACAAATCTTCTTTTAGAATACTCTTCTTTGAGAAGATTCATTTTTAAAAGCTTTCTTTGGAAGATTTATTTTGGAATATTATTTTAAAAACTATTTTAAAGTTGTTATATTATAGTACAAAAATTATGTTAAATATATATAATTTTGATAGTTCATATTATACGAGTTATCATACACTTTGAAATTTATATGTGGTAATTACTAATTTTATTATAAATATATAGGTTGATCAACCTCATTTAAATCAATATCCAGTCACGTGTTAAGGTAAGGAATATCATCTTCTTTCATATTATATTATTTAAACTTATCACGGTAAGGGGTATCATTCTTTTCATCATCATAAATGGATATTATTTTCTTTCTTACTGGAAGGGATTATCATTCTTTGATTCTCAAAAATAATATCGTTTCTTTCTTACTCATAAGATGTGTCATTTATTTCCATGTATTAAATTGTGGGAATAACCTTACGGCGCGGATTACCGCGTGTTGGTGAATAACCTATCGTATTCATTCCTTATTAATCTCTGAGAATAACCTTACGGCGCAGATTACCGTCTGTTTGGTGAATAACTCTTCGTATTCAAATTTTATTAAATTGTGGGAATAACCTTACTGCGCGGACTACCGTCTGTTGGTGAATAATCTTTTGTATTTATTTCTTATTTTTCTCTTGTGAAAATAATTTGTCTACACGAATTATCATATGACACTTTTATTCCATATTCGTTTGTAATATCATTTTCTTTCATATTCGTAAGTGATATTATTTTCCTTTATACTCATAAGGGATACCATCTTTTTCATCTGGATATTAATTTCCTTCACCTTTTGTTAATCAAACCTGCTACAGTAAGGGATATTATTTTCTTTCATACTCCTAAATCGAAACTTATTATGGAACTATTACATCTATAATTCCTGAAAATATTATATGTTCCATAATAGTTGCACTTCATCATTTCAATTGAACCTTCCTATTTTCTGAATCTTTCTATTGAACTATAACCGTTATTCTAAACTGTGGATCTTGAATATCATTTTTTAATTTCACTCCACATCATGTTAACAATTTGGATATTATTTGAATCTGCACAAAGTAAATTTCTGATATTTATTGTTTATCCTATTTATTCTGTTCATCATTTATAACATTCTAATCATCCAAAATCAAGTTGTTGTGAATATCTGTGGCCGGGGGCACAGATGCGATATAATTGTTGAACAGATGATATGTTAAAGGCGATATAATAGGTTAAAGGCGATACATCTGTTCGGTGTCTTTTATGACACGTGGTGAATGTTCTCTCTGGCCCGTAGTGCAAAGATGAACTGTTGTTTGGTATGATTATGACCAAAGACTGAATCTGGTATAATCATGACCGTTTGTGTTATATTTAATATCTTTGGCCCGTAGTGCAAAGATGAACTTGTTAGTTCCCAGAGGCACACAAGTGATCTAGAAGGGGGGGGGTTGAATAGATCTCTTAAAAACTTTTTACTTAAATTAAATAATATTACCAAATAGTTCATTTAATCAAGATTAGTTTGCACAGCGGAATATTAGTTTGAAAACTCCCCTTAAAGATTTGTAAAACTTCTTAGTTGAGTTTAGACTGTATTGAAGATAGCCATTTATCAAGAAAATCAATCATAGCAGTTATATCTATATATGACATAATGTGAATGACTGAATGCAAATGACACCAGAGAGTTTAAGTGGTTCGGAGACTGAATAACTCCTACTCCACTCTTCTACTTCAACGAGTAGGAAATCCAATAAGGATGGCTCATACAGAACCCTTCAAGCCTAGTAGGTCTGGAATTTTTGGTTCAATAAGACCCCTTCAAACTCAGCAGGTTTGCCTAGTTTAGTCACTAAGACAAGGACACAATGCCCTCTTCAAGTCCAGCAGACTTGACTTCTTTAGTCACTAAGATAAGGACAAAACTGTCATCTTCAAGTCCAGCAGACTTAGCTCCTTGTTTGTTGATAGATGTTGGAGTTGCTACTGAGTTGTACTTTAAGTTCCATTGTCTTTAAATACTCAGTAGCAGGATGTGATCATGCTTGAAATGATATTGAGTTAGGCAATGATGCTTGGCTTCTTTTTATGCTCAATATCTTCTTGTGATCACCCATTGTGTTGCTAAGCTTTGGCAATTCAGCTCTTTTGGTACTTGATAACTTCTCGAGACGAACTTCTGAGATGACTGTGAAGCTCCTTCCTTTTGGTACTCAGTTGTTCCTTCTTATCATTGACAGTTTATAGCTTCTCGAGATGAGCTTCTGAGATGACTGTAAAGCTTCTTCCTTTTTGTACTTAGTCGCTAACATATCTGTATCAAGTTGGCGTTTAGGCTTCTCTCTATCACCTTCTTAGCAGCTTTGAACACTTATCTTATAATAGAGTCATTTCTCTCTATGTCTCTCTCAATTTAATGTTAGTGTTCTGGTGGATCGTAGAGTTCTTCAGCATATTCATTTTCTGTTTCACTCTACGATCTGTTGTTGTCCACCATCCTCTCATTTTATTTTTCAACAACTCATTTTATCCCTTTGAACATCTATGCTTTTATAGGCTTGTGCATATTTTACCGTTGGAAAAGGTCCGTTGAATTCCTCTGGCATTGTGCAAATCCTTGATATATTTGAGGTTGACTTTCTGTTGCTTGTGTTAGTGTTTTTTCCTCTTTTTGACATACGTTCTATCACATCGACCTGTAGCTTTGCTTTTTGCATTTTTAGCCGTTGCACTTCCAGAGTTGTATATCAAGGATTATTATATATTTAACCTTCTGATCCATCATTAAATATCTTCCTTGACTTTAGTAACCAACTGCTCTATTGCTGTCAGAGATGTCTTGTTAGTTTGACTATTTTCACTATCTTGCTGAGTAGTAGGTCCTGACTTATTGTCGTTTAGTCACAAAGTCTTCTGTGACTCTGACATGCATCTGTTCCTTAACAGCACTTAATATTTCTTTAAACTGGTCAAGGAGTTTTTTCTTTTCTCTCACACCATATTACAGTTCTGTTAGTTTATTGGTTCTGAACTGCATAGTGAATTCGTTGAGTGACTTACTGTCCACGATGACTTTACAAATTCAACTCCATGAATGTTACTTGAAGTAAGTCAAGTAAAACGTTGAGTTGGAGCGATCTTTTCTCTTACTCGATGATCTTGCTATTCTGTTCAGATCGTAGAGTTCCTGACTGCAGTGCTTTTCATTGGAATTGTTGAGTTGTTGTCTTCGTTAACACATCCTTTATTTCTACTCAACGATTGTCCCATGTGTAGAACTATTTGTTGCATTGTCTTATCTTCTGGTTTCACTCTATGATTTCTTGTATCTGTACAAATCGTAGAGTTCTCGTATGTGCTTGCTCTTCGAATTCTCTCTACGATCTTGTCAGATTGTGCATATCGTGGAGTTCATTATTTTTCTGATTCTACGTTTTCTGAAGGCTTGTTTAGCTGTCTGTTTGACGATCGTAGAGTTCTGCTCTACATTTTGTACTTGATCAGTTCTTCAATTTAGCTTGTATATTCTGTAGAACTCTTGCACAACTGTCTCTCCTTGATGATTGTAGAGTTATCCTGGTATGGAGTCGTATAGTCCACTCTACGAACAGACTGAATCGTTGAGTCTTCTTTACTTGGAATCGTAGAGTCCATTCTACGATTATATTTGACTGAACAGATATAACATAAGATCAACCTAACATATTTGATCTTTTCTAACTAAGTCCTTGTACATCATTACATCATTACATTGAAAGGACTTTACAAACTTTGCCATACAACAATGATTTAATCTTATATTACTCTGCTTACAATATTTATCTTTAATGCAGAGTAACTTCTACGAAAAGATCAACCTAACATTTTTAATCTTTTATCTAAGTCCTTTGTACACATAATTCTTTTCAAAAGGACTTTACAACATTTGAACCAAATAACTTTTACTCTTATTATAAGCAGCAGATAGTTTTCAACAAGATCATATTTGTGTTATATAAGTGTGCAAATCACAGTATTTGAAACAGGTGATATATATCATACACACATGATCATGTAGACACATATTTAGATTAATATATAATCACTTAGTCAATTAACCATATAAGCACTTTAGAACATATACGCACATAATCAAGTAGGCACATAGGCACATTAACACATAAACACTTAGTCAGATACACATGGACAATCAACCATATAAGCACATTTGCCACAATCATTTTTGCATAACAGCCATCATCATCAAATCAAACAACCTTTAACAGAACTGTTGTTTGGTATGATTATGACCAAAGGCTGAATCTGGTATAATCATGACCGTTGATGTGATATTGAATATCTTTGGTCCGTAGTGCAAAGATGAACTGTTGATTTGCATGATTATGACCAGGAACTATGATTTGTATTATTATGACTAATGGTATTTCAAATGATAAAAGTTGATGATGTTTTTCCTAAATAGAGAAGCGAGTGGATACTATAGTCTGCATTATTCTTCTAATAGATTGCTCATTCTGCTGCTATTATTGATCTGAACATTGTTCAAGAATTTAACAGCAGTTTTTGATATAAACCTTGTAGTCTATTGTATTCTATCAAGAACTCAACTGTTGAAGGCTAATGATAAGTTATTCGTCATTATCTTAGTCATGATATTTCTTACTGGGCTATTTGAGCTCACCCTTTTCTTTTCGTTCCATTGTTTTTCAACAGGAGATGAGAACGTAGCCGAGTCTAGCCGGGGGATGGAGTGAGAGTATGAGGGATAGCTATCGTACTCTTCACGTGTTGTAAATAGTGTGACAATAATTGTGAAAACTTAGTTGTGTATTATTATTCCCTGTATTGTTAAACATTGTAATAATTTTGTTGTAGTCTTTTGAAAACTCAAGTTTGGGCTGTGTGGACCCAGATTTAGGGGTGTCACATAATATATGTTTTGGTATGTGTTGATTACATAAAAATGGAAGAACAATCCATATTAGCCTTTACCGGTAAACCCTAGTCAAGCATGTTATGCTTTATATTGTAGTTTGAAATGTGCAAGTTGGAAAATTAATTTCTATGGCTAGAAAGTTACATATATGAGTTATAAAGAAAACCCAACTTGAACCTTTCAAAAATATGAAAAAATGAAGAAGTTATGGCTTTTACTGCAAAATATGTCATTTTAAAACTCTAATGCACAATAGTCCACTTTGAGCCCATTTTTCATGATCTTTACATATCCAAAAATGTGTTTAAATGATGGAATATTGTAGTTCAAGAAGATACGAATCCAACAAGACCAATTTGAGGTCATTTGAATTTGTAGATTTCATTCTATGCAAGTTTGAACAAAGGAGGTAAAAATCACAAAACAAAACACAAAATAACAAACATTCTGCATAAAAAATCCTGGATAAGGGTGCCTAAGCGCCTAACTCAACACTGGGCGCCATCTTGAGCGCCTAGGTGCCTGTGTGAGCGCCTGGGTTAGCTGACGTGGCTTGGTTTGGGACGGGTTGTGCCGAAAATGGTTTCGGGTTGGTTCAGGTCGATTTTAATTAATTAAACGGGCCGCGTAATGTTTAAAATATTAAAATAATTAATATGGGATCCAAATAAAACAATTATTTATTATTTAAATAAACTTTAAATGATAAAGAATGTAAACTGAGAATATTTAAGAAAATCAATTATTATTTAAATAAAATAATAATTAATAATGATTTATTAGTTATTCTTTAATTGTTATTAAAGGGAATTAAAAGTAATTGATTATTTACTATTTAATTTATTAAATAATAAATAAAGGAATTTAAGAATAATTTATTGAAGTAATTAAAGTAATTATTTATTATTTAATGATAAATAAAGCAAATAGGTTCATCAATGGTTATTTAATTATTGAATAAAGTTAATAAAATAATTATTTATTATTTAATTAATATTAAGTAATAAATAAGGGTAATAATTAATAAATTATTATTTAGTTGATATTAAATAATAATTAAAGGAGAATTTGGATTAATAATATAAGTAAATGAATTAAATGATTAATAACATTATAAGGTTAATAAAATATTATTAAATGATTAATAATATTAGATAATTAATAAAATATTATTAAATAATTAATAATATTATTAAATGATTAATAATATTATTAAATGATTAATAATATTAGATACTTAATAAAATATTATTAAATAGTTAATAATATTATATAATGAATAAAATATTATTAAATAATTAATAATATTAGTTAATGAATAAAATCTTATGATTAATAATATTAGAAGATTTATAAGGTATTATTAAATGATAAATAATACTACAAGGCTAATAAAATATTATTAAATTGTTAATAATATTAGATGAGTGGTTGAACTATATTAAATAATTAATATAGGTTTTTTGTGTATGAAAGATTATCAAGTAGTGATATTATTTTCTAAGTGTTTAAATACCCGTAATTATTCAATTATGTGGTTCGTAAGAGTTATAAAGGTCATCATACTTATGAGTATATGATACTAATTTAAGATCAAACTGATTTAATTGTTAGGTCCGTTCAAGGATTATTAAATTAAATTAGTTAGCCGTAGACGACGCACAAGGCAAGTTCTTCTTAACCCTAACTTGCATTTATTGTTACAAGTATTCTTCAACCTTATTTACATTGAGCAATTCAATTATTGTTGAGCAAGTATCTACACTCGTAGTTATTTGACAGACCTTTGAGCGAATTAATTATCAAAAATTACTTCACATCATTATTGTATTGTATTCGCACATAGTGCTTTTGCAAATATTATAGTTCAGTAATTTAAGAACTGTTTAAGAATGTCTAAGCTAATTGTTTCAGCTAGACAATGCATATTTAAATTCATCTAATTGAATATTATAAAAGTTTATTCAAACCATTGGTTGGTGCAGATTCTGATAGAAAGACTGAGAATGAACAACCCTAGTTAAAGGGGATTTTTATTTGTCGAAAAATCGAATTTGCGCAAGAAATCTAAATGTTATGCATATACATAGGATACGAGAGGCTGATCCTCTCAAATGTCCCATTTTTTCGAGGTGTCAGATATATGTATGTCTGTTCTACCTTAGTAGCAGTTCATGGTCATTAAAGACCACTCAGCAGTAAAGAGTTAATCCCTTTTTATATTGAAACATTGATTCTTGATTTCTTTCGCAACTATAATTCATTGTTGAAAGCCCTGATGTTATTTTCCTTTTCATCATGATATATCGTATGTTGTTGCTTATAAACTTGTTGAGCTATTTAGTTGCTCATTCTTGCTATATCATGACTTAATTTCAGCTAAGCCCGAATGCTCTAAACAAGACAAAGACAAAGGAAAAACAAACGCTTAGTTTAGCTAATGCATACTAGATTAAATTACTGTTATGTAATTTCTTTTGTAAATTTTTTGTATTCCCCTTAAGATATGTAATGTTACAATTAAGGTTAATCGACCTTGGGAAGTGTAGTCTTTTTATAAGGAACCTTTTGTATTATTCTGCGAAATTTAAATGCAATATATGTATTTAATTGTTAGTAAGTATTATACAGTGAGATCCAAATCCGAGGCTAAAGAACTCGGATTTGGGGTCGTCACATTATGTTTATTTGTAAAAAATATATTTAGAATTAGATTATTTATTTTAATTTAATACTAAATTATATTATTTAATCCTTTGATAAGAGATTATTAATCCCTTAATATTAAACTATTAGTCCCATAAAGCCATTTAATAGTTTAAAATGAGAGGGACTATTAATTTAAAATTTTTCATGAGATTATATAATCCCACATGAATAACTTTAAAAATGATAAAAAAAAAAATCATATGATTATTTAAAAGATTATTAATCCCTCATCATGAGATAAAATAGTTCAAAATAGTTTTAAATTAATATAAATAGTCCAATCTCAATGATATTTTTTGTAAACAAACATAGCCTGGGTGTCTAGGGTAGATTTTTTTTTTTAATTTTAAGACTATATTTATTTGTAAAAAATATATTTGGAATTATAGTATTTCTCTTAATTTAATATTATTTTAAACTATTTTATCTCATAATAGGAGATTAATAGTCCTTTAAATTAAATAGTTCTATGGACTATTTTTTATAATTTCTAATGTTATTTATGAGAGATTATGTAATCTCGTGATGAATGTAAAATTAATTGTCTCCTCCTATTTTAAACTATCAAATTATTTTATGGGATTAATAGTCTCACGTTAAGAGATTAATAATTCATTATTAAAAAAAAATAATTTAAAATAATATTAAATTAAAATAAATAACTTAATTCTAAATATACTTTAAAAAAAAAAAAAAACATGACCCAAGTGTCGAGTCTTTAAGGCTTTAGTTTCTACCGTCGGATTTGCCCATATTCAAAGAGAGAAGTAAGTGAATTTAACAGTCTTACTGATAATGCGGTTGAAGATTATTTCCTGACCATTAGATATGAACACTTTTAAATACTTATAATAAATATGCAGTAATAATATCTATAAATATACCAACCGCTTGATGGAACGCGTTATCTATAAAATACATAATTGTACCTTAATCACTTCATAAAAATATTTTCTAATTTTATAATATAACAAACCTTTATCTCGTAATACAAAAAAGAATATAAAAATTTATATCTCCTAAGTTAATTTTGTCCTAAGTCAATTTTGTATTATTAATTATATCTTAAAAGATACAATTTCACACTATATTTTGAGAAATAGATTTGCTAATTGATTAAATTCAATGACGAAGATATCATAGCACAAACTCGGGTAGAGTTTTGCATTTAAGTCTACAATATATCAAGAAAGGTTATAAGGCCAAATCCAATCCTTTTAAATAGACATGCACATCCGGCCCGAGGCCCGCGACCCGGCCCTGGTCCGGCCTTGACCCGGCCTGGTCAAAGCCTAGATCGACCTGGCCCAGCCTGGCAGGCCCCTCACAGACCACCTTTTTTCCGCAAAGATCTGCCCTGGACCGACCTTCTAAAAAATCTGGCTCGGCCTGCGACCCGAGGCCTGGCCCGGCTTGCCTCAGCTTCCGGCCCGAACCATAGCCCGACCTTAACCATCGCCCCGCCTGGCCTTCAACGCAGCAAGTATTGTGCAGCATTAATGACGGGACAATCGGACAAGGCACATCACACACAAACACGCTCAATGTCACTCACACACACACACACTGACACTCAGTCACACATAAAGTGACATGACAGTATCACACACACACACACACACACACACACACACACACACACACACACACACACACACACATATATATATATATATATATATATATATATATATATCTATATATATATCATATTGTACTAATATATATATGTACTGTCGACTGCCGTACATATATGATATATATATATATTAGTCAGATAGTCATACATTATTAATACATATATGATATATATTAATATATATATTAGTACATGTGTCATATATATATGATATATTTATATTAGTACATACACTAATGACTATTAGACTAATATATATATATATATATATATATATATATATATATATATATATATATATATATATATATATATATATATAATATTATTAAATACACACACTGACACACACATATATAATTAATTTTTTTATAATATTATTAAAATAAAATACTATTTAAAATATTAAGTATAATTAAAATAATTATAAAAAAATATTGTTAAATATATAAAAATATATTTTATATTAATTTGAAATAAATATTTTTAAATGATTATATATATATACTCATAAGTCATAACTTTCAAAATATAATGCGAGTCGTCCTTATTTAAAAAGGAAATAAAAATTGATATATTTATTAAAAGTAATGTAATACAAGTTTACAAATTACAAATTACAAATTACAAATTACAAATTACAAATTACAACTTACAAATTACAATAATGAATAATTATAAGTTTATAACTTTAAAGTATAACTTAAGCAATAATTAATTATTCTTTGGTTATAAATATTTGTTTTCAAAAATTTAAAATATATGTCATCAAATCTTCAATATTTATGGAATTGAACTTTCAACAGTTTCTGCTCCGACTTCGAGATCTTCCGAGCTATCTTGATTGTATATTACGTCTTATATTCTTCTTTGCGTGTCAAGATAATCTCTATAGCAAATGCATATTTTCAACGATTTCGGACTAAGTTTGTTTCTTTCTTCATCTAATACCCTGCCAGATAACGAAAAATAAGATTCCGAAACTATGGTACTAGCTTGGATAGTTAGTAAATCACGGGCCATCGCGACCAGAGTAGGAAATTGTCGTTTATGTTTATTCCAGATAGCAAGAATATTAAAATTTTGAAATTCTTCTTCGGTCATAAAACTCCTAAAATCAGTACTACAATATAAATCAAGTTCGTTTAAACTACTCGTGTGTGTTGAAGTTTTTGGTTTCTTGGATAGTGTTTTTAATTAGTTGGCATATTTAGAAGATGAAGGGGCAGGGGGCGGTGCACGTATAGATGTATAATATACAGATTCATACAATTTATAAAATTCAGTAAATGTAGTATTAAATTTTAATTTAAGGTTATCAATATTACTAGTACCTATATTTTCTACTATATCTTCTAAAATACTTTCTACACCTTCTAATTTTATAATTGGATTTAATGCAGCGACACAAGTAATAACAGTTGGCATGTCTTTAAAGTATTTTTAAAAATTTTCTTCCATTGACAAAATAAGGGGAGCCCAAATTTCATTATTTTTAAATTCTTTAAAAACAAATGATATTTCTAAACATGCATACAAAACATGATGAACTGTTGGATAATAAACAGCAGATAATATTTTTGTGTGTTTTTTAAAAACTTTAAGAATCCTTAAAAGTTGACCAAGTAGATCCCAATCTTCGTTTATTAATTCATGAATTATCAAAGTATTATAAAACTCCATCAGTATATTTTTTCGTTTATAGACATCTCTAAACAAATCATATGTACTATT
Organism: Hedera helix; assembly: GCA_947179155.2. Lineage (NCBI taxonomy): Eukaryota > Viridiplantae > Streptophyta > Magnoliopsida > Apiales > Araliaceae > Hedera > Hedera helix. The sequence continues at coordinate 34,690,608 of OX359276.1, forward strand.
TCACCTAGTGTTATTATCAAATTTTACTCTTTTAAATTTTTCTCCTCTTGCATGACAAAAATGTCTAAAATTTTGAAATTTTCTATTTGAACCATATATTGTTGTAATCATATCACGAATTTTAGATATAGTCATTTCTAAATAATTAAATCCGGATTGAACAATTAAATTTATTATATGACAAACACATCTAACATGAAAAAATGCACCATTTATTACAGGTAACAAATTATTTTTTAACATGGTAACAACATTAGTGTTATTGCTTGCATTATCTAAACTAATACTCGTTATTTTATTTTTAATTTTAAAAGTACGAATAATCTCCATAATTTGACCATATATTGTTTGACCAGTGTGAGGTAATTCAAAAAATTCAAAACCTATAATTCTTTTTTGCATAACCATTTCAGAATCTATCCAATGAGCAGTTATACAAATATAGCTAACTCTACGTTGATGATTAGCAGACCAAATATCACTACTTAAACTAATTTTACCGTCAAAATTTTCAAAATATTCAATTAGTTCTTTTTTAGCTTTAATATATAATTTAATAGCATCACGTTTAGTAGTCATTCTACTTACTTGTTTATATTTCGGTTGCAATTCGGATTGAATGCATTCGGTACAACGTTGATCGACAAAAAAATTGAACGGGAGCTCCTTCTCAATCACTAATTTGGCTTGCAACTCTTTTTCTAATATTTGATCATAACTCCAACTGTGACCGGAACGATCAATTTGTGTTTGAGAGCTTTCATCGGTTAGTTTATGCCTTTGCAAACACGATTGGTAGTGTCGCTATAGTGTGTTATTACCTTTAGTACCAAATAAGGCGTTGCATATTTTGCATTGAGCTTTTTTAACACTATCGGCAGTCCACACTTCGATGAAATGTTCCCAAACTGGCGCTGTACGTTTGTTTTGTTCACCGGTAGGACGTGAAAATAACGGACTCGAACTCGTTCCACTATCAAGCCGAATGCTATTTTGGTCGTTTTGAATACATTGTGGAATTTGTGATCCGGATGCAGTGTTAGAAGAATCCATTGTATTATAATAAAATGTAATAATAAAAATATAATAATAACGGATGTAAAAATATAATAATAAGGGGTATAATAAGAAAATGTATTAATAATACAAATTGAGATTTATAATAATACGAAATTGAAGCATTGTGGAGATAAAATAATTGACTTTATGTAGAGAGAAAATAATGTTAAAAGGATTGAAATAATTATGAATTTATTAATACAATACACAATTTTCATTTTATACAGCAAAAATATATCCGTTCCATAACTAGCCGGTAAAAATTTGACCTTTTTTTTTTGTAGGTATCCGGTAGGAGGCAGCAGGACGCAAGCTCGCAGCTGACTCGTCAGCTGTCAACAACGGTAAAAGGCCAGAAGCCAGCGGTAGCACTCCATGTCTCCATCTGTCCATCAGCATAATTAATATATATATATATATTAGACTATTAAAGTATTAGTACAATACTCCATCTGTCCATCATGACTTTTTTCTTTTCAAATTTACATGGATTATATCACTTTTTTTTTAATTCTTAAAATATTATAAATTGACTCCATCATGACTTTTGTACATTTGTCCAAGAAAGAAAGGAAAAGCAAAGCACGAAACAGGCATGCAAACATGCATTAGTCTAGTGAGCGACCAAACATGCACCAGTTTAAAAAATAAAGAAATAACATAATGGCCTGGCCCGACCCAGCCCGGCCCTCAGGCCGACGTAGGCCTATTTTTTGCACGCAAAGACCGGCTCGGCCTGACCTCACCTCTTGAACGTTAAAACATGGCCTGGCCTGGTCAACGGTCAAGGCCTGCTAAGCCCGGGCCGGACCAAGCCAGGCTGGCCCAATGTTCATGACTACCTTTAAGTAAGGTTTTACCAAAACGTTTCCCTACATTGTTTCATACTTGGTGCTTATTTGTTTACTGATGTTTGGAGTGTTCTAAATATAATTGAGAATATTATTCATTTACAAGCAACTTATTTCAACGTTACTTATTTAACTCACAAACATTGTGTTTGGGGTCTAAACGCAATGTTCCAAAAGCAGTGTGATGCTTTTGGACTTCCAAACGTACCAAATGCTACCGCTGTAAACGTTTTAAACGCTGATAAATTGTCTTTCTATTCTGCATTATAAAACCACTCTCCTAAAACCGTATCAAATTCAATCCTAGAAAGAAAGAAAGGTACAACATCATATCATATTCATGATCTCCTCCATTAGAGCTCTCAACTCTGCCCCGCGGGTTCTCATGCTGCGGCTCCTCCTCCGTTTTGAATCCATTCTTGTGGTCCATCAAATCTAAATATTGTGTGGAAATTGACCTCCTCCGCTGTCACACAATGTCTCCATTGATGAACAAGTACAACGGTATTGCAGATCATTTCACCATTACAAGCTCCACCAATATATACATCAATATCAATTAAGAAGCAGCCGAAATGTATTACTTTCAACTACGATCTTTCTATTCCCTCTGTATCATTATACTATACAAAATAAATATCAAATTCGAAATTGATAGGAATCAATTAGTTTTTGTCCTAAGATAGTAAATATTATAAGTGATTTAAAGAATATTACTAGTAATGAGAAATTATTATTTTTAGAACTTAAACTAGTCATGACAATTTTAAATTTGAAGATGCATCACCTTGACTCTTAAAAATCTAGGAATATTGATTTACTCCAAGTTCTACTAGTCAATTTACAAATAAAGTACATTTTCCCCCTTCATCTTTAATTTTGTAAATGATGAATTGCTAATTTAGTGGTAGTAGCAATGAATTACGGTAACAAACTTGCATTGTGATTTAGCCAAAAAAAAAAAAAAAAAACTTGCATTGTGTCATTTTATATTTTTGAACGGAGGGAATAGTTAGATATCACATAAAACTATTTTTAAGAAAATAAAGAAAAATAAGACTCTTTTATAAAACTGTTGAAAAATTAATTTGTACTACATATCCTTCACACAATCCTTTAAAAGTCAATTTGTGAAATCTTTGCATTTAAATTCGATGAGTTTCATATTAATTTTGGAAACAAACTGCAATTTAATATTTCGGATATTGATTGCAAAAAGTCAAAATAAGACTTTCTTCGTTGAACAAAATTGACTGAAATGCAAAACCGTCCCTCTGGTTTGTATTATTTTTGTAAAACTCTCCCTTAAACTTTTTTTTGATAGAACTCTCCCTTCAGTTTGTATTATTTCTGTAAAACTCTCCCTCAAACTTTTTTTTTGTTAGTAAAACTCTCTCTTCAAGATATATTAATTTAGCAAAAGGAATTAATAAATATATAATTAAATAAATAATATGTAATTAAATAAATGACTAATTTCGTGATTCCTAATAATATTATATTAGTAAAAATATAACCATATTACATTTGTTTTCAAAAATTATGATGAGATAATATATGATAAGATTATATTATATGTAACGCCCCCAAAATTTTCGCACTCGCTATGGCGGACCTTGTGCGTTAAACTTCATACATTTACCAACTTAACTAATGATCACATAATCATATTGGTTAAATTAATCTTATTTTAGACTATACATTAAAAATTTTCTCTTACTTTGTCCCTGGATCTTAACTTGATCTCAGTCTCATTATTTATACAAGTATCAACTTGTAGTTTATCCGTATAAATATATAACACCATATATAATGGTCCAATTTTGACCTTAAGATTTAAATATTCTATAACTTTATATATTCCAAGATTCACGACATTAAATCATTAGGACGGTTCTTGGGAAGAGAGAATTTCGTAGTGAATGTTTGTATCTTCACCCGTGATAAATGTTTGCATCTTTATCCATGACAAATGTTTGTATCTTTGTCCGATACAAAATTCTCTTTGTCCGTACAGAACATACCCAACTAGTTAAAACCCTCACTCGAAACACGTTTGTTTATAGTGATATCTCCTCATATCAATAATCCTACTTATCTGACATTCAGAATAGTAATAACAAGTTATACTTAGGTCCGAGGAATCTAACGATGGATTTGACCAGTCAACATCCATTAGTCTTGTCTCGGATGTACAGTACTCACAAGTCATTTACCGACCTTCATCCAGATAAATAGATCATTATCAATACTATGTAAATTTTTAACAATTCTAAGTTATATCAAAATAAAGATATAACAACATTCTGATGATAATAATTTATATCATTCATTTAATATTCGGTTACATGTTTGTTTGTTCGTATTACAACAATCATTATGACTTATACAAATATAAGTAGTAAACATGACAATCTAATCTACGCTTCATCTTTACGTTCATGATCTTCTTAACGTTCATCTTTAATCTGCAAATAAGGTTTTATTCGCAAGAATGAGCACGACGGCTCAGCAAGTCTAACATATATTACATACGCAGTTTATGCTTTCATATAAACTGTAACATACCTTGACTGAGCATAATTCTCCATTTAATATTACATATAACTCACATTCCAATAATTTATATCACATTGACACACAAAGTGTATAAATCATGTTCATAACTTGTAAACATAACACATAACAGTTAGAAGGCTTGCAAACATCAGTTAAAGACTTCACATAACATCTATTACATAACAACATGACATTACACATCTCATTTATTATTTTAACAATACTACACAAGTAGCACATAGCAAGAGTTAGAAGACTGGTCTTGAAACCAATTTAGGGTTTCTGGGAAAATCGTTCAACACCTATAAAAAGGGTTACGCGTCCCCAAACATTAGTTTACCCAATTTTACTTTTGAAAAAGTCTTATGATAGCTTAACTAGACTATTTTTATTAGTATAATCATTTGGTTAAGTGGATAACTCAAAATCACATTTTTAAGTACTTGAACCCGAATGATCCCTTAAATTTTTTAACTTCAACCTCTTTTATTGCGACAATCATAACTTTGTCATATAAAAATATTTTGAGGTGATTCTTGGGTCTAAATTGCTTAGAATTTTATGATCTACAACTTTCGTTTGGGTTGCTAAGGAAGATTCCAAACTTAAAAATTCAGAAATTGGCAAAAACAATTAGTGAGCATGATTCGATCAACCGTTTTAGGGTTAACCATGTGAGACATGTCTCAACTATCTTTAATTACTTAAGATGTCATGTTATAAGATTCAATAATACTTCATAACATAAAAATAACAAAATCATTGTAATGACCGAGAAATTTAAATTACATTATAAATAAAATTAGGAATTTAATTTCTAATTAAGTTATTTGAATTAATTTAAACCTTTATGTGATGGTTTGACTATTTGAATATTCGGTTAATTTAATTAAAAAAAGTCCGATTAATGAGTTTATTAAGTTAACAGACTAACTTAAGGATTATTGGCATAAAGAATTTATAGGTTATTGATCCCTAATTAAATATTCAATTAAAATTTGAATATGACAAATCTAATTGGATTATGTAATTAAGATCACTAAATAAATTCACCAACATGGGCTTCAAAAATAATTCACTAGTTTCTCAATTAAATAAAATATTGTACTAGTTTAATTAAACATTATATCACATAATATAACCTACAAGTCTGTTATTCTTTCAATTCACCTTGAACTTGTTTTTTTAAATAATTATTAGACTATCGTGTTTCCCCATGGAAAGGAGTTACGAGATTCGAAAAGAAAGGAAAACTCAACCCTTGATTTATTGGCCCATTTGAAATCCTCGATCGAGTAGGAACCGTGGCCTACATACTAGCTTTACCGCCAAGTATGTCTCGAATCCATAACGTTTTTCACATATCTATGTTACGTAAATATGTGAAGGACCCAAACCACATCATTGAGTTAGAACCGGACGATATAACAGATGATTTAACGTACGAGGAGGTACTTGTTAAGATCTTAGATAAGAAGGAGCAGATCCTACGCTCAAAGGTTATACCTCAAGTCAAGGTTTTATGGAGGAACTAAGATATTGAGGAAATTACCTGGGAGCTAGAATCTGAGATAAAATCTAAGTATCTTTACCTCTTCGAAATGCCCGGTACGTCAATTTCATATGGAGGGGAGGTTGTAAGACCCCGAATTTTATGAAATACAAAATTTAATTTTTTTTCATATATTTTTCATGAAACAGTAAGTAGTTAAATTGATAAAGTTAAAAGTTAAGGACGTTATATGCAAATTTTATTTTGTCTGACAATATTCATTTTGTCGGGGAATATTCGGGTAGTACGACGGCGCCGAAATAACTAATCATTGGTGGACCTAACAACGAAATATTTGTTAGATATAGAAAACGACAGAAGTAACCTTTTTAAATAAAAATAGTCAACGGTGTTATCATTTTTAACTGTTAAAATACCGATAAAAATAGTAGCATATGGTATTCTACAGTATCACACGGTATTGCACAGTGTCTCATATTATTGATCTAATAACATGGTCATTACACAGTATTTATTAATAATTGTTGTTACACAGTATTTTGCATTATTGAGTTAATAATTGCCATTTAATTGTATTTCATATCATTGAGTCAATAATTGTTGGTGCACTGTATTTTAAAATTATTGAACCTAATAATTGTCACAGTAGCAAATATACAGTAATTTATATTATTAAATTAATAATGATCTGTAACGTGTTTCTTACATTATTGTTGAATTATTGTTGTAGCATTATTTTATTATATATGTTAGACCCACAGGAAGAATAAATAAATAATTTAAAAAAAAATTAATTAATTAATTTTTACTATTTTAAATAGTAACCACATGGACCCTCTGTGGGAGCCACATGAATTATAAGCATGCAAAATTTGCTGGATATGGTTGAAAAAACAGCATGGGCGGCTGCTGTTGCTGCCCTGAATTCTCAGGTTGACGTGCAGCATGCCAGCCCACCTACCATGCACAATGACTCATTTTCTCCTATAAATAGCTTGTTCAGTTGAATATAAAAATCACACCTAAAACATAAAATTTTTCTATAAGTATTTTATGAGTTTTCTCTTAGAATAGTAAGGTTATCTTGAGTGTTTAAAAATCAAAAGGAGTGCATGAATTTTTCAAGTAAGTGTTTTATTAAAGTGTAATAATTGCATAAATACCTATTTCACACGGTATTCACAAATCTTCATTTAGAAGACTCTTCTTTAAGAAGATTTATTTTTAAAAAGCTTTCTTTGGAAGATTTATTTTGAAATATTATTTTTGAAGTTACTATTTTACACTACAAAAATTTATATTATATAAATAATTTTGATAGTTCATAATATATGAGTTATCATACACCTTGAAATTTATATGTGGTAATTACTAATTATATTATAAATATATAGGTTGATCAACCTCATTTTTTTATCGATATCCAGTCACGTGATAAGGTAAGGGGTATCATTTTTTTCATCATCATAAATGGTATTATTTTCTTACTTGTAAGGGATACCATCTTTTTTTCATCTTCCATCATTCAAACTTACTATGGTAAGGAATATTATTTCTTTTATATTCTTAAACTTACTATGGTAAGTATTGTTTGGTAAAACTTCTGAAATTATTATAATTTTTTTAATAGTCTGCGCTTCATTTAATATCATTTCAATTGCACCTTCCTATTTACGTGAACCTTTCTATTGAACTGTAACCGTTATTCTGAACTATGGATCTTAAATATCATTTTTGAATTTCACTCCATATCATGTTGACAATTTGAATATTATTTGAATATGCACAAAGTAAAAATTGTAAACTTCTGATATTTTATTGTTTATCTTGTTTCTTCTGTTCATTATTTATATCTCTGTTATCATTCTAATAATTAAGAATCAAATTATTGTTGATATTTGTGGCCTGGGGCACAGATTGGATAAATGTGTTGATAGGTAAAGACGTTGATAGGTTAAAGGCGATATATTTGATGATGTGTCTTTTAAGGCACCTGGTGAATGTTCTCTTTGGCCTGGGGCAAAGATGAACTGTTGTTTGGTATGATTATGACCAAAGACTATAGACTGGTATAATTATGATCGGTGGTGCTATATTGAATATCTTTGACCCATAGTGTAAAGATGAATTGTTGACTTGCATGATTATGATCAGGAACAGTAAAATTGTACTATCATGGCCAGTAGTGTTTCAGATGTTAAAAGTTGATGATGTTTTTCTTAAAAAGAGACGCGAGTAGACATCATGGTCCATATGATTTTTCTAATGGTTGTTATTCTGCTGCAGTTATTGATCTGAACCTTGTTTAAAAATTTAACTGCAGTTGTTGAATTAAAACTTGTTGTTTAAATTATTCTATCAAAAACTCAACTGTTGAAGGCTAATGATAATTTATTTGTCATTATCTTAGTCATGATATTCTTTACTGGGCTATTTGAGCTCACCATTTTCTTTTGTTCCATTGTTTTCAACATGAGATGATAGAGTAGCTGGGTCTAGTCAGGGGATGGAGTGATGGTCCGAGTTGTAGCTGTACTAGTTTTCATAAGTTGTAAAATAGTGTGACAATAATAATGAAGACTTAGTTGTGTATTTTTTTGAATACTGTACAGTGATACATTGTACGTTGTATTGTAATAGTTGTTATGTATTTTGACAACTCAAGTTTGGGCTGTGTGGATCCAGATTTGGGGGTGCCACATATTTGGCTTGAAAATATATCAGTTTCGTTATTGCAACAATTTGATATATTTGTTTCAATATTGATATATTTGGCTTGAAAATATATCAGTTTCGTTATTGTAGCATTTGATATATTTGTTTCAATATTGATATATTTGGCTTGAAAATATATCAGTTTCGTCATTGCAGCATTTGATATATTTGTTCCAAGATCGATATATTTGTCTTGAAAATATATCCGTTTCGTTATTGCAACATTTTGATATATTTGTTTCAATATTGATATATTTGGCTTGAAAATATATCAGTTTCGTTATTGTAGCATTTGATATATTTGTTTTAATATTGATATATTTGGCTTTAAAATATATCAGTTTCGTCATTGCAACATTTGATATATTTGTTCCAAGATTGATATATATATCAGTTTCGTTATTTAAGCATTTTGATGTCTTTGTTTAAATATTGATATATTTGTCTTGAAAATATATTAGTTTCGTTATTGCAATAGAAAAGTAGCTTGATCATACAAGTCAAAATATGGTACTTTTGTCACTAGCAAAATAGATATAAATTTACTATATTTTAAAATAATAAAACACGAGGGTAAATATATAACTTCTCTTATTTGGTCAAACATAAACATCTACAGGGTAGTGAGTGCTATTTGAAAAACTAGAAGGATAGTGAGTGTTATTATAATTATTTACGAGAGGTGTGAGTGTATTTTACTCAAAATAAAAAACACAATCTGAAATAAACTCACTTAAAATATTTAGAGAGTTTGTTTAGATCAACATTATCGAGCCATTTAATATTTTATCCCTTGTCCACTCCATTCTAGCTTAAAACGTGTGGATGAAGTATCAATTATTTTATTAGAAAAGAGAAATAGTTCATTACACCGAGATATCAGGTTTCTGGGTCTTAATAGCCACATATATATGGGGCTTTCTTTGTCTCCCACCATCCCATAGTATCAAGTGATTTAATAAAATAAGATTATAAAATTCTTGTTAATGTCATTTCTATGTATTAACCTAGCCAGACATTTTCTTTTATAATGTAATCTATTCAGAAAGTCAATTGAATAACATTTCCTCCACCATTTTTTTGGGTCTTATTCTATGTCTCAAATTAATTAATTGTCTCTATTTAAATTATGTGTTTCTTTCTCTATCTCAAATTAATTATTTTAATTAAAATTATGTCTGTCTTTCTCAATTTGACATAACTAAAAACTAGTTGCCATGCAGGCATATATTTTTCTTCGATGTTAAAGAATGTGCAATCCTTTAATGTAATACCCAGAAAACAAAAATATATATAAAAAAAATTGAAAGTGTTCTGTCCGACTCAAGATGAAGTGTGAGTAGGGATGGATCCAAAAAATTTTTTCTGCCGGGGTAAACAAAAGGGTGGGGGTTCGGGGGCAGCGCCCCCGAACCAATTTTTTTAAGATAATTTTATGGGGAAATTGTAGAGAGAGTGAAAATTAGAGAAAAAGAATAAAAAATAAATTAAAGAGAAGGTGATTTTTTATTTTTTTTTATTTTATAGGAATGAATAAAAATTAAACACAAGTTTCAGAAATATGGTAGTTTCAAAAAAATTATAGGGGCTAAACTGAAACTTTTGTAAACTTCGGGTAATTTTTTTATATAATAAAACAGAAACTTTGGGGTATTAAACTGTGATTTGGCAGTTTCAGAAATCTACAGGGGCTATTCTGAATTTTTTTAAACTACGGGTAAGAACTATAGGGGCTAAAATGAAATTTTTTGAAACTACATGTAAGTTTTTAAAATAAATTAGAAAGTTTAGGTAATAAACTGTAATTTAGCAAAAATTAATCTTTCTTCTCTTTCAAGCAGCCACAGCGGTGAAGAAGAAAAAGAAGAAAAGAAGCAAAAGAAGCAGAGGAGGAGAGGAGAAGCAGAAGGAAGAAGCAGAAGAACCAGGAGAAGAAGAAGAAGAAGAAGAAGAAGAGGAGGAGGAGGAGAGAGAACTTGGTCGAAGCAGTCGGTCGGCGGCTGCCGGGGCATTTTGTCGGAAGAAGAAGCAGTCGGTCGGCGGCTGTCGGGGCACTTGCCCAGGCATGCTAAAGAGTGCGTCCGTCCCTGAGTGTGAGGATATCAAGACTTGGAAGGACTTGTGACCAATGTTTTGGCGTTTGGAGAATTTAGAGGAGTTTATATTCTTGGAAATTGTGATCAAGAATATAAGCTCCTCTAAAACACGGTTTTGAGCTTTTTGTGTGCCATCTGTGTGTAAAAATATGTGTTTTTATTATACTCATCACCAAATCTCAATGTAAAATCTTTACAAGCAATACTTGAATGTAAAATCTTTTCGATCTAAAGCTGATCGAAAGCAATTATAGATAATGCGATGAATTTGGTCTATACACTTTGTATTTATTTGTAGAAAACAAGTGGGGGTTGCTAAACTCATATTCCCTAGCTTGTCACCATAGACTGACCGAACGGCCGCCCCCTAATTACTAGACCGACTTGGAGATGATAAGTGTACTATATATAGAGAAATCACAACATGAATATTTCAGTAATACTTGCTCAACTATTTCCTAATGTTACTCCTTGTAAATTAAGCTCCTTAAAGTCAGAGGAGATAGTTTACTTTGCATGCAATATTTATATATGGTTGCTTGTATTAAAGTTTAATTGCTCTTAGGATAAGATTAACTCTTTTTTCTTATAATACATTCAATAACTTTTTTCTATACAAGATGTAAAGAAAAAAAATAGTTTCTCTGGCATAACCTTCTGGGGCCGGTAGTAACTTTTGTACTATGATGAATTATATCTAGTGCATATATCGCCTAAAAATTGCCCTCTTTTATCTCAAGTCAATTTTTTTTATCCTAATCTTAAAACTGATCGAGATGGCAAAATTAAAATTGGTACCGGCAATTGAAAGAGGAAAATAATAAAACAGTGTTAATATTAATCCACAAACAAGCAGGCAGCATATATAGCTAATTACTCTTTATTAAACCTGAGAATCACACATGTCCCAAGATTTTCAGAAGAAGAAAGATAAAACCCTAAAAGACTCAACTTTGAGTCAACTTTCCTTTAACTTGTATGCATACATACATGCACGCATACATACATGCACGCATGCATACATACATACATGTATATGTTACCCACCTTATTCTTCATCTTTTAGCCCAAACGCCCCCAACTCTGTGCCCTTGACCGATGGGAAAGGCTTTGATTGAACACTTCCATAAGGTCCATTCACAGCAGAAGCGCCAACAATTTTTGGTGGAATAATATGAGCTTTTGAGCTTGAACCTGGGGTTTCCACCGGAAAGGCGCCCATAACGTTTGGATTTGGACTGGATCGAACCGTAGTCGGTCCAGGGTCGTCGTCAAGATAAGTTGAACCACCCATCACTTTAGCCGATACAATTCCTCCACTGGCTGGATTAGGGTTAACGGATGAAGTCCAACCGCTAGAGGCCGAATTCTTGCCCTTCTGTTTACCCGATCCTCCCATTTTAGGTATTTTATTCTATATCTTAAGCTCTCTCAAAAAACATAAGGCTATGAGTTGCGAGCATAACAAGTTTAATATTTCATGTTTAATATTTCATTATGTTCAAATACACCTAATCATGGTGCACTAATTAATAATCCCTCTTTTCTATATTATTATAAATTATTTAAAAAATATATTATTTATTATAAATTGTATTATTTAATAATTTTTAATAAATTATCTTAATTTTAAATTTAAAAATATTTTAAATTAATTTTTAAAAATTAATAATAATCATATAATTTAAAATTAATTTATATCATAAAAAGAGTTTTATTTAATTAAAATATAATATATTTTACACAAAAAATCTAGTATAAAATGACACAATTTTGTAAATTTATCATCGTAACTTGAGTTTCTAGTGAGATTCTTGTAACCTCGTATATATATCCTCAAGGATGGAGTCCGTTGGAGGCAAAAAAATCAAGTTTATTATCATGCTACCTTTATATGCTACTTAACTACAACGTAGTTACCTTTTTAGAAATAAATATGAAATAAAATTACATTTTTAACGTATATAAATATTATAAATATAACTCTTTATGTTTGATAGAGAGAGCTAGTAACGTTTTAGAAATTAACGTTATCAGAACTAACTTGTAAATTTGTGTTGAAAATTGTTTGATAATTTCATAAAAATATGCATGCTTCAATTTAGTACGTACTAAAAGTATAAATTCCGATGCTACCCAATGCTTAAGAAAACTCAAAATTTGACGTATATCAAACCATTTGAATTTATTTAGACTTGAAAAGGGCTAACAAAATAACTTAATTTGTGCTCTTAAAATTATACCCACCATGAACTGAGTTGAAAAAATAAAAGTTTATGAGGAAATTATCAAATATATGACCTACGCTTCTATTTTTAAGGGGCACGTGAAACAATAGAAATACTAAAATAACAATGGTAGTATTAATTACTCATCTAAGTTATTTTACAAATGAGCATATACAATCAGAATTTATATATATAATTTCCCTCCATAGATATAGCATTTATATTTTGAACCTCCTTTTTTCCCACACACTTTCAATCTCATACCCCGTTGGATTTCCTTTATCTCTATTGAGTAGTAAAACAGAAGCAAAAAGTTGACAGATATTTAATTTAGAGTTTATAAATCTTTAAAGCCTTTTTATTTTTCCTTTTTTATCCTTTAAACATATTAATATTTACTAAAATCTTTATCCTTATTGATTTTATCACACACTTGAATCTTTACTGTAATACTGATTATGTCTGACAGTTAATTTTTGGCCTTTTAAACAAGGTATATAGTTTTTTAATTTCTCATTTATCTCTTTCTCTCTCTCTCTCTCTCTCTCTCTCTCTCTCTCTCTATTAAATCACATAGATGACAAGTAAATATAAAACAAAGTTCACTAGACCTATAATTATGTAATAAAATACTATTTTAATTTTACTATAAAAGCACTTATGTCAAAAATTCTACATCAATTTTTTTTTTTAATCTCACGGCACTACATGACACAGCTCTGTCAAACGGTACTCTAATATACTATGGGTATTTATTAATACTAGAATTTTCAAATTTTTATTCAAAATAAAATATCTCAAATGATATTTTATCAGAACGACGTTGATCATCAGTTAAATCTTTTATGATCATTTATATCACTAAAATATTTAAGACTACATCTTAAGATTACTCATCTCTTAGTACTATATAAATAAAAGTACAAAAGGATTTTTCATAAATTAAAAGGACAACCGGAGTGCCGAAATGAATTTGTCAAATAAATAAAAATAATTATTTAATAATCTTAAAATACATATTATAAAACAATTAATAATTTTTCAACAAGTAGTCACTTTTGTCATAAAATGATGCACTTATCAATCATAAAAGTACAATTTTTGGATGCGAGCATAAAAGACGCAACCCCACTCAATTATTTTCGCTGAACAAATTTTGTCATAAAAAAATACTAGAGTGCTCAACTCTCTATGTTTTGTTATATCTTGATAAAAACTAGGTGAGGATAAGTAGAATTCTATAATTCTAATTTTAATATAAAATTAAGTTTTAATTAATTTTTTAATTAATTAAAATTATATTAATTATAATTAATTTCACTAAATAGTTATGATTGTACTTTAAAATTAGTATAATTAAAATTATCTATTATTAATATCTTGTAAATATACTTTACATTAATATTCATAAACGTGTGTAAGAAATAAAATTATTAACCCACTACGTTTACTGCTTATATCCGTTTATATCCTTGAATACATAATTTATAAACTTTTGATCTTTAATTAATTTAATAAATTAAATTAATACTTTAGTATTTTAAATTACTAAAATATTTGGCCAAAATTCTAATGATGAACAAATAAATCATCTCAAGGGGATATTATAATTTAATTATAGAATTTCATTTTAAAAAATATATGTTCCGAATTTCATAACATATATTATCCTAAATATCGATGTATTGAAATATTAATTGTATTAAAAATCTTACTCATTGATATTTTAAAGTGACATATTATAAAATCAAATACATTATTCCTTGAGATTAAGAATAATTGCACATTAATAGTAATTAAAAAATAATTTATAATAATATTATTTAATAAATAATTTTTTGTAACGATTCAATTTTAATTTTATGTATTTCAAAAATACATCAACACATTAAATTAAAGTCTCTACTTTTCTACTTTTCATAACTAAAACAAGTCATCCAATCAAGTGTATCATAATCTATTAGAATTTTATGGCCATTTCTATTTAAGATTGAAAACAATATAATTTTTTTAATTATACATGACTTAAAATTTATATCTTCCATATATGACACTCATTCATATACATAAATACATTATAAAATCTAAAATTATGAACAAAATTTATGACACATTTAATTACAAAAAAATTAACTTTTATTATTGAAATAATAAAATAAATACTAATATTGAATTTTTTTGGGGCTTAAAACCTTACGATTGCAATGAGCTATGTTTATTAAACTCGGTAGAAACCTCAACAGCCTACCATATGCTCCACCGAATAAAAATATAATATCAATACTGATTTTAATTTTGTCATTTATGAATATAAATTATGAGAATGACACATATATAACCTGTAAAATAGAAACTAGAATAACTATTTTATTAATTCGAATAGAAATATTCAGAATTCTGGACTCTACTGGTCCCATAGTTTTGTTTATCTTCCGACAAAGAACTACATTTGGAATCAGGCTAATTTCTTAGACATTTGCTCATTCAGTTGCTTTACCTTTGCGTCTGCTGCTACTGCTGGTCTCTAATAAGTAACAAACCATGGAATCAACATCATCTCCAAATATGCTGTAAGCCTCGATCGCCTGCAGATAGCTGAAACCCATTGACAGCACCATCTGCATGCTGCTGCTGAGGACAGTATCCGGCAAGCTGTGCTCCCTCCGACATCCCACCTTGGTTTCACTTCCTGATGGTCCTGTTTTCAAGTATAACAAATTTTGTAAGAACCATAGTGCACGAGCCCGATTGTGCAACCAAAAGGGGAGAGAAAAGCAAACCTCGTATCTAGATGTAATCAAAGCAAACATGTTATATATAATCAATCATCAAATATTCCACTAGGTTGCAATAAGCACTCAGTAAATAAAGCTATACTCACTCGCACCAGATGATGACGGTTCAGCACCAGCCGCAGAAGTAGATGATTCTCTATGACCAACTTGCTGCTTGAACTTATCATCAGCAAGATACTCTGCCCTAGAAGCTACCATCACCATGCGTTCCATTTCTTTCTCAGTTAACTCCAGATCCGAGTAAAAGCGACCCTCCGCTAGAAGTGCCTGTTATTAGAAACACACGTAGCAAAAACAAAATATGTTAGATCATTATCGATAGAGAGTAAATAAACTTTATTGTTGTATGATTACTGAGATGCTTGCATTATCTATCTGCTGGTCCTGTTGAGCTTTGATGGCGGCTTTGACTTGATCCTTGTCCACGTTTGTCTGCAAAGCAAAACCATAAACATGAACACAATTTGAAACACGTACAGTGACAGATAATTATGATAACAATTAGTCTATTATGAGAGTTCTAATAACCAAATTTAAAAAGAAAAATTTAAAAAAAAAAGCAACCATCAAAACAATAAATCCTGCCTGCTTTCCTAGTCCTTCAGGGAAAGAGTAGACAAAGCAGCAGCACTAGGCCTTTCAAATACAAAATAAAACCATATTGATTCCATCAAGTCCCAATAGTCTCCATGTGTTTTGTGTATAACAATATATACTTTGCATGTGAACTAATGTCGCTCCCAACTATTTCCCAACCCTCCCCATCAAAACATAAAATCAATATAAGTAAAATTTAAGGGAACCCAAAATAAATAGTTAGTTATTTTCCCTCAATTGAATTTTAACATTAGTCATAGGTTTAACATTTTACAGTCGACTCTTAAACTACTCAGTGCAGCTTGATATGATTTGAAACTTATGTTACACGAACTCGGATGGAGTGACCAGTTAGACATGGTATGTTGAAGAGTCCAACATGGGTACTCCTCAATTTTGTCAATTTTTTACATTAAAATGAAATATTCAGTACCCATACCCTTGTCCGAGTGTCAAGTGTCGGACGCGGATACTTTAGGGTAAAGTGAAGATTCCATATAACATAGTTTAAAACCATAATTAATAACTGAACACAAACTTTGGGTATGCCCACTCACCCCTTGTAGACTACTAAATCCAAGTCCTGCACCAACTGTCAATCTTCGTGGATCAACAAGTGAATTGTAATGATTACCATGATGGTAACTTAGTCTTATAGGAGGTGTATCAGTACTATAGCTCCCATGAAATATGTTGATAGGTTCTGCGTTAATTAAAAAAAAATTGTAAATAACAAGGTAAAATGGAGAATAGAAAAGGCCAAATCCTGTAAACAAATGTTGCAATGTATAAAACAGTACCCGCACTATAGGAATAGATATGGATAGGTCGATTATACATTTCACATAAAGCTTGAATTTCCACATTGTTTCCATAAACCTGCACAGAAACTTTTATGTATCATCAGGATTGCATAAACAATAATTCACGCTCTCAAAACTTCATGCTAGTTGAGACTAGTGATGGTGCTCAATAGAGAGACAACAAATAAACAGTAATATGCATAACAGTAAGATGAGGAACCATAAACATGAAATAGCCTTACAAACATATAAAGTGATCAAAGAAAGTGACTGTCAGATTGTTCAATCTGTTAGCAATGCATGAGAAACTAGATTGCCAAGGGATAAATTTGTGAATAATATCATAAAGAATATTATGCTCTAGAATGCCTATGCTCACTACTGCATAAAATGCTACAAGTTTCTGAAATAATATTTCTCCCAACTTAAATTAACTCTGAAGCTCCTAAGAATACAGACACGGAAAAAAACTTAAGATGTGATATGAATGCGAGGATACAGCTAGTCTTGACAAACTGGATAAGGATGTAGATAGATATGTTACTTACATAAAAATTTGAAGTATTGTTTACTCTTTCCGTCCCAAATTGGATGTCATATTATTGGGGTGTTTGGCGCGAATTTTGACATAGGTTAAAAACCTACTTTATATTACATTTTTGATAAAACAGTATATTAGTATATTATATTTTCAACTATATTAAAGATCTGTAAAAAAAAGATTAATACATAATGTATAAATGTGGTCGCGATACATCTTAGAATCCATGTTGAACATACCCCAAAATGGAGTAATGCTAGGCCAATAAGATTAACATCCTTTTATCAACTTAGCAATTTTGCCAAAATTAACTCTATGAATCTTGTCATGCTTACTCACATGACAAAAGTACTGGACATTTTAAAAACAATAATATGAAAAGCATGCACATCAAAAGCTGTTTAAAAATCTTCTCCATATTTGCATTAGGAAAATTAGAAATGAAAATAAGTACTTAGTCAAACCAAATTAAACCATTTACCTTGTCCCTTCTCTTTCTCTTGCAATATGAAGTGAATCCTTCTGTTATAAATTGAGAAAAGTGGTCCCTCTCTTGCTCCTGAATCATCAAAAAGTAATTAGTCTATGCTTCATAACAACTGAAAAGTGACATAATTCAAAACAAACGAAAAACAAAATTACAAAGAAAAGGCCCAATAACCAATGCACATCCACAAAAAAGTTATGATTACTCCTAAATTCTGAAGGTACAATTTATTAATGAACAAGATAGAAGGGACCTTACAAAAATAGATAATGGAGGATCTCCAGGCCGAAAAGAGAGAAATAACAAGCAATTCGGGGAGAAGGGGGGGGGGGGGGGGGGGGGGGGGGAGGGAGAGAGAGAGAGAGACAACTGCCGCCATATATAGAGGGACAGAGAATCACAGCTGATACGAGAATAAAACTAGTTGATACCAAAAACCAAGAAACGGCAAAAGATACCAAAATAAACTAATTTGATACCAAAAACCAGGCTGATATCTTGAACTTAACCACTGAAGAGAGGCAAATAAACAATGAGGGACAGAGAAAGAATGTAAATGTTGAGTAATTGAGATCCGCACTAAATTCACAAAAACATGATTAATCAAACAACCAAACAAGAAAGTAAAGAAACAACAAAAACCATGATTCCATGTATTGGACAAGAAATATTATTCTGTCAACTATAAAAGTGGCTTTCCAAATTAATAATAAAAGCGAACATTGAAAATTTTAGTAAATAAAGTATGGCTATGGGATTGGATTGGGAGAGAGGGAGATATTTCTTTTAAGGTAAAGTACGTGACACAGGTAAACAGTATAATTTATGTCCTTCATATGAAAATGACTGGTTTTGTTTTTAAATTTCTTTGGTCCTCTGCTCCTGGCAGCAGTAGAGCAGAGTCTTCATTGGCTTGACCTTGATGGACTTTTTCTATATATTTGACTTTTGAGGACCTATGGTCCACCCCAACCCTGTTAGCATGCCTTGTATTTGATCTATGGAAAGAGAAGTCGAATGTAAATGATCAATGTTTTGATAAGAAACAATCTGAACCATCAATCTACCTGTGCAAAGGTGTCCTTGTTTGCAAAATGGCCAAGTATAACAACTTTCAATGACTCTCTCTTTTGTTTCTCAATAGAAAATATTTTTTTCCCATACATGAAGTAAGAAATCCAAACATCTACTAATTTGCCATAAAGTTCAAATTTTTATAGAATATCAGCTTTTTATTGTACTTTTTTTGTAATAAATTGAAACTCAGGTAATAGCAAGATGATAAACTAACGGATACATTTATGTACATTTGTGCAAGTTTTGTCCAAATTAACTATAAAAAAAAAAAAATATAAGCGAAGAGAGCACAGTTCGTGTTAACGTTAGAAGCAATGATTCTTCTTAAGTCGGCAAATCCTGAATCCTGAATCCCTGATTCTTCTAAGCTCTTGGGAATTCTTCCATAGTTTTTTAATGAAAAGAAATAGAAATAACACTAATACAATATATACTATCCTAATTAATAAAATGTTTTATATACTAAAACTATCAATGAAATTACTATAAGAATTAATATATGTTAGAGTTTATGCTCTAGAAGCCAATTATTTGATGTAATTGCTTAACTTTTCTCGATATTATATTTGATTGAATAAATGATATTATTTTATTATGTTTTTATTTACTGCGTTATATAAATGTTAACATAATGATACATTGAGACTAGTATGTAGATTGACCGATGGCCAACTCTCATTGGTCATAAATATATGAGATATTGAGTCAATGCATAGATACGTGTTAAAGAACAATGTACTAGACAGACTCACCATGAGAATTCTACATGGAGTATTATGCAAAGTGTCATAAGAAATTCTTATAGTGACAATGATATAATGATTTTCCGACCTGAAGTCATTATATTATTATACGAGAATTTGTGTACTTTGATCATCAAAGGTCACCTTTAATAAGGTGGACAATAAAAGTGATTATTGGGTACATCATGAATCGTGTGAGGAATATGAGTAATCTAGATGGAATTTAACCCTCCTATAAATTCGGGAGTGATATCCATAGGCCTCTTGATTGAGTAGGACTATGAAATGCATGACCATGCTCAAATATTGATTTGTTTCATATAGTCTACTCATTGATCAAGAAAACTCAAATTAAATTATGAAGAGTATGACACATTTCATGCCTCGAGTTTAATCTAGGATACAAGGTTAAAATGATTAAATTACATTGAAACATTGGTCACAAAAAGGTTGTATCAAATCACGATCTTATTATTATTTGGGTAACAGTGATGCATTACTAGATGCCTCTCACTGTTTATAATTTTATAATATGATTTTAAAATTATTGTCAACATAATAATAACCTATAGAGTCACACACTTAGAACGTATTTAAAAGGAAATTAATTTAAATTGTAAGTATTTTAAATATGTCAATATAATTGATAGTATTTAAAAATTATGAATTTTAAATTAATAGGATAATTTGTATATATGTATATTAATTAAGTAAGACTTAATTAAAATATAATATATATAAATTCGGATTTTATTTTTTTATTTATTTTAGGTTTTGGTTAATTCCTATTAACTACTATATATACATGATATATCAGTAATTTTAATCCCGTAAGGAAAAACTAAACACCCTAGCCGCTTTCATAAAAAGGCTAGAGAGAAAAATAGTTCAGAAATCTTGATCTTGGTGGCTAGTACCGCAGATCCCTTTTATTGCAGACCGTGTGACGATTCGCGGAGCGTTCGTATAGATACCGTAGAGACGCAATCGCTGGATTGCGTTGAAGATTCGAAGCCGTTCCAGAATTCCATTGTCTCCTGTCCATCTCGGATAATCGGTAAAATAATCTAAACCTCTAAATTGATATGGTTTTGCATGGATTCTGTTTTAGATTTTCGGTAAATTTTGAAATTCCGCTACTTTTATGATCCGAAATCCTACAGTGGTATTAGAGTTACTTGCGAAACGATTAATTCAAATTACGTGATTTAATTGTAGTCGATATATATGATATATGATGATGGATGTTTACCGATCTGAATTTAAATATATGATATTCTGCATGTATGCGCATTCTGAAAATCTGTAAAATATGCATGTATATGGTTTCTGTTAATCGTATCCTATAAGGTGGAAGAACAATATAACTTATGTTCTAATTGGATTAGAAGCATGAAGATTCGGTTTAATATGATTAAACGAAACTGGACATGTATGATATGTTCTGGGTATATTGTTTAATATGGCAGATTGTATATGATTCTATAATTGTTTCAGAGATTCGTATACAATTTGCAGTTCAGGAATTCTACAATACAGATTGTAGTTTGAGACCACCGCCAGGGGGGAGTCCCCCCTTGGACCCCCCCGCCGTAGCGCACGATGGTCGTAACCCCAATTATTATTTATAATTTTCTTTAAATAATATAAATTGTGTTATGTGCTTATTGTGATATGCATGGTGCACAGTTATGGCTCTTTTGACCCATAGGATTAGTGGTTTTTGATTTTTAAAATACGGTTTGCATGTCGTGCCTTTCTATAAATTCTAATGCAATATTCTCTTCTCATCTAAATCCCCTCAAACGTAACTCGAGGTTTCTTTATAACATGTAATGTACAAGTGTAATCAAGATGACAGGATGATGATGGAGAGGAGACACACGTGTATGAAGAAGGTCCAACGAATCTGCTATTTTGAAGACCTTTTACCACTTTATATTGACCTTTAATCTTTTCATTAGCTTGAAAGGATTGACATAGGGTTGAGCCTTAACTATGACACATTTAATTTTGCACTTTATTTATACTTGTATACGATATGATATGATAAATAACGTGCATGCTTAATAAGATTAAAATTGGTGAGATCTAAATTAATTAATAAAATCCCTCATAAAATTATTAAGTCTAAATCAGATGCCTTCCAATGAATGACATTCATCAAGACCTTGATCGATGAATGTAAGTTTGACAATGCAAAGTACCCCATTTATCTTGGTAAGATGCGATAGGATAATTGTGATATCCAAAATGTTAAAATCATTGGGTCCGACTTAACTAAGTTATCTCAATAGGATTGTGGACTTAGAGCCATAGAGTTTGGTAGGTACCATTAGATGGACTAAAACAAAATGTTGTTCACCAAACTATCTAAGAGTTGTATATGATATAATTGACAAATGATTGTCTACCTAAATAATTATGTTTTGAGAGATTAGCCAAAGCTAACTTAAGGCATAATGAAATATGGATCTTGGCTCACTAAGAAGATTTAATAAAAATGCTTTCCGAATTAATGGTGAGGGCTATTAATTTAAATAAAATAATGGGAGGTATATTTGGAATGTACTATTATCAATTACATAATATCAAAACTCTGCAACTTGACTTATTATTTTTGCACTTATAAATTGTAGATATCAACGGCAAACAACAACACAAATAGTCTTTCACTACGATCAGTCCTTGAGAAGGAAAAGTTGAGTGGAATTAATTTCCTAGACTGGCATAGGAACTTGATGATTGTCCTCAAACAAGAGCGCAAGCTCTATGTCCTTGATGGGCCCATTCCTGCAGCACCAACTAACACTGCACCACGTGCAGAGCATAATGCTTACAAGAAGCATCAAGATGATGCTCTGGATGTGAGTTGTCTCATGCTAGCAACTATGAACTCTGAGCTTCAGAAACAACATGAGTTAATGGATGCTTATGAGATGATCGAGCATATCAAGAAATTGTTCGCAGGGCATGCTCGACAGGAAAGGTATGATACAAGCAAAGCGTTGCATCACTGCAAGATGGGTGAACATGATCCAGTTGGTCCACATGTTCTGAAAATGATTGGGTATATTGAGTACCTTGCTAGATTGGGTTTTCCGATTACTGCGGAAGCCCAAACTGATCTAGTTTTGCAATATTTGAACAACTGCTACTCGCAATTTGTCATGAATTACTTCATGAATGAAATTACGAAACCACTTACTGAGTTGTTAAGCATGTTAAGAACTGTTGAGAACAACATGAAAAAGGCAGGACCCGATCCCATAATGATGGTGCAAAAAAAGGGAATGCTAAGGGAAAAGGGAAAGGCAGGAAGAAGATAGGATCTAAATCTGGTGCCAAACCCAATTTCAAAAACAAACAGGCTTTAAAACCTAAATGTGGGATAACTAAAAAAGGTGATTGTCACTTCTGTAGAAAACCTGGACACTAGAAGAGGAATTGTCATGCATATCTAGAAGAACTCAAGAAAAAGAAAGGAAGTACGACTTCTGATTCAGGTATATATGTTATAAAAGTCAATTTGTCCACTTCTACATCATGGGTATTGGATACTAGATGTGGTTCTCACATTTGTGTTAATGTGCAGGAACTCCGAAGGAGTAGGACTTTGGCAAAAGGAGAAGTTGACCTACGAGTTAGGAATGGAGCAAAAGTTGTTGCACTAGCCGTAGGAACTTATCATTTATCTTTGCCCACTGAGCTAGTATTAGAGTTAGAGGATTGTTATTTTGTGCCTGCTATGAGCAAAAACATTATTTCTGTTTTTTGTTTGGACAAGAAAGGTTTTTCGTTTTTAATAAAGAACAGTTGTTCGTTTTACTTAAATGAAATATGTTATGGTGTTGCACAATTGTTTAATGGTCTTTATATTCTTGCTTTAGAGATGCCTATCTATAACATAAATACAAAACGATTTAAATCAAATGATTCAAATCCGACATATCTCTGACACTGTCGTTTAGGCCATATAAATGAGAAACACATATCCAAACTCCATAAAGATGGATTTTTGGATTCATTTGATTTTGAATCATATGAGAAATGTGAGTCTTGTTTATTAGGCAAGATGACTAAAGCCCCTTTCACTGGTCACAGTGAACGGGCTACTGATATATTGTGACTTATACATAGTGATGTATGTGGACCCATGAGTTCATTAGAAAGAGGTAGGTTCTATTACTTCATTACATTTACTGATGACTTCAGTAGATATGGATGTGTATCTTATGAGACACAAATCTGAATCCTTTGAAAAGTTCAAGGAATTCAAGAATGAAGTTCAAAACCAATTTGGCAAAAACATAAAAGCCCTTCGATTTGATCGAGGAGGTGAATACTTAAGACTTTGATGACCTTCTAAAAGAGTGTGGTATTATATCACAGCTTACTCCACCTGGAACACCACAATAGAATGGTGTGTTTGAAAGGAGGAATCGCACCTTGTTGGACATGGTACGATCAATGATGAGTCATGCAGATCTTCCAATAAACTTCTGGGGTCATGCTATAGAGACAGCTACATTCACACTTAACCGTGTTCCTACAAAGACGGTTCAAAAGACACCATATGAGATGTGGACTGGAAAACGTCCTAGTATGTCATTCATGAAGATTTGGAGTTGCGAGGCATTTGTAAAACGTCTGGCTTCTGACAAGCTCGGACCCAAATCTGACAAATGTAATTTTGTGGGATACCCTAAGGAAACAAAAGAGTATTATTTCTACAAACCTTCTGAGAACAAAGTGGTTGTTGCTCGAACTGGTATTTTTCTAGAAAGAGAATTTGTCTCTAAAGGAAACAGTGGGAGGAAAGTAGAACTCGAAGAAATTCGTGAACCACAAAATATCATTGAACCTGAGTTGGAACATGAGCAGGAACCATAAGATATTATGGAAAGTGAACCTGCTCAAATTACACAAGGCATTTGTAGATCTAGTAGGACACGCCAAGAGCCCGAGAGATATTATGGATTTCTTGTGACTCAAAACGGCAATGTGATGCTCATAGATCAGGATGAACCTGTTTCCTACCAAGAAGCTATGAATGGACCAGATTCTGAGAGATGGCTTCAAGCCATGAAATCTGATATGGACTCCATGTATACTAACCAAATATGGACTTTGGTTGATCCACCCGAAGGGGTAAAACCAATCGGGTGCAAATGGGTTTTCAAGAAGAAAACCGACATGGATGGTAATGCACAAACCTATAAAGGCCGACTGGTAGCAAAAGGTTTCAAACAAGTTCAAGGTGTTGATTATAATGAAACCTTCTCTCCGGTGGCAATGGTTAAATCCATCAGGATCTTACTTGCTATTGCAGCTTTTTATGATTACGAAATTTGGCAGATGGATGTCAAAACTGCTTTCCTTAACGGAAATCTCCTTGAGGATGTGTACATGACACAACCTAAGGGTTTTGTCACTCCAAAGGATGCTGGAAAGGTATGTAAGCTGCAGCGATCCATTTATGGATTGAAGCAAGCCACTCGGAGTTGGAATCTTCGATTTGATGAAGCAGTCAAAGAGTTTAACTTTATAAAAAATGAAGAAGAACCTTGTGTATATAAGAAGGTTAGTGGGAGTCACATTATATTCCTGGTATTATATGTTGACGACATATTAATTATTGGGAATGACATTCCTTCCTTACATACTGTAAAAACATGGTTAGGAAAATGTTTCTCCATGAAAGATTTGGGCGATGCAACCTACATTTTAGGTATCAAGATCTATCGAGATAGATCGAGAAAAATGCTCGGCCTAAGTCAAAGTACATATATTGATAAAGTGCTGAAACGATTCAGCATGCAAGAGGCAAAAAGAGGACACTTACCCATGTCTCATGAAGTAAAGATCTCTAAGGCCCAATGTCCTAAATCACAAGATGATGAAGAGCGTATGAGAAAGATCCTTTATGCTTCGGCAATTGGATCTATCATGTATGCAATGATATGTACTCGTCCGGATGTCTCGTATGCTTTGAGCATGACGAGCAGATACCAGTCGAATCCAGGTGAAGGTCACTGAACAGCAGTCAAGAATATCCTCAAGTACCTGAAAAGGACTAAGGATTCATTCTTGGTATATGGAGGTGAAGATGAACTGGCAGTAAAGGGTTACACAGATGCTAGTTTCCAGACTGACAGTGATGACTATAAGTCTCAGTCAGGTTTTGTGTTTTGCATTAATGGTGGTGGTGTTAGCTGAAAAAGTTCGAAACAAGAGACAGTAGCCGATTCTACAATAGAGACTGAGTACATCGGCGGAACCAGGGGGTCTAGGGGGGTCAATTGACCCCCCTATTATGAAGATATATATATATATATATATATATGTATACATATACATATATATATATATATATATATATATATGTATATGTACGTATGAAATGACCATATGGATATTTGGTCTAGTGGTAAGATTCTTGCTTAGTAGGGTGCAACTTTGAGAGGTCTTGAGTTCAATTCTTGTAATGCCACTATATTATTTAATACATGTTTTTTTACTATTTAAATTCATTATTTTTTTAGTTATAAATTTATAACTCCTAGGAATGACCATATGGGCATTTGGTCTAGTGGGATGATTTTTGCTTAAGGTGCAAGAAGTCTCGAGTACAATTCTTAGAAATACTTGTTTTCTTACCATTTAATTCATTATTTTTTTTGTTAATAATCGACCATATCAAAATTTACAAGTTGAGTGGTATTCAAGTTTTGAGCATATATATACACTTATTATTAATTCATGCACCCTCGTTAATTATTATGTCAATAATAAAATACATAAACCGTATACCACATATAGGTCACCAACCCCTCCAATGCATATTATAGCTCAAATGCCTCTTAGACTATTTAGGATTTTAAAATGTATTTTGAAAAATAATTAGGATCGAATTAAATATATTAGCGTAAGAGATTTATTAAGACTCGCAAGATACAATTGTTTTTTCTCAGTCGTACAACCGAAAAAAGCACTTCAAGCGTCAATAAATAAATTTTTTTATTGATGTATTTTGACCCCCCTTAAAAAATTTCTGGTTCCGCCACTGGCTGAGTATATTGCTGCTTCTAGTGCAGCTAAGAAGGCTGTATAGATTAAAAAGTTCGTCACTGAACTTGGTTTTGTTCCAACTATTGTTGATCCAGTTGAGTTATAATGTGATAATGATGGAGCCATTGCACAGGCTAAGGAACCTAGATCTCACCAACGATCCAAGCATATACTTAGGCGATACCATCTCATCTGCGAAATCATTAATAGAGGAGATGTACATATATGCAGAGTGCCAACAGATAATAATGTTGCAGATCCACTGACCAAGACTTTGTCGCAACAGAAGCACGAAGGACACACTAGTTCCATGGGTATTAGATACATGAGTGATTGGCTCTAGTGCAAGTGGGAGATTGTTAGAGTTTATGACCTAGAGGCCAATTATTTGATGTAATTGCTTTTCTCGATATTATATTTGATTGAATAAATGATATTATTTTATTATGTTTTTATTTACTGCGTTATATAAATGTTAACATAATAAAAGTCTTTAGAATAATGATACAAATTATATAACTTCAAGTATGTGACTTGAACATGAAATCATATAATTACAGTTAGTATCATTACTCTTAAATGTTCCTGGTCGAGTGTCATTGTTAATGGGACAACAATGATGCATTGAGACTAGTATGTAGATTGACTGATGACCAAATCTCATTGATCATAAATATATGAGATATTGAGTCAATACATAGGTACGTGTTAAAGAACAATGTACTGGACAGACCCACCATGAGAATTCTACATGGAGCATTATGCAAAGTGTCATAAGAAATTCTTATAGTGACAATGATGTAATGATCCTCCGACCTGAAATCACTATATTATTACACGAGAATTTGTGTACTTTGATATCATCAAATGTAACCTTTAATAGGGTGGACAATAAAGGTGATTATTGAGTACATCATGAATCGTGTGAGGAATATGAGTAATCTAGATGGAATTTAACCCTCATATAAATTAGGGAGTGATATCCATAAGCCTCTTGATTGAGTAGGACTATGAAATGCATGACCATGCTCAAATATTGATTTGTTTCATATAGTCTACTCATTGATCAAGAAAACTCAAATTAAATTATTAAGAGTATGACACATTCCATGCCTCAAGTTTAATCTAGGATACAAGATTAAAAGGATTAAATTACATTGAAACATTGGTCACGAAAAGATTGTATCGAATCACCGATCTTATTATTATTTGGGTAACAGTGATGCATTACTAGATGTCGCTCACTGTTTATAATTTTATAATATGATATTAAAATTATTGTCAACATAATAATAACCTATAGGGTCACACACTTAGAACGTATTGAAAAGGAAATTAATTTAAATTGTAAGTATTTTAAATATGTCAATATGATTGATAGTATTTAAAAATTATGAATTTAAATTAATAGAATAATTTGTATATATGTATATTAATTAAGTATGACTTAATTAAAATATAATATATATAAATTCGGATTTTATTTTTCTATTTATTTTAGGTTTTGGTTAATTCCTATTAACTATTATATATATATATATGATATATCAGTAGTTTTAAGCACGTAAGGAAAAACTAAAAACCCTAACCGCTTTCAGAAAGAGGCTAGAGAGAAAAATAGTTCAGAAATCCTGATCTTGGTGGCTAGTACCGCAGATCCCTTTTACTGCAGATCGTGTGACGGTTTGCTGAGCGTTCGTGTGGATACCGTAGAGACGCAGTCGCAGGATTGCGTTGAAGATTCGAAGCCGTTCCAAAATTCCATCGTCTCATGTCCATCTCGGATAATCGGTAAAATAATCTAAACCTCTAAATTGATACGGTTTTGCATTGATCTTGTTTTAGGGTTTCGAAAATTTTTTGAAATTCCGCTGCTTTTATGATCCGAAATCCTACAATATATACTTATAAATTATATACTTATTATATAAATGTGTTGAATCCCTGAATTCTTATTTTTTGTAATTTCTCGAACGCCAAATCTACATACTGCGAACCCAAATCCTTAAGCCCGTATCATTGCTTCTTAGGCATCAACACGCGTCTGAAATGCCATATATACTACGTCTTAAGGCATTATGCAACTACCTTGCTTTTAAATCTATGAATTATTGATGAACTGATATAGATCAGAATATGAAAGATAGAAAGGAAGAATAGATGGAAGGAATATCAGAGACTGAAAGTGAGGGAGGAGTCCACATTGTCAGATAGATCTTAATGCCAGATCTGATCCTTAGAACATCCAACTATTAAAGCTGAAACAAATTAGAGAATGACGTAAGTTGATTGCATTCATAATTGCCTTCAGAGGGATTTGTCTGCTGCCTAATAACTCGCCAGGGATTTGGGTGTGGGATGATTGACGGTGATTCGGCTATGAGATTGGTCAATGATGAATTGGTTATGAGATTCAATTAATATGGATGCATTCTGGTTCACTTCTATGGAATTCAGATAGAGATGCGTGGGTAAGATTCGGCGATGGTATCTTGTATAATTTTGCATAAACAAAATAATGGAAATTACCTAAATTGAAGAATAGCCCTAATTTACTATCTAAACTCTGGGTCTACAAAGCTTGGCGACTGTGATCGACTATTAGATCTCTGGGTCAACAAAGCTTGAAAACGTGTGATCGACTAACACCTCTTCCGGACGTTTCCTCCTCTTTTGAATATTGGTATCTTTTCTTCTCTTCTTCTTCCTTCTCCCTTTTCCTTTTTTCTGTTGCTCTCTTCTCTCCTCATCTCGCCAAACATTGAACGAATACCCTTTTTATAGTTTTTGCGATGCCCCAGAGTACTATCGACTCTAGGACCTTTTTTTCAATCAAAATATGCATTTTACAGTTAATTAAGTTCTCAACTTTAATATACTAAAAACATTTCTAGTCTATTTATGAATAACAAATATAGTATATAATAATTAATATTTATTATGCTAGTTGGCAGTTTCTTTTGTACGTATAGAAATAGAACTAATGAATTATGTGTCATGTATGTGTGTATATATAGTATAATAACTTAAAGTTAATACCAAGTTAATTTGTGTGCGCGCATGTGTGTGTGTGTGCGCGTGCGTGTACATTTAACCATTTTATTTGTGATTGTTAGTTAATAATTTCTTTTTGATTGTTTGCAAGTTGTAACCAATTTGATATATTTGTATGCATATAATTATTAAATATATTATAAAATATCAATATGCAGTTTTTAAATATATTTATATGTATATAATTATTAAATTTATTTAATATTTGAATATGCGCCGAATCACCAATCTCTATTTTTGTGAGATTTTTCAAATCGCCGAATCCATGTGATGAACCCGAATCCTTGCACCCAAATCTGTTAGCTTTTGATAGACCTTAAAATAATTACTAAATTATAGATTCGCTTAAAATGTTAAAATGCTCTCGAGTCTTGACCAACCTAGAGACTCAAGTCACTAGCTTAAAACAATAAGATACTAGAAGACTGTTGAACTGTTCTCGAAATTCTAAATAAAAATTATAGGTAAGAGACAGAACTGTCCTAATCCTTTGATCTTACTCTCTCTTGAGCAACTTATAGACTCCATCACATATTTTAGAGCACCTAACTAATACCATGTAGAAATAGCTGGAGTAGCTCATAACCATTTATATCTTTTATACCACCTAACTTGAACAGGATGTGTTCTAGAGGCTCGTAACTCTGTATCCTTGATTTCTAAACCATTCTATTAATTACCTGGGTGATTCGGTCGAATGTAAAGTTCAAACAATGAAAGACAGAACCAAAGAGAGACGGAGAGAGCCGGAGAGGTGTGGGGGGAGACACAGAGAGAGAGAGAGAGAGAGTAGAACAGACTCAATTGAATGGAGTTTAGATTTTTTTTTTATTAAAAAAGGCGCAATAAATTCAAATTCGAAACCTCAAATGGGAATAATTCGAACACTTGAGAAACTTGACCCACATGCCACCGAAGATGTAGCTCTAAAACAACTTGAATTGATAAAAATTGAAAGCAATAGACGCTGAGAACTTCCTTATACTATTAAATATATGATGGGGACACGGCTACCAGAGTTCATACAGTAACCATAAAATGAGAAGGAAGCTTAGAAGAGAAAAAGGGCCCTTAATGAACCGGGACCCTAGCACAAGAGGGTTTTCCAACCCGTGTTAGTAGACAGGTTATCTTTGGTAAAGCCCAGGCCAACCTTCTCTCAAAACATCTGTGTCTTTGGATTCCATTTTTATTTCATCAGATTCTACAAGACCATTCAAAATTATATTCACCTTGTAATGGATCGATTCAGTGTCATGTTGAAAAGGTTAACCTCAAGGACTCTCATACTCTTCAGTTTTTTATGATAACAATGTAGGTATGCTAATGCAATGAACAAGGACAAGTATTTGCATGATTAAATCTTTAATATTGGCCATGAATCCCGATGCAGGCACAGGGAGCTTTGAAACTTGATGTTTCGTCTATGTATCTTTAGTACTTTGATTGTAAAGTTACAGACCTAAGTAAACAGTAAGCCTACTACTAGTGCTTAAGTTCCCTGGTCTAGGCTTCCTAAGAATCATACTTAAAGTTGAGCAAGTGTTTCAAAACATCGAATTTCAATTCCACATTGTTAATGTGGAGTTGCTCATTCTCATCTACTTGAATCTAAATATTAAAAGGCTAATTAAGTTCAGCATTGTATCCAACCTTAGCACATATTGTTGTTTAATCGTTATAAATGATAAGATCATGGAAGCTTGATTGAGGTTAATCAAGAGGCTTGTTAGAGTCACTGCTATGTCTCAACTCATAAGTGTAGAGGGCTTTATCTTATCTTGAAAGGGAGCTTTAGCATATTCTAACTTCCGGTAAATGTTTGGTGAGTGGAAATAGGTAAAGAGTGACCAACAACTAGACCTCTGGTCTTTGATGTAGGATAGATTTGAAACTGTATAATTGGTACAAAATAACATGATAGAAAATTAGAAATCTAGGATTTAGCTCTCACTTAAGGTTTCAACTCCACGTCTATTAACCCTAGGAATTTATCTTTGCAATAAAATAAGCCAAAAGAATTCTCAATAATCAATAACGCGAATAATCTGATAGTACACAACTGTTTAAATAGGCCACAAAAACCTTAACCTGAAGAAAATAATAAAAAGACAAAAATACCCTTACTAATAAAAATAAAATATCAACTAGCTCCTAAAATTAAAACAATCCCATAAATACATCAAGTCCCTAAATAAATAACATCACGTGAATCTGATTCCCATCAGGCTTCTTCCCTTTTACTTCCGCTTCCTTATAGCTATTAACTTGTTGAGTTATTTACTTATTTTATCGAAAAGATGATTTATTATAAACAAAAGAAAAATAGATTAAATATATAAGCAGAGGATGAGAATCCTACTAAGTAAAAAGTAAAAAAATCCCGAGCACTAACTCCCCCCCCCCCCCCCCCCCCACACAAAAAAAAAAATCACACCTCACAGTTGACTAAATGGTCCCTTCATATCATCCCCTGACCAAAACAAAGGAAAATGAAACATAATATGCTCAAAGGAGTTTGCAACTCCACCGAAAGCTTAAAATGAGAAGGAAAATTACCAAATGCTTGATAAAGGCTTGAATCAAAGCAATCCTAGAAGAGCCCCTTCTAACTTCTAGAGATACGCCTAACAACCCAATCCCAAAAGGTAGACGACCTACAATTTCCCTAAGATAAGTCATCAGAACTAACTGCTGTATACAACCTATCAATGAGGTGAACACATCTAAATGCATTTCTTACTCTCTAAGAAGTTGTACCCTCAATTGTAGAATATCCAAATATTATGTGTGTATACATATATACATATGTAGAGAGAGAAAGAGACAGAGAGAGAGATTCGGGTACATTAATTTTAAGAGAGAACGATACTCATGAAGAAAGGATCATTACAAGCATCAACATTTGGCTTTATTACAAGGTATTAAAACCAGGAGGGAACATAATATTTGAGTTATTAAAGTCTTTTTTCTACATAGGATCAGTGTGCCCAGAATTAGGGTATAATAATATGAAGACTAACTACCTTCATGCTGTTTTTCTTTTCTTTCTCATCCATTATATTATTTACATTACAGAGCACCCACAACTGTTGTCTTGCAGTAATATGGACTTCAAAAAACAAAACCAAAAAAAAATATTCTTTTATGTGAAGCAGATTTAGATGGCACCACAACTCTTTAATACAAGACAATACAATTTACAATTATTAACTCCATAGCTCTTTGATATTTTTTTAATCTTAATTAGGGCAGAAAAGTTAGTATAATCACTCTATTCCCCAATCATTAATCTAGAGTTTACATAACTACAGAGGGTTTTTAATTTAATGTATGATGAGTAGCTAATTTATTTCCCCAGAAAAAAGAAACCAAAAGCATTGTGCTCTATCTCTATCTACTAACTAGTTCCACCAAACAAATGAAGTGGCCTAAATTTCTCTCTTCAGAATGAAAGCTAACATTTACACAGCATAAACACAAACACTAACAGTATAGTTTAATAAGAGTGAGAACAGAAGAAACCCATACCATATAATCAATACACATTTGCCTAACCAAATCATACAATTCAGAATCACCGTATACTTGATCTGCAACAGCACGAAAGAGGCAGTTGCCATCCTCCAGCATTCTTTTCACTTCAAGAAATTTTGCCCGTCTTAAATCAATCTCAAACTGTCGTTCTCTTTCCTGTAAGCAAAGCAATAGGGCCATTCACAATAATGTTTTAATGTAAATAATGAAACTCAAAAGGAATGCCTGCAGACAATACTTACATGCGTGAATAGAATGTTATTTCACCAAGACAAAAAAGTTAGCATTCGAATAGTACTCCGCTTACGACCTATTCATCATTTTTTCTCTTTTGACCATAAAAGAGGAGCTGCTAATCTTTATTCACAAATTTATATCATTTGGTGTTTCAATAGGATACAGCTTGCAAATTTAGTTCAGTCATTTTAAATGTAATAAAAATCTCAGAGTTGGTCGTTAATAAAGAACAACGCCATATTGATTAAACTTAAAATATGATGCAACATGAACATGAAAAGAACCATTATGGAACTCAATTAATTTCCACCAATGACAAAGTTCATTTGCAACCTCAAAGGTTACAAATTGGAACACTCGTACCCCACAGGCCACAACCTGTTAGCCCAGTGTCCAAAGTCCTAAACTACCAATCTGAAAATCCATAAATACCTCATAACTAAAGGCATCTCACATTAGTTTCATACACATCTAGTGACAATCTAGTGGTTAAATGAACAAGAACTCACTGCATCGTCATAAGAGGATCCAAAGCACGGACTCTGTTCATCAGCACTATTGTAGCCCTCATTTTCACAATGAGACCTGGGAGAAGTAGAGCGAGACCCAGTTGGTGAAGTCCTAGTTGAAACAACCGGCCAGGCAGCAGCTCTTCTAGTTGATCCTATTCTCGCAGCATTCGTGCTGCCTGACATAAATCTTCTTGGATTCAAATTCCCAGAAGAAGGTTTAGGTGGTGGCACTGGAGGCGGAGGTGGGTACGAAATTCCCGTGCCTGTCTGAAAGGAACATCCACTCAATCCCTCATTCTCCTCCTCAACAATACTCAACCCACCAAATCCCTTTGTCAAATCCCCAGAATCTGAAACAACATTTTCATCAACTTTCTCACAATCAACAATTTCATTATCAGGCTTATCACTCTGCACCAAAATGTCATCATCACCTTGTAAAACCTTACTATCAAGAGAACCTGAATTCCCAGAAAAGTCATCAACAAGATCCTTTTCTTGAACTTCCTCTACAATTTCCTCTTCTGAAGTAATAACTGGAGCCTGAGCAGGAGCTGAAGAAGACAGACCGGTTCTATCAGACCTATTCGTGCTCGATGATGACCCACCAGAACCTCTCTGAACCAATATTCGAGTCATTTTCTGTCTCTGTCTCTCTCTCTCTCTCTCTCTCCCCTCTTCAACTAAAACCCTAACCTAATTCGTTCACCCAAAAAAAACAACTCCTAACTAGAGTTACAAAACCCTGGTTTTCAACTTATCACGAGTTCTTGCCTTGGGTAAAGTCACGCCAATCCCTCCGGTGAATGATTTCTCCTTCTTCTCACGAATCAGTCTCTGCATTCCCTAACAATTCTCATGAGATCTTATAACCTTCCAAATTTGTTTAAGCAATTAAATAAAAAAACTCTTTTCTAAAGTTACTCGAAATTACCCAATAAATGAATGCCTAGCAAATTCACCTCCAGGATAAACAATCCAATCTTCTGCAATTAAATTCATCAAAAAATCAACAAGAAGAAAGGAACAAACTAATCCATAAAATTAACGCCATTTGTCAACAAAATCAAGCACCGATCGAATAGATGAAAGTTGAAAACCTAGAGTTGACTCGTCTCGAGTTGAGAAAGGAACTCACCTGGGTGAATCTGAATTTGATCAAAATCTCCGATGTTAATAACAGTAAAGCAAAGAAAGAGATTAGGGTTTTTCGTGAAAAAGGATAGATGGAAGGCTAAGGACAGTACATATATATAGAGAGGGAGAGTTAGTTCATATTTCAGAGAGAGAGAGAAGGGGAAAATGGGAGGCTGTGTTTTAACCGGTGGAGAAGAGAGAATGGAGTTTTCACAGGCGACGCGCGGCAGCAATAAGCCGAACGGAGTAGAGTATACGTGGCGAGTTGGGAAAAAAGGCTCGGTTGGATGCACGTGCGAAGCACGAGGCAGGGAAGACTACTTCTGAGCCAAGTCTGAGCTGATTGAGAGTTTAGGTCAAATCAAACTTTATTCACAACCAGTTAGATAGATACTTCACTTCTTACTTCAGTGGAGGAGGTCAGGTACTTACATTACTGCTTTGACCTTGCCTTTTTATTTTACGTCATTTTTCCCCCTTTATTAGGTGTTGAATATTGGGCCTATTATAAGCCCATTTTAATTCTCTTTAACTCAAGTTCTTATTTTAATTCTCAGCTTATATTTTAGAATGGAGGGATAATACTCAATAATTATTTTATATATATATATAAAATAAGTAAAGAGGCTATTTAATTTTTAATTAAATTAAGAAATGTTAGTTATTGATTATTTTAAATAGTCATTTTAGATACACAATAATGTAAGTCGATCATTCTAATAAATTGTGTTTGCTATAATAATCTTATATTTTCAATAATCCCATACCCGATAAATTGTCAAATGTTTGATCTAAAAACGGTATCCAGATCACCAAAAATAGGTTGTAATTTTAAGTTAGTATACACAAAAATGCCCATCATATTTTAGTAAAACGGGCATAAATATCCTTATTTACACATAATTATAAAAACTTTATCAAATAAATACTCATATATCAAACGCGCCCTTATTTATTTTAACAATTTGAACATAAATATTATAATTTGTTTGTAATTTGTCATAATTCGTCTTGTTTTGTTATTTATTATTATGAGTTTAATTTACTATTGTACTTAAATTGACTTAATTAATTAGTCTTTATTATGTATTAATAATTGAATATATTATAAATTACTATTATACAAAAGTAATAAACCTTTGAACATATTTTATTAAATTCTATTGAATTAACTAGTTGGATAGTATTTTGGGTGTTTACTTTTATTTGTCAAAAATTCGTTGGTGAATTATTTGACATAAATTAGTACATCGGACATTTTAGTTAAAGGTGAATAATTGAAAAAATATATCCAATAATCTTGAATTCATATCAAATACTCATAACAACTATTACCAGTAATCAAATAATTTTTAACAAACGAAAATAATAAGATATGATAAATTTAGATTACTAGTAATCAAATATCCAATAATCTAAATTTTAGTGGGTATCTTACATGACTTATAACAAACACCCCCTTAAGTTAATTTGGTTGGTCAAGTTGACTAAAATTAAGTTAATATTATTCATTGAACTTGCATTAATAAATTATTTATTGAACTTTCATTTTCCATTTCATTCACTTCCTCTCTCATCACCGTATTCTTTTTTTTAATTTTCCTTTTCTTATTAGGTAGCAAAACCCAAAAAGCTAACAGCTTTCAACTTAATCAATACATATCTTCAAATTTTAATAATATATATTAAATAAAAGATATACAGTCATTCGTATTTTCAGATTTATGTTAGTGCATATTTTTTTTCTACACTATTTATACATATTCACCAAAAAAAATTATCTCTCTCTCTCTCTCTCTCTCTCTATATATATATATATATATATATATATATATATATAGTCAACAATTAATGCTCGCAGCATACTTATACACAAAGATATTATACAATAGATAAAGCTTAAAAGATGCAACTCCTTAACTCCCTTTCTTTTCATACAACTAATTTGGCATTGCAAGGTCATTTGGGGTGGTGTTTAGTACGTATGTGTATAATGGAATGCCACAACAAGAATTAATATGGATTTCTCACTTCTTTTTTTAAATTATTTTAATATTTCTGAATTTGTGTTCTATAACTTTTAAGAAATGCAATTGTTATATATAACTTATAGGATTAACAAAAATGGCTATAAAATTTTAACATTTGATAAAGGTTTAATAGGATGATAATATTTTTGAAACTGTTTGAAAATTAACCCGTACCTTGCATTGATTGCAAACTTGTTATATATGACACCTCTAATCTGGGTCCACACAGCCCAAATTTAAGTTATCAAAATATACAACAACTATTACAATACAATGTACAACGTACCAAATACAATATTCAAATAATATACAACTAAGTCTTCATTATTATTGTCATATTATTTTACAACTTATGAAGACTAATACAGCTACAACTCGGACCTTCACTCTATTTTCTGACTAGACTAAGCTACTCTCTAATCTCCTGTTGAAAAACAATGGAACAAAAGAAAATAGTGAGCTCAAATAGCCCAGTAATGAATATCATGACTAAGATAATGACAAATAAATTAGCGTTAGCCTTCAACAGTTGAGTTTTTGATAGAATAATTTAAACAACAAGTTTTAATTCAACAACTGCAGTTAAGTTCTTAAACAAAGTTCAGATCAATAACTGCAGCAGAATAACAACCATTAGGAAAATCATATGGACCATGATGTCCACTTTGTAACACCCCGAACCCGCTACAGGCTCAGAGTGCGACACGCCGCAAGCCCGAAGGCTCGCAAGGCAACAATATCAATAGCGTAGCTCAAACGAAAACACAATAATGAAACCATCTTAAAACCGAATTGTCTTTCATTATCAAAATTACACTAAGGTTCAATAACTAAAAACTGAAAGCATAAATTTGGAGACACAACTCCTTGTACAAAAGTCTTATCAAATTTAAAATACTAATAAACGTCATAACTAAAAGAACTTCAGTCATCCACAAAAGTATCCACAATGCTCGACTCTTAACAAGGAATCCTGTAAAAATTAATGTAAGGGTGAGCGGTAAAGCTCAGCAAGTAACAATCTTTACTATTTAGGTGGATCAAGTACAGTTTGTAAAACTTTTTTCGAAATAACTTTTTATTCAATAACAATAGTAAACATACTTGTTGAAAATAATATTTTCTTGTTCGATAATAATAGTCGATAAATACATTCAAAACCAAAATCAATAATCATAAAACACAATTGAAAAACGATTTCAATATGTTTAATAAACGATTCGATATGTTCAATATATTCGATGTATCTTTTAATCCACAACCCTTGCGACTAAGGTTACAGCAACCCTGTAACACGACCCTTATGTTCAATAATGTCAATGATACACCCCCTACTAAGGTATCTTATCATGCAAACACCCTGAAGAGCGCCCGCGCCCCCCGAAGGGTATCTAATGGTGTGCGCCTTAGTAGGTCCTAAATTGTTTCAGAACTAACACTAACGATTTCAATACATAGTCGGACTGAGGTTTCTAAAAGCAATTTCTTAATATTTTCGATATTCAAAACTATACTTATTTCATAGTTCAAAATCATATAATCTCATTTTCTAAATTAAAATTCTATTTTAATACTTGATCCGGGTTTTTAACAAAATATAAGTGTAACATTTTCATTCAAATGGAAGCCTTAAATAAAGAATAACAATTTTTGAAACAATACATTTTGGCATTCGAATAATTTCTAAAGCATACATAATTGTAAACGATAATTTTAAAATACTAAATAGTTTGGAAAGTCACTTACACTATACAGTTCAAAAATACTAAACAGCTCGGAGAGTCACTTACCTTGATATTGCTGAACACAAAATTTAATAGTCGAACGATTCCTAAATATAAATTTAG
The DNA here is from genome assembly GCA_947179155.2 of Hedera helix. Taxonomy (NCBI): domain Eukaryota; kingdom Viridiplantae; phylum Streptophyta; class Magnoliopsida; order Apiales; family Araliaceae; genus Hedera; species Hedera helix. The sequence continues at coordinate 34,730,097 of OX359276.1, forward strand.
AACAAATAAATGTCATTAGGATGATTCTATTATTTAACAGCTTTCTTATTTCTTTTTCAAAATAACTATAAGTATATTTACCAAAAATATTCTTTCAATATTTAATCATTTTTTTAAACAAATATTATTATTATTATGCCAAAGTAATAATCTAAATTGCAATTATAATTAAAGCTAATAATGTTAATCTAAAATTATTAGCTAATAATCTAAATACAAAACAATAATTAAAACCAATAATACTAATCTAAAACTATTTACTAATAATCTAAATACAAAACAATAATTAAAGCTACAAAAATAATAAATATGCAAAAATACTAATTACTAACTAAATATACCAAATACTAACAAACTAAATACAATATTTAAAACTATATAAAATAAATAATAACAATACATAAAATTAATAAGAAACATACCCGAAAATTACGAGTTTCGCAGATTGCCTACGTCCTCGATGACGAAAATTTAACTAATGAGGTCTTTTTATAAAAAGCCCTCACCCAACAAGGTCCTTACTCAAATTGGAAGTCCTTAAGTTGGTGAAGGAAAATAAGAAGGGTAACATCCTATTTATAGCCTAAGGAATGAGTTAGGTTTTGCTAAAGGGGTGATGTGGGACTAAGGCTTGATAGTTTCCTATTTACATGATGAGGGACTTGGGAACTTAGGGGTATTACATTACCTCCCCCTTAAAAAAATAAATTTGGTCCTCCAAATTTTCAAACTATAAGCGTATATCTAAAAATAACATATTCAAATAATAAAAGAGTTACATACCTTAGTACTGGTTGCCTGAAAGTTGAAACACTCGTCCTCGAGTTAACCTTGGACTTGCTATGGTTACTTCCTCCTTCCTTGCAGGTGGAGGGTTCTTGGGACATTGCGCAATTTTGTGACCCAATTCTCCATAATGAAAGCACGCACCCGTATTCCAATGACATTCTTTGTCTGGGTGGTTCCTACCACATCTCCCACATTTCAATTTGTCCTCTTGGTTTACTTGATTTCCCCGAAATCTATCGGTTTGGGTATTTATCCTTTTCGCCGGTCCCCCATGAATCGACTCTCCCCCTGAAGGTTCCTCTCTCTTTCGATTGATATTCTTCCCATTTTCAATCTCTATTAGGCCCTTCTCAATAACCAAAGCCTTATGGAGCACCGCATCATATGTGGGTAGCTCAAAAGACGCAACAGCATGCCTTATGTCGACTCGTAACCCATCCTCTAATCTACGGGCCTTTATCACCTCATCTAGTATTAAGGTAGGTGCATACTTAGAAAGTTTCGCAAACTCAGCTTCATATTCAGCAACCGTCTTGTTCCCCTGTTCTAGCCTAATGAATTCTCTCTCCTTTTGTGTTCGAATCGTTCTAGGAAAGTACTTGTTGGTAAATGCCTCTTTGAATGTGGTTCAAGTGTAGGGTTCAAGATTTCCCTTGTGCTTCCTTTTCTCCTTAAGCCACCAATCATAAGTCTCACCCTGCAGTTGGTAAACCGCCAACGTCACCTTATTAATTTCAGTGCTCCCTAACAAGTCAAATGCCTTCTCCATTTCCTGAATCCACTTCTCAACGATAGCAGGGTCTGTAGTTCTTTTAAATATGGGTGGGTTCAATCGCTTGAATTCTACTACTATACCACGTTGCTCAGACTGTTGATTTTATACTAATTGGACTAAGGTATTAACTAGCTGAGTTATACCATCAGTGCCATTATCATTGTTAGTAGAGTTACTTCTTATAGGCGGCATTTTCTACACAATAAAGCCATCCCCACTAAACAACACTATACAAAACTAGTATCAAAACATATATCAATTTATTCAATAGTAAACGAAATACTAATTCGTAAAAATTTAAGTTTAAAATGCAAAATAACAACTAATCAGACAATGCAAATATTTTCCACCTTATTCTATCACTCACTTCAAATTCTTAAATTTAGTCAAGATTATACCCACAGTTAACTCTCAAAAACTCTCCCCAAGGAATGTGTAGGTTTTTCAACCCAACACACTGCGAGAGGCCACCACTCTGATTCCATCTTTATAACACCTCGAACCCGCTACAAGCTCAGAGTGCGACACACCGCTAGCCCGAAGGCTCGCAAGGCAACAATATCAATAGCACAGCCCAAACGAAAATACAATAATGAAACCATCTTAAAACCGAACTGTCTTTCATTATAAAAATTACACTAAGGTTCAATAACTAAAAACTGAAAGCATAAATTTGGAGACACAACTCCCTTGTACAAAAGTCTTATCAAATTCAAAATACTAATAAACGTCATAACTAAAAGAACTTCAGTCATCCATAAAAGTATCCATAATGCTCGACTCTTAACAAGGAATCCTGTAAAAATTAATGTAAAGGTGAGCGGTAAAGCTCAGCAAGTAACAATCTTTACTATTTAGGTAGATCAAGTACAGTTTGTAAAACTTTTTTCGAAATAACTTTTTGTTCAATAATAATAGTAAACATACTTGTTGAAAATAATCTTTTCTTGCTCAATAATAATAGTCGATAAATACATTCAAAACCAAAATCAATAATCATAAAACACAATTCGAAAACGATTTCAATATGTTTAATAAACGATTCGATATGTTCAATATATTCAATGTATCTTTTAATCCACAGCCCTTGCGACTAAGGTTACAGCAGCCCTGTAACACGACCCTTATGTTCGATAATGTCAATGATACGCCCCCTACTAAGGTATCTTATTATGCACGCACCCCGAAGAGCGCCCCCCGAAAGGTATCTAATGGTGTGGGCCTTAGTAGGTCCTAAATTATTCCGGAACTAGCGTAAACACTAACGGTTTCAATACATAGTCGGACTGAGGTTTCTAAAAGCAATTTCTCAATATTTTCGATATTCAAAACTATATTTATTTCACAGTTCAAAATCATATAATCTCATTTTCTAAATCAAAATTCTATTTTAATACTTGATCTGAGTTTTTAACAAAATATAAGTGTAACATTTTTATTCAAATGGAAGCCTTAAATAAAGAATAACAATTTTTGAAACAATACATTTAGGCATCCAAATAATTTCTAAAGAATATGTAATTATAAACGATAATTTTAAAATACTAAATAGCTCGGAAAGTCACTTATACTATACAGTTCGAAAATACTAAACAGTTCGGAGACGAAAATTTAACTAATGAGGTCTTTTTATAAAAAGCCCTCATCCAACAAGGTCCTTACTCAAATTAGAGGTCCTTAAGTTGGTGAAGGAAAATAAGAAGGGTAACATCCTATTTATAGCCTAAGGAATGAGTTGGGTTTTGCTAAAGGGGTTATATGGGACTAAGGTTTGATGATTTCCCATTTACATGATGAAAGACTTGGGAACTTAGGGGTATTACACACTCGCTTATCTTTTTAAGAAAAATATCATCAACTTTTATCATCTGAAACATCACTGGCCATGATAATACAATTTCACAGTTCCTGGTCATAATCATGCAAGTCAATAGTTCATCTTTGAACTACGAGCTAAAGATATTCAATATAACACCAACGATCATGATTATACCAGTTTACAGCCTTTGATCATAATCATACCAAACAACAATTAATCTTTGCCCCAGGCCAAAGAGAATTTTTATCACGTGTCATAAAAGACACACCATCATTATATCGCCTTTATCCTATTATCTGTGTCCCATGCCATAGATATCCATAACAACTTGATTATGATTATTAGAATAACAACAGTGATATAAATGATGAACAGAATAAACAGGATAAACAATAAATATCAGAAGTTTATAATTTTACTTTGTGCAGATTCAAATAATGTCTAAATTATCAACATGATATTGAGTGAAATTCAAAATGATATTCAAAATCCACAGTTCAAAATAAAGGTTCAGAAAAATAGAAAAGTTCAATTAAAATGATATTAGATTAAACACAAACTATTAAGGAACATATAATCATTTTATAAGTTTTACCGAACAATACTTACCATAGTAAGTTTAAGAATATAAAAGAAATAATATCCCTTACCGTAGTAAGTTTGAATAATGGAAGATGAAAATAATGGTATTCCTTACCGTAGTAAGTTTAAATAATAGAAGATGAAAGAAGATGATATTCCTTACCGTAGTAAGTTTAAATAATAAAAGATGAAAGAAGATGATATTTCTTACCTTATCACGTGATTGTATATTGATAAAAATAAGGTTGATCAACCTATATATTTATAATATAATTAATAATTACCACATATAAATTTCAAGGTGTATGATAACTCATATATTATGAACTATCAAAATTATTTATATAATATAAATTTTTGCAGTGTAAAATAATAACTTCAAAAATAATTTTTGAAATAATATTTCAAAATAAATCTTTCAAAGAAAGCTTTTTAAAATCAATCTTCTCAAAGAAGAGTCTTATAAAAGAAGATTTGTGAATACCGTATGAAATATGTATTTGTGTAATTACTACTCTTTAATAAAATACTTACTTGAAAAATTTATGCACTCCCTTTTGGTTTACAAACACTTAAGATAACCTTATTATTCTCAAAGAAAACTCACAAAATATTTGTAGAAAATTTTTATATTTTAGGTGTGATTTTTCTTTTCAACTGAGCAAGTTATTTATAGGAGAAAATAAGATACTATGCGCGGTAGGTGGCTGGCGTGCTGCACGCCAACCTGAGAATTCAAGGCAACAATCAGCAGCCTGATTGCTTTTTCCTTCACCAACTTCAGCAACCATTTTCATGCTCATTTCTCATGTGGCCCCCACAGAGGGCCCACATGTTTACTATTCAAAAAAATAATAAATTTTTTATATTTTTATTTATTTATTTATTTATTTTTCTTCTTGTGGGTCCTACATATATAATAAAATAATGGTGTAACAATAATTCAACAATATCGTAAGAAACACGTTACAGATCATTATTAATTTAATAATATAAATTACTATGTATTTGCTACTGTGACAATTATTATGTTTAATAATTTTAAAATACAGTGCAATAATAATTATTGGTTTAATGATATAAAATACAGTGTAATGACAATTATTGAATCAATAATGCAAAATACCGTGTAACAACAATTATTGATAAATACTGTGCAATGACCACGTCATCAAATCAATAACATGAGACATTGTGCAATACCGTGTGCTAGAGTAAAATACCGTGAAATACCGTATGCTACTATTCTTTTATCATCGGGTATTCTAATAGTTAAAAGTGATAACACCGTTGATTATTTTTATTTAAAAATGTTACTTCTGTCGTTTTCTATATCCAACAAATATTCTGTTGTGGGGTCCACCAATGATTAGTTATTTCGGCGCCGTCATACGATCCGAATATTTTCCGACAAAACGAATATTCCCCAACAAAATGAATATTGTCCGACAAAATAACATTTGCACATAACATCCTTAACTTTTAACTTTGTCAATTTAACCATTTACTGTTTCAGGAAAAATATATATGAAGAAAAATTAAATTTTATATTTCATAAAATTCAGGGTCTTATATTATATGATAATAACTAACTTCATGTTAGATATAAATTGCGATTTTATTTGAAATAATAAAATAAAATACTAATATATATGTCTTTTTTTATTACCTCCTATTTTATATATTTACATTATTAATATTTATTATAACATAAATTTCTCATTATATATTACAATACTCTTTCTATAATCATGTCCACTCTTTGTTAATCAAATCCTCTGAGGCTCTGATCATAGAAATTATGGACTGAGTACTGGTGGATAACTAGATGTCACGAGACCGTGAGCAACGTTTATTTTAGAGCGGATGTTATCTAGCTTTTGTGCTCACAACAAAGCTGGTATTATTTGGTCCATGTAGAAATAGCTCAAGAAGCCCAAATGTTCTATATGGATATGACTCAAATAGAATGTCCAAAGATAATTTTATCCAAGTAAAGCCCAATTACCATTGCAAAGGCTTTAATTGTTAGTTGGACTGGTACCTTATATCCGTGAAGGTAAGCAGCATATGTTAATTTTTTTTTTACTAATTTGACTCACCCACCCAAACACCCACCAACCCACCTTGGCTTGACAAATAATTGAACCCCCAACCTCATGGATACCATGAGTTGGGTAATATCACTCGAGCCAACGGCCTTCAATTCATATGTTAAGTTACTTCTATTAGGGGTGCACACAAAAGTGAAAATAACCAAAAAATCGACAACACCAAATTGAACTATTAATAAACCAAACCGAAAATCACAAAATTGAAACTTGTAAAACTAAAAAATCGAAACTAAATTGGTCAGTTTTAGTTTAGTTTATTCAAAAATGGAAACCGATCGAACTAACGAAACGCCTTAATATTATAATATAATTTATATACTTTTCTAATAATTATCATTTTATATAATTATATATTTATTATATGCTTTTTTTGTGATTGATTTGCAGAACTTATATCCTAGTAAGTGATTTAGGAGGTATTATATGTCTTTTTTATTTTCCTGTGATTAGAGGTGAGCAATGAACCGAATTACCCCCGAAACTGCACCAATTAAAATCGCACCAACGGTTCCGGCGTATGTGGCGATTTTATGTGGGTTAAAAAATCGCAAAAGCAATTTGGGGGTGGTTTTTAAGCAAAATCGCATGTAAGAAACCGCACCGCATCATGCATCATTAAAATAGAGCATATCAAGAAGAATTATTATAATGTACAAATATTTGAAATTATCTCTGTTTAGAATTTTCATATGTAAGGAGATAACATCATTCATGTTTTCAAGTTCTATTTTACTTTTGTTTAGACAAAACATTGTCATTATAAGTAAAGTTGTATGTGATTGTGTATTATCAAAGTGGTATTTAATATTGTGTGATGCTAAATTGTTAATTTAAATTACATAAAATTTAATTATTTCAATTGATTTTGGAACTGAAACTGCACCAAATGAAACCGCATCGCACGGTTCAAAACCGCACCGCACCAATCACAAGCGGTTTGATGTGCGATTTTAAATTTGTCAAACCGCACCTAAGCGGTTTCATGAGCGATTTAGGCTTCAAACCACATCAAACCGCACCATGCTCACCCCTATCTGTGATGGATTTGCAGAACTTCTATCCTAGTCAGTGATTTATTATGGCAATATGATGAATATCAATTACCAACAATATCACATATATTGTTAAGAACATAACTACATAAGAAGCTTCACAATTCACATGGTATTATATACAAAACTGAGATAACAAATAAGTTCACACTTCACATGGTATTATATACAAAACTCAGTCACATCATTTCTCATGCATTTCTAGTAAAAATTTGCACTAGTTCTCTAATAAGTGTCTTGTGAATTTTATTTTGGTTTGGTAAATGATATTATTTCTTTAGCAGTTATTTATCCAATTCCCTCTTATCCAACAATACATTGCTTTAAAATTTGGTGATATATGATTCTTCTAAGCAGGTTACTGCAGCAAAAAGATGTTGATGCAATGGAGCAACTTCAGGGCCTGGACAGTGGACATCTTCCTTACTGATTTATCCATAAATGTCAGTCTTCAATTGCAAAGGTACATGCCAACTCTATTTTTTATGCTTATGTTTTAATAACCGACCAATTTAACCGATTATAGAGTAAAAAATTGGGTGGTTTTGATTCTTACTTTTTTATAACCGACTTAAATGATTTGATTATTTTTTTACTTACCAAATCGATCATTGTGCACCCTAGCTTTTATTACTTTATCATTAATTAATACACATAGTTAATTAATATTTTGGACAACATAATTGTTGACGAATTGGTGCAATTAACAGCAGAAATTTTGTACGTACATCACTTTTGGGAGAAACAAGTATAGTTGCTTTAAGTGTAGTTGCCTTTCGTACTACATTTACATTTAAAGTTTAAACTTTTAAAAAAACTTTTTTATAAAGAAGTACTTTAGAAAATTGTTATCAAAACCGAGAGCCTTTGACTCGATGGTATTCTAGATCTCTTGCTAAGCAAGAGGTCATAGGTTCAAACTGTGTGAGTGGTGGGTGGGTGGGTGCATTAAATTAGAAATAACAAAAACAGTTATTATCAAACACTTTTTGATTTTACGTAAAAACAGTTAAAATACTTCATGTCATTGCATTTTCAAATGGCCTATAATAGGCCCATAATATATATGTAAAGTGATCCATAACAAATATTTATTATGAACACTATTCCAGCAAACACATCTTTCAACATCTGATGCGAGATTTAACGAACAAGATTAATGGAGATTAAAATCCTTCTGCTACTAATAGTAGCGGTAGGAAAAAAAATCTGTAATACCCCTGATATTTATAAGATTTGTAGATAAGACCTTAAATGATTAATTAAAGGTTAAGATTTAAAACCCAGAGTTGGAGAAGTGTGATGTGTAGAAAATGAGTATACATTTTTTTTATATAACTAATTTATTTGTTAGGGATTAAATGTGAGAATATTATAATGATGTATGTGGAGAATTTATTAAGAAAATAAATTCAATTAAAAAGTGAAGGTGGTTATATTGATACATATATACCTAAAGTGTGTTTTTTAGCCAAATAAGAAAATGAGTAAATTAATACTCAACAAAACTAATAAATTAATTAGTTTTAATATAGAGTAAGAAAGAACGTTATGAAATATAATTAATTAGGTTAATTATATTAGTTATGAGTTAAAGTTATAGAAAAGCTAGAATGATTGCCTAGGATGACAATAATAAGAAATTAATTAATTAAGTAATTAACTTAATTATCAAGTTGTAGTATATAATCCAATAATAGATTAAAACAAGCTGAATATTTTAAGTCTTGTTGGTAATTACAAAAAAATTCAAATAAATTTATGGATTACACCTTATAAAGAGTCCAAGTGATTTAATTAAGTGACTAATGGACTGACCCAAGCAATATGTCTAAGGGTAGTTCAATGAAAGAATTAATAAAAGTCCAAGTGATTCAAATGTAGTTAGTATATGGGGTACTTGGAATGTATTATAAGTAGCCCAATGGATTTAAGTAAGGTAGTCTAATTGAATTAATTACCTAACCCAAGTCATGGAAGATGTGTTAGTAGTATTGGGTAGCCAGCCAATTTAAATGATAAGTCCAAACAAATTAATATGGAAGCCCAATGGAGTTAATATAATAATTTAAAGTAATGAGCTCAAATAAAATAAACTAATAGCACATATATTAAGTTCAAACTTAAAAGTCAAATGTTGGTCAATGTGTTGGGAGAATAATTTTCAAGTATTGGTGAGTTTAGAGAATTAACTAATATATAGTTAATTGAATACCCCTAGTTGGTAGGCAAGAGAGGACATTAACCAAACGTTAGTTAATTGCTAGGTGAATGAATGTGATGATGAGAATTAACTATGGATGAGTTAATTGAGTAACTCTAGGTGATAAATACGTTTAAACTTTAACTATGCATAGGTTAGTTGCTAGCAAAATATGTAGATATATAATTATATGTATACATGATGGATGAGACTTAACTAAGGGAGAGTTAGTGGATTCACCCTAGGTAAAATTGTTATAAGGGAATTAACCCTACATGGGTTAATTGGTGGAAGAATATTATAGATACAATTATGTATATATATAATTTATCAAGATAAAATTGGTAGGTAACCATGGGTTGCATGTTTATAGAGAATTAACTATACCTTGGTTAATTGATAAATAAAGAAAAAATGGAAAATGTGTGGAGTGTTGACCAAAAATGGGACCCCACTTAAGGATTGAGTGAAGTTGTATATTGCTTGTATTCAATTTAAATTGGTCATTCACTTTGTCAATTCATGCTATGATGTGATTTAAATAAAAAGTTATTGGTGAATATATATAGATATACATGTTGTAAGTATATGAATTGGTAGAGAGTTAACCAATGTTGGTTAAATAAATTAACCATGAGTAATAAGAAAGTTTGTCTACCACCAACCCTAGTCAATCAAGATGGTCAATTCTTATGGATTTATGTTTGTAGAGAACTAACTATTGTAGGGTTAGTTGATAACCCTAGGTGGTAATAAAAATAAAACCTTAACCAATGCTAGAGTTAAGTGTTAGTAAATATATAAATATGTTGAATATATATGTATACTTGATTGTAGAGAATTAACCTTACTTGTGTTAATTGATGGAGAATGATAAAATAAGTATATCTATTGATATGATAAGTTTGGACCATGGTTGAGTGTGTATTGTGGTTAATTGTTGGGAGATATATAAATATGTAAGTATATAAATAAGATGAACTTTAACTAAGGTTGGGTATTTGAGTGACCAAGGTTAAGTGTAGTACTTTAACTCTAGATCTTATGTAGAGTTAGAGAGTTAACTACATGTGGGTTAAGTGTTGGTGATTTGCTCACTAACTACCCAACCACCCTAGTTAATCAAATTGACATTCTTGGTGGTCAATCACCAAGTCAATCAAGTAGTCATTCACTAAAATAGTAAGCATGGATTAAACTTTTAATTCACCTATGTTAATAGATTAGTGGATGATAAGTAAGGTTAGTTAAGTCCTATAAATATAACTCATCACCAAGTCTAGTAAGAGTTAGTCAATTTGTTCACTCACCAAGTTTAGAGAGAGGAGTATTTTAGAGAGAAGTGAGAGCTCATTTGAGAGAGTTTAAAAGAATCACCAAGAATGTTGGTTATTTCGGGTGGAAGAAGAAGAAAGAGGAAGAGTCATAGCAAAGCTCTAGCAAGAAGAAGACCACTTAGAAGGTTAAAAGTTTTCTTAACCTTAACTTTAACCTTGATCTTTTTATTTTTTGTTGTTAAATGTTTGAACTAGAGAGGTTATATATGACGTATGATATGTATCTAATGTATGTAGAGTCATAATACATGATGGTATAGCAAATAATGCTTGTAGCATCATGTGTGAACCAATCGAATCAAGGATTTATGAAGTTAGTTTTTATTCTGTCCTTATAAGCAATTTTAAACCTATTTCCCTTTGGAATTTGGATTTGTGATATAAATAGAAGTTGTAGAAGGGAACATTCTGATGAGAATGGACTCAAAAATCACCCCAAAATATTTTGACATGAAAAAATTATGACAATTTGAGTGAATGCGGGTCAGGTAGTCCATAAATTAGGGTTTTTGAATTTTGGCCCACCGTCGCAACGGTCAAACACACTACCCAGAACCTGTTTTTGCTGTCCTGGTCAAGTTGGGTCGGTCCGGATCGAGTTTTCTTTAGAAAATTAAGTTAAAATAAGTGTAAACTGAATGTGTTTTTATAATAAACCTATATATTTATAGTCTATAAGTGACTAATTGGTAGTTAAATATTTGAAATAAAGGCTAAGGTTAATACAATTAAAAAGTTAACTATTGGTATTGTTTGAAGAGTATTAAAATATTATTAAATGGTGAATAATATTAATATGAGATTAAAATGTTGTTAAATGATTAATAACATTTGTAAATGATTAAAATATTATTACATGGTTAATAATATTAATAAGTGATTAAAATATTATTAAATAGTTAATAATATTAATAAGAGATTAAAATATTATTAAATGGTGAATAATATTAGTAAACGATTAAAATTTTATTAAATAGTTAATAATATTAGTATAAGATTAAAATATTATTACATGGTTAATAATATTAATAAGTGATTACAATATTATTAAATGGTTAATAATTTTAATAAGAGATTAAAATATTATTAAATGGTGAATAATATTAGTAAGCGATTAAAATATTATTAAATAGTTAATAATATTAGTATGAGATTAAAATATTATTAAATGGTTAATAATATTAATAAGTGATTAAAATATTATTAAATGGTTAATAATATTAATAAATAATTAAAATAATATTAAATAATTAATAATATTAGTAAGAGATTAAAATATTATTAAATTATTAATAATATTAATAAGTGATTAAAATATTATTAATTGGTTAATAATATTTTAATGTAGTTGCGTATTATCAAAAATAGATAATATTTTGAGGTATTTAGTACATTATTAAATGTCAAAATTATTAAGTTCTGTAAAAAAAGAAAGTTTAGTTGAATTAAACCAATGTAAATAGTCCATTGTGACTAATTTAGACAATTTATTAAAAGTGGGTCGTACGAAAAACGTGTAGTAAAGACGTAAGTTAGTTAAGCATATCCGACATATCCGAACTATATTTTGGGCTAGGGTTTTTATCTGAAACTCAATGGTTCGTTTGTCAGACATCTTAAGAGTTAACAATTTGAAGTTGAAGTCTTATATAAAGACTAAGTAATAGTCATTGTAACTAATGATGATGTCAATTTCATATATAAATTGTTGGTTGAACGAAAGACGCAAAATAAACATAAATGGTATAAGCGCGAACCAGATAAGTTTTTCAGAACTTGCTTCTATTTGCATTACTATGCTACAATGTGATGTTAAATTATTGATATGAAGATATATTGATGATATTTGTGATATGTGAAAAGTATGAGGTATGATTACATATGAAATATATACAAAATATGAAGCATGATTTGCTAGAGACTAGTTGTTTATTATATGTGATTCATAAGATGTATGAAACATTCATAAAATGAAAAGCATGGAATGTATGATGTAGGAATAAAATGCAGAATATGTATAACATGTAAATAATGTAATGTGTTATGTGTAACTGTTAGACTTGCTGAGCCATCATGTTCACTCGTGCTATAAAACCAACACTTTCAGATAAGTGCGAGATATTCGAAATTTTCGATAAAAATCAAGGAATAAGAATGCATATTAGTTCTACTAAAAGTCTAAACAACTATTATAGTTATGAGTCCGAATTGGATAGGTAAAATGATTGTATAAATAAAAAAATGGTTAATGTGTTTTTTGAGTGTTTAAATACTCAAATTGATTGTAATAGAATGAACTTGTATCATATATGATATTGAGACATACTAGAAATTTGTAAAGATTGCGATTCTGAAATAGAAAGAGAGGTTGTAAAGTTTTAAATAAATGATTATTTAGCAATTATAATATTGTTGTAAGTCATGAACGATAAGAAAAAGGTTGTACAGTGACGAATCAGATTCAAGGTTCAAGGGACCTGAATTTGGGGTCGTTACAATACCTACCGTTACTCTTAATAGCTGTATGAAATAATGTCATAAATATTCTCAATTTAGTTAAATTTAAATAACTTTAATATATTTATTTGTCCCACAATATAAAACTAACAACTCATTACTTTTAGGGGTGTACATAAATATTCTTAATATTCATAAATTTTAGGAATGAAACTTGTGAAACAGATGGAATATATATTTGTGACAAAACTATGATAAATGAGAACCTTTTTATTCATAAAAACTATATAATTTTTTTTAATAAAAAGTACTCCTTTTGTGTAAATTTTGTGGTTCGTACGATTTCTTAGACGAGTAGGAGAAGCCTTGCTCCTACTATATGCGGACAAACAATGCAGACTATTGAGAAGGGCAGGATAGAACAAGGTATCCACTAGCTATCTCATTCAAAATCACGAAAAACCTTCATGTTAAAATAACACTCATTAATCTTGTTTATTTGAAAACTTTTGTTTCGTAGAAAACGAGTTTGCAACAATTTCACAAAAAAAAAATACTCTTTCTATCCTATAATAAACTTCCCAGTTTGACTTTCTTGGTCAAATTAATAATTTTTAAAAGTAATAAATTTTAAGAAAATTAAAGATATATGCTGAGAAAATATAATTATAATAAACTACGAAGAATGTACTACTAATGTCAAGTTGCGTGATTTAAAAATTCTATATAAATATTTTTAATTATTTATATTTAAAATGGTCAATTTGACCATTAAAGTCAAACTAGAACGTTTATTATGGGACGAAAGGAGTATTAGTCAACAATCTTGTATTTTGTACATGCAATATAGTATAAAAATTTAAAGAGTAAAATCGAACAAATTACAACATACAACACAGTATTGTTGATCATGGTCAAAGATTGGTAATTAATCTCTTATAAACCCTTTTTTAAATATCGATCTCTGTGAATGTTGAAATAATCTTAAAAAAACCTATTTAGATTTGACATCTAAAATTTCTAGAAGATATCAACCATCCAAGACTCATAACCCTTTAGAGAAATAAGAACACAAAATTTGGTCACATATTTTCATAGGGCAAACATTCTAAATGAGACATTAATTATACATACGTGAAAGCGAGGGAGATCGTCATAATTAGCTTGGAATAGGAAGAACCGAGTGAAAAAAGGGGAGAGTTTGATCAGTAGTTCCTACAGTAATAGGGACAATTAAAGCAACAGCAATCCCACATCCTTAAAAATGAAGTCAAAAATCGCAATCCTTCTCTCCCATCCTCCTTGCTGGTATTCAGTAGCTTTTATAGTGGCAACAATGGTGGTAGGAGCAACATCGACAGCTTTTCGCTTGGTGGATTTTCGACTCGATGATGTTGATTGTCATCTCGCCGCTCTGTTTTTGTGAAGAAATGAGATAAAAGTTTGTTATTATCAAAATTTGTCCGTCTGTCAAATCACCATATTGCAAGTTAACCTACACAGAGAACAATCATTGAATATACCAAAAACTTGACAACTTAGGCCGTCGGGGATAACTCAGGTGTCTAAATTAATACAGGCCAAAAACGTCAAGAGAGATTAAATTGCTCAACTATAAAAATAATTGTGTGTGTATGTTACAGTTTTTTGTTGTTGCTAATTTAGTAAAAATATTAAACTCACACTATTTTACCCTAGGTTGATCAGAGTTTTCATACAACTAAAATTCCCATAATTGGATAAAATTTGTACTCTATAAGAATTGGAAACCAAATAAGACAGAGTCATAAATAACCTTGGATTTGACCCTTTTAAAATATGCCGTCAAAATATATCATATTGGACCCCACCAAAATCAACGATGTTCTTCAAAATATATACGAGTGATTGTTGTATATAAGTAGCCTAATAGGGCCAGGTTTATGAAGAGAATTGGAGGAAGAAAGATGGTGGATTAGTTATGGTTGTCATAAGAATATTATGTTAAGCGCTTATAGGTGTTGTATAGCAAACAACAGGATGAGTAGTTGCTGCTGACTTGCTCCACTTCATCCAAAACTCTCAGATTTGGTATTTCATATTTGGCATGATTTTTTTTTCTTCATTTTTTGGTTAGTTGCACGGTGATATGTATCTTACGATAATTTTTTTTAACAAATTAAAGGATCTAGATTTAAAAAGAAAAAGGAAACCAAATTCTGATCTCCTTTGTACGTTAATTATCCCTTTTCCCGTTCCAATTCTCCCTCTAACGCACAAACATTTGTAATTATTCGCCCTTGTCTACCAGGGGTATGGACAAAAGGAAACCTAAAATGCCCTTGTCTGAAAGGTGCATCAACACATTTTGGAGACCACTAAATAAGAGGAGTGAATGAGAGATCAAATTTCACAAATTAAACAAAATTTTCCCTTTCAAAGAATTTAGGATTCCCCCCCTCTCTCTCACTTTCTCTCTCTCTCCTGTCATTAAACAATAAGGGACAACTTCAATCTTAATATAATTTTAAAAAGCCAAAAGCGTTAATGTTCCATGCACTATTAGAATATCCTAGAAATAGAAAACATGGTATTCTATCTAATTCATTCATTCATCAAGTAAATATATATATATATATATATATATATATATATATATATATATGTATGTATGTATAGTCCTGTATTATTAATTTTCTTCAACCAATTCAGAGTGTGACCGCCTTTCTAGTGATGAAGCAAATAGGTTGTTCAGAAATAAGAAAGGGTGAATTAAAATTAGAAGAAAGAGACTTAGCGCAGGTGGACTATCTTATGAACTATATTTAGTACATATGATATCAACAGATGTCCTTTAGTCTTCAATCCGCTCAACAGATGAATTATCTCGTAGACTATAATATAAAAAGATTAAAATAATCAATGAATTCAAAAAACTCCAACTAATATATTCCAACGGCTATATTTAAAAGAACAAACAACCTCTATAAATATAAGGCGCATCCAGCCTCTCACATTCATTTATCTCAACTTCAGTCTTCAAGTCAAATACGTTATTTTAAGTATATGCCATCAATTCAAATTAGCTATGCTGCACCCGGATGAAGAAGAAGATGAAGAAGCATACATATAATTTTTAGGCTTGGTGGCTATTGAAGAAGAAGAACAAAATATTAATAGGCATACATCACGTCATCATGGTTTTATGCAAGGTTGTATTATCATTGATCATGATAGATATAATGGTCATAATCAACTTTTTAGTGATTATTTTGTTAAACATCCTACATCTCCCGTATCTATTTTGGAGAAGGTTTCGAATGTGGCGCCTACTTTTCCTCCGAATTCAAGGAGCAGTTGAAGTGTATGATTCATACTTTGTCTAAAAAAAGAATGTTGCAGAACAACTCGGTTTATCTTCTCTTCAAAAGATAACTGTCTCGATACAGATACTTGCCTATGGCGTTTCAGCAGATTTCGTTGATGATTTTGTGCAAATCAGTGAAAGCACGACTATATTGAGTCTTAAAAGGTTTGTAAAAGCAGTCATTGTAATTTTTAGTGCTGAATATCTGAAATCCTCCAATAGTGATGACATCATTAGATTGTTATCAAAAGCTAAAGAGCGTGGTTTTCCTAGTGGCATGTTAAGGAGCATTGACTGCATGCATTGGAAATGAAAGAATTGTCTGATTGTGTGGCATGGTATGTATTCTGGACATGTGTATGAGCTAACAATTATTTTAGAAGCGGCGGCTTCATAGGATCTTTGGATATGACATGCATTTTTTGGATTATCAGGCTCTCATAATTATATTAACGTTTTGGAGAGATCATCTATCTTTTCTGCTCTTACTGAAGGTCGTGCTCCAGCTTTGAACTGCTCAATTAATGGAAATGAGTACACGATTGATTATTACTTTGCTGATGGTATAAATTCCCTTACGAGCAACATTTGTTAAAACCATTTCAGCACCTCGGGGAAATAAAAGAAAACTATTTGCTAAGACTCAAGAGGCGCTTAGGAAGGATGTTGAACGAGCATTTGGGGTACTCCAAGCACATTTTGCGATCATTCGTGGTCCTACACGATTTTGGGATCAAACAACACTAAAAGAAATTATGGCTGCATGCAAAATACTACATAAAATATGATTGTTGAGGATGAAAGAGATGAAAATCAAGAACCAACAACCTATGATATACCTAATGAGATTCCAACTGTAGAAATGTCTCATGAGCGTACTGCACAATTACTTGAATTCATTGAAGCCAATCATAGCATAAGGGATAGACAAGTTCATTCTCAACTTCAAGAAGATATTATTCAACACTTTTGGTCACTATATAACAGAGCGTAGTCCATTACATTCTACTACAATAATAAACCAATCATTCTACTACAATAATAAGTCAATTACTATAAGTAGCTCTTTTCATGATTTATCTACTACAATAATAAACCAATCATTCTACTACAATAATAAGTCAATTACTATAAGTAGCTATTTTCATGATTTATTTCTTGCGTTGTTTGTAAGATTTAGCTAATTCATGCTCCATGTTAGTGGTGTCAATCATCATGATCCTTTCATCCTCTTGTGTTTTCATTATATTCAACTTCTCTTGCTCTATAAAATATATTATGTCCATGTTCTCTTGTCTCTTTTGTTGGTTCAATTTCATCTGATGCTCGAACTTCTCAAACTTCAATTCCATAGGTGTACTAGTATTAGTGATTCCTTTGCCCTTTTTAAATAATGCTTTCGAAGCCTTGCTTCCCATTGGCCTCTCTAATCCTGCAAAGATTGTAACTTCAATACCATCGTCTTCACCCAAACTTATTTCTTCTACGGTTGATGGAGAAAATGTTGTTGGACTTGATTTTTTGGTACTTTTCTGTTTTTTTTCTCACTATTTTCTATTCTCCATTTCGGTGCATCCTTTAATAGTCTCCAAGAATGCATAAATACAAATGGTTGCTTTTGGATACTTTTGAACATCTATAATGCTTGACATATCTATTTTAAAAATTATTTACAAAGTATTAAGAATAAACTATAAGAATAAACTCAATGAAATTTTACATGAAAAAATTGAAATACCACATCTTGTTCACCTACACCACCTTGTCGCATTCTTTCAATTGAAGCATAATATCCACAAAATTTGTTCACCGCGAGTTAAATTATTGACCAACGTTTCACCAAAGCAGTACAATTGTGTTCAGACCCAAATTTTTTGTATTCATGAAAGTATTCGTGAACTTTTTCCCAATATCTTTTATGTTTCTGATCGATTCCTTGAATTTGATCTATGCTTACATTAAGTCATCCAAAAACAAGAAGGACATCTTCATCAATTGTGAAATTTTCCTTTCGCCTTGTTCTTTTATTGGACTCATTTTCGGGAGTCTGTACATCAGTTTGAATTGGGAATTCATATAGCAAATTTGGATCATCAAGTGAGAAATCTTGAGATAATAATAAAGAAAAATACATTGGGGGACCATGATTTTCCATCTAAAAAATAAATTAGAAAGATATTATCAATAAAAAAACAAAAATCAAATATAATAAAAATACAAACTATTATTAACCAAATACTTACAATTGCTAAAGGTTGAAGTAGTTGATTGAGAGATGCTAAAATATATTGAAACATTGTACACATTTATAAATTTTTCAATCACCATTTTCAATTTCTATTCGTTTTGCATTTATATAGTTGTTTTGCCATTTTTATTACCGTTATACATTTATTTTTTTTACTGTTCTGAACCAGTAGCATCCACTTTTATTTATAGCCTTTTTTTTTTAATTTTTTAATTCCCCTCCTGGCATCTTCTTCACAATCCGCCCCCTTCATCTCCTTCAACGCCGCCCCTGCATCTTCTTATTCTTCTTCAACGCATATGCATGTTTTCCCCCTCCCTTCAATAATCCTTCCACCATCCAATTTAAATATATTTAAAATTATAATCCACCAAATTCTTGTTCCTTGATATAATCTGTTTGCTTCGCTGGAAAAATTCACGTACTAAATTTAATCTAGCTGTTGAAGTAAAATATGAATCATAGACTAAATATAATCTAAAATTATTGTTTCTCCGACCTGCTGGAGATGCTCTTAGGTTTCCTTTTTTTATTTTTATTTTAAAATTTGAATCCTTTTATTTGTTAAAAAAATTATCATAAAAAATTAACACATGACATCATCTCTTTTTTAGTACAAGAGATGAGACATTATTTGGGACAATATCCGGACTCTTTCCATTCGCATTAATGTCAACAATGTCCTTTGCCTTCAAAAACCCTTGAGATTTGAAGAAGCTAAAATAACTACTACTTCAATTAGAATCCGCCTTGAGCAGTGACGCATTCCAGATGTTGTTCTTTACTTTTTCATGTGTATATATATTGAAAAAGTAAAGATACTATATGAGGAAAACTTTTGATTTGACAAAAACTTCTCAAATCAAAATTCGAAAAAAAAAAACACCCAACGAAGGTCTTCTATAGAGGCTGTAATGCACAAGGCTGCCTCTCTATTTTACAAGTCATGCTCATGAATCTGACCCTTCATCACATATCCCAAAAAATTTCCACAAGCTAAGTTATAAAAAATTGATGCTTGGTCAAGGTATGTGGTATTCCTGCACATAATTTGAAATAGCCCAATTTCAAATAACTGCAGCTATACGAAACTACGTGTCTCAACTGGTTGACAACAATGTATATAAGAAGACTTCCTATGGCCGCAATCTCCATCCTCGCTCTGCTATTGCTTCATGTATTCGATTGGCTGCTTCCGCGGTGTCATTTAATGGTGGATAGCTCCAGCTTTCTGAAATCTGAGTTTTTGAAGGAAAACAAAAGTCAAGACAGTTTATGATCAATGGTTCACCGGTCCAAAACCAACACAAAACGTTTTATTAATACACACCACCACCAAGTCTGTCCTAAATTTCCAACACTGATGATAAACCAATTTTATGGAGGATATGAAATTTGAACTACTTAAAAAGTGTTCCCCAGAAAGAGGATATAAACAACTTCAAACCAAAGGATGAGCCATAAGAAAAAGCAGCTTATCAAAGACGGAGAGAACCGTTTTGCTATCATGACCACAACTATAAGGTACTCCTTGTTCCTCAGGAAATTAAAACTTGGTAGGGCTATGTGACAGTACTTACAGAGGGGAACCAAGAGTCAAAACTCCAAACTGAAGTAAATACTACCGGTAAAATGAAACCACCAAAGATAATAAAATTTTCTTCCAATTTATCGAAGGCTTAACACTATCCTGTCTTGTCTCTCCACTGATTGGATTGAGATCCAAATACAGAGACTACATGAACAAAATTTTAAGGATGATATACCAACTGTTTAATAAATAATACATTTTCCCACTTATGTATCAACAGAAATGTTCATAGAGTCAACTTACATCCTCAAGACCCGTAAAAGGACGAACCAGACCTCGGTGTCTCAGAATTTTTTGGAACTCTGCAAACTTCCATGTACAACGCTCAGCCCCAATAACATAGACAGGCTTACTGCAAGAGGCCAAAAACAATATTAAATAATAAATTTGTATACTCTATCCTAGAATAAAATCAAATTTCAAACCCAAAATAAAGTTCATCAACCATCAAGATAATACTCCTCAAGTGTACCCTGTGCTGCAAGTTTCACTCAGCATACTGACTGAATCTGCCGTGACGATAAAAGCATCAGCCCATCCTAGATTTGCCCATGTGTGGATTTGGCTCTGAATATGATCAAATAAAGTATCCATAAATAAATTAACCCAATATTTAGTTGCAAGTGTTTCAGTTTTAAACTGAAACCATTACCTTCACCCATCCCATATGTAAATTTTTGGATGATTTCCAAGTTCTTTCAATATGATGTTGGAAAACTGTGGATCACAAACACAAAATTTCAAATTGCGTATCTACCACATATGTATACATGCGCGCACACACACGCACAGATGGTTGTAGTGCTTCTAAAGTAAAACAATTAAATTTTACTAATTAGTTTTCTCTATTAGAATTATTGTTATTATTAAATACTATTTTGTTATTAGCTTACTTTAGGTAGGGTAGTATTGTATTTTTCCTTTTCCTTAATGTTGCCCTAGTTTTGCTTAGTTAAGGGTTAGCCTCTTTTTAGTTTATTTTTTACTTGTAATTTAATATTTCTCTTTCAATTAATTTATCATGGTATCAAGAGCAAGGTTTAATGGCATTCTCGGAATGGTTGTCCCTTTACTTTGTTACTGCGCACATGATTCTATTTAGTGGTCTGTGGTATTGGAATGGTCTCGGCTAGATATTGTTACTGAGCACATGATTTTACAGTTTGGGTCAACTATATGGCTTAGCATGGGTGATATTGATAATCCTTCGCTGAATGGTTTCGCGTGTTCCAACAAATTTTAATATTTCAAGGAATGCAAATGATTATGTGGATGTACAAGGATATGCAACTTTTTTTTTTATAACATTTTCTGGTGAGTCGCAATTTTAGATTGGTGCTTAGCTAAATTTGGTTGTAGCTATTTTATTGGTTGATTTACTTTGGTGATATTTATTTATTGTTGATTGACATCATGGCTGGTAATAAAGATGATTCGTTGCAGTCTATTAGTGTTAGATTGGATGGAATTTTTTTTTCATATTGGAGTTATGTTATGAAAAATTTCTTAAAAGGAAAGAAGATGTGGGGATATATTTCTGGAATTGTGTGTAAACCTGTAGATAAAAAGGATGGTAAATTTGTCGAAGAGTTTGAAACTTGGGAAATGAATAATTCGAAAATCTTAACTTGGATTAATAATTCTGTTGAGCACTCCATTGGCATGCAATTGGCTAAATATGACACTTCAAAAGAGGTGTGGGATCATTTAGAGCGGTTATATACGCAATCTAACTTCGCCAAAAAATATCAGTTGGAAATTGATATTCGTGCTCTTCAACAGAAAAACATGAGTGTTCAGGAGTTTTATTCTGCCATGACTGATCTTTGGGATCAATTAGCTTTCACGGAAACTTCTGAACTTCGTGCCTTTGCCCCGTATATTGCTTCTAGAGAAGAGCAACGATTGGTTCAGTTTTTAATGGCTCTTCGTGATGATTTTGAATCTTTACGTGGCAATATTTTGCACCGCATTCCCTTGCCATCTGTTGATTCAGTTGTTAGTGAATTGTTGGCTGAAGAAATGCGTCATAAGTCCCACGCTGGGAAAGGAGTTCTTCCAATGACCACCACATCTGTTTTGGCTGTACCCCAACGTTCATCTTTCACCAAGCCTAATCCAAAGGCTGCAGATGATGCATGTAGCTATTGCAAGCAATCAGGACATTGGAAGGCTCAATGCCCTCAACTGTTGAACAAGGGAGTGCAACCGCGATTTCAACGGCCTAGGCATAATCAGTTCTCTCAGAATCAATTCACTCAGTCATATCGTGGTCCTAGGCCTCCACAGCCTCGCACTGCTGCACCTATACCTCCATCTGACTATGCGGTGACTGGAGCATCCACTTCTGATCCACCTACGACGGACTCACTTACTGAACAATTTCAGAAGTTCCTTGCCTCGTCTCATGCTTTTGCTGCCTCAGGTTTGTCACCTCCAAATTCATCAGGTACATCTTCATCTATTTGGGTTTTGGATTCTGGAGCTTTTCACCATATGTCACCTGACACTTCCTGTTTTACATCTATTTCACCTACTAATGCTAAGCCTGTTGTTACTGCGGATGGTACATTAATGTCCTTAGCAGGAATTGGTTCTGTTGTCACATCTCATATGTCTCTTCCGCATGTTTATCATATTCCCAATCTTGCATTGAATCTTGTTTCTGTTAGTCAATTATGTGACTCTGGATATTTAGTCTTCTTTTCTTCCACTTCTTGTTGTGTGCAGGATCCTCACTCCCAGAAGCTGATTGGGATAGGCCGTAAGCGGGGAGGATTATATCTTTTGGATGAGCTGAAAGTACCATCTATTGTTGCTTCTACTGTTGATTTGTCTTCTTTTCGTTTGAGTCCTTCTTCGTCTACTTTTTATTTATGGCATTCTAGATTGGGACATGTTTCCTCTTCTCGTTTAAAATATTTGGCTTCTACAGGAGCTTTAGGAAATTTGTCATCTAATGATATTTCTAGTTGTAGTGGTTGTAAATTGGCAAAGTTTTCTGCTTTACCTTTTAATCGAAGTGTTTCTTATTCTGTTGCCCCATTTGATTTGATTCATTATGATGTGTGGGGACCTGCTCCAACTGCCACAAGAGGAGGGTCTCGATATTATGTTTCTTTCATTGATGATTATACTCGTTATTGTTGGGTATATCTTATGAAACAACGGTCTGATTTCTTAGGTATTTATTCTACATTTAGGGCCCTTGTAAAAACTCAACACTCTGCTGTTATTAAATGTTTTAGATGTGATTTGGGTGGGGAATATACTTCCACTAATTTTCGTGAATTGCTTGCGTTGGATGGGACTATACACCAAACTTCATGTACAGATACTCCTGAACAAAATGGTGTTGCTGAAAGAAAACATAGACATATTATAGAGACTGCTCGCTCTATATTGTTATCTGCCTCTGTTCCTCCTGATTTTTGGGGGGAAGCAGTTCTTACCTCTGTTCATTCAATCAATCGGATTCCATCTTCTCACACATCAGGTTTGTCACCTTTTGAAAAGCTTTATGGTCATTCCCCTGATTATTCTTCTTTACGAGTCTTTGGTTGTACATGCTTTGTTTTGCGACCTCATGTTGAACGGAGTAAGTTGTCTTCTCGTTCAGCTATCTTGGGGTATGGGGAAGGTCAAAAAGGATATCGTTGCTTTGATCCGGTTACTCAGAAACTATATGTTTCTCGTCATGTATTTTTCCTTGAACACATTCCCTTCTTCTCCATTCCTTCTAACTCTCATAACATGTCTACATCTGATCTTCTACATATTGACCCCTTCTCTGAAGATGCCGATAGAAACTCTACAGATTCTAGTACTTTTGTTCCTGATGCTACCACTCCTCTCCTCCCCCATGTGGCACCCCAACCAGCTACTGAATTCGAGGATCCTGCTCCTCGTTATCCTCATCGTACACGTAAGTCAACTCAATTACCTGATTTTGAGTATTCATCTTATTCTCCTGCCTTTGCCTCTTTTTTATCATCTATTCATCATCTTTCTGAGCCTCACTCTTATAAAGAGGCAGTTACTGACCCACTTTGGCAGCATGCTATGGCTGAGGAACTTTCTGCTTTGCACAAGACAAATACTTGGGATTTTGTAACTTTACCACCAGGTAAACGTGCAATTGGTTCGCGTTGGGTATATAAAATCAAAACAAAATCTGATGGTTCAGTTGAGCGATATAAAGCTCGATTAGTCGCTAAAGGTTTTTCGCAACAGTATGGTATAGATTATGAGGAGACTTTTGCACCAGTTGTAAAAATGACTACTGTTCGCGCTCTGATTGCTGTCGCCTCCATCCGTCAATGGCATATATCTCAAATGGATGTCAAGAATGCCTTCTTGAATGGTGATCTTCAAGAGGAAGTTTATATGACTCCACCTCCTGGAGTCAAACATAATCTTGGTGAAGTTTGCAAACTTAAAAAAGCCTTGTATGGTCTCAAACAAGCTCCACGATCTTGGTTTGAGAAATTTTACATTGTGCTCATCTCACTTGGTTTTACTTCCAGTAATCATGATTCTGCACTTTTCCTTAAGCGTACTCCTGCTGGTATCATTATTCTTTCATTATATGTGGATGACATGATTATTACTGGTGATGATGTTGATGGAATTGCAACACTGAAGTCTGAATTAGCCTCTCGTTTTGAAATGAAAGATTTGGGGTCTCTACGTTATTTCTTGGGCATTGAGGTTGCTAGCTCTCCTAAAGGCTATCTTCTTTCATAGTCAAAATACACAACTGATATTATTGAACGGGCTCGTCTTACAGATACTAGAACCGTTGATACTCCACTTGAGCTTAATGTTCGGTATTCTACTTCAGATGACACACTTTTGACTGATCCTACCTTATATCGTACCATTGTTGGGAGTTTGGTATATCTCACCATTACACGCCCGGATATTGCCTATGCTGTTCATATTGTTAGCCAGTTTGTCATTTCTCCTACTACAGTTCATTGGGCAGCCGTTGTTCGTATCTTGCGATATCTTCGGGGTACTATTTTTCAGAGTCTATTGTTTCCATCGACATCCTCTTTAGAACTGCGGGCATACTCTGATGCTGACTGGGCCAGTGACCCCTCAGATCGCAAATCTACCACTGGCTTTTGTATATTTCTTGGAGATTCTCTTATTTCTTGGAAGAGTAAGAAACAAAGTGTTGTTTCTCGCTCTTCTACAGAAGCAGAATATAGAGCGATGGCTTCTACTACCACTGAAATCGTTTGGCTACGTTGGTTGCTTGCAGATATGGGCGTTCCTATATCCTCACCCACTCCTATGCATTGTGACAACAAAAGTGCTATTCAGATAGCTCACAATTCGGTTTTTCATGAGAGAACCAAGCACATTGAGATTGATTGTCATTTTACTCGTCATCACCTACAACATGGCACTCTCACCTTGCCATTCATTTCTTCATTCTTACAGATTGCAGATTTGTTAACTAAGTCGCTTCCGCTTCCGCGTTTTCGTTTCTTGGTTGGCAAACTCTCGATGATTTCCACCGTTGCATCATGAGTTTGTGGGGGGATATTAGAATTATTGTTATTATTAAATACTATTTTGTTATTAGCTTACTTTAGGTAGGGTAGTATTGTATTTTTCCTTTTCCTTAATGTTGCCCTAGTTTTGCTTAGTTAAGGGTTAGCCTCTTTTTAGTTTATTTTTTACTTGTAATTTAATATTTCTCTTTCAATTAATTTATAATTCTCAACTAAAAGTTGTTGAATTATAATATATTCAACATATAGGATATGGAAAAACAATTCCGGTGGAAACTAAAGAAAGTTTGATACAAGTCCATGCCAAACAATCATATTCCCTTTACATAACAGAATATACATAATTTATGTCAATAGATTGGTGGATACATCATACCTTTTCAGGAGTCCTCTGTGAGAAAGTTATTCTTAAACTCCAGCTCACAAGAACATTGTGGAGAGATGCTACTAGCTGCTTAGCAAGATCCACCCCATACTTGCAGAAGCCTACACCAAAATTTAGAGGGCAGAGATTAGCTATACACAATTATATATTTCATACCTATCGTAAAGCATCAGTAGAAAAAATAATAATAGACCGAGTAAATTGAGGTTCACAGGTAAACTAAAACTTATCATCAGAAATTTTCATGTACATTGCTATGAATTGCACTATCAAAGCAAACCAGTTTTATATCTTTTAACAAATAGGCAGACAATTTGTGAGACTAAAAAGCCTATATTAAAGTTGCTGATATTTAATTCTAACATCTTCCAAAAAAACACAACTTCCTTTTTCTTTTCTGTTTGAATTCAAACAAAGAATATAAACAATTGGCTACTCTTCAAACTCAAGTGGTTTGAAGAATTAGATTACCCACCATTTTTAACCAAGGAGGGCATTTTATAACTATACTAAAATCTGCACAATTAATTATGTAGCATTTATTAGATATCCTAGAATTAATGCCAAAAGATGATATGCTACCGTGTTTAGAAAATCGGACCGGTCCGGTGATCCGACCGAAACAGGTCGGCTTTCTGGTTCGGTTCACCTAGAAAATCGGTTTGACAGTGACCCGGTCATAAATTGGTTGACCATCGGTTCAACTGGTAAAACCGGTTAGTCGAATCGGTTGACCCAGTTTTTAAGTTTTTTTCTTACAAATTTTTTTTTACTAATATTATAACATTACTTTACTATATTTTTGCTTATAAAAAATTAGATATTTTAAAATTTTATTAATTATTAATAATATATATTTTTTATGTATTTATGACGTCATTGGTTCAATAACGGTTCGACCACTGATTTGACTAGTGACCCATCTGCCAGGTAACTTTTTCAGGTCGATGACCGGTTCGATTTTCTAAACATTGTCTCTTACATTCAAGAAACATAACTTTCTTTCATCTCTCCTTTTTCTTTGCTGTTTAAATTCAAACAAAGAACGCAAACATTTGGCTACTTTCAAACTCAAATGGTTTCAAGAGCTAAATTACCCACCAATTTAACCAAAGGAACAGAGCATTTTGTAACTATATCTATTTTTGATGAATTCGAGGCATGCCCAAAGAGTGGACAAGCTAAGCATAGCAAGCTCTCCCAAAGACAACCTTGATGAGAGAAACCCATGCCAATAATGAGGATCCAAATAAAAAAAAAGCATAAAAAACCTCCTAGTTCCATTCAAATCAAGCTTCAACAAAGTCTCCATTCCGAAAGAGTAAAATTCCTTAGTACACCTCTTCTCCACAGGCCACAAACCATTCCACACGCGATGATAAAGTGGAGTTCCCCTAATCATTCTCGGCGAGCCAAGGCACTCAGCAATGGCATCAGCTAGGACAGGGGCTAAAGCCAAAGACCGCGCCACCATATAGCCTGTCGAAGGGTGGACTAAGCCTGCATTCCCACCAATTGCCATTACATTCTGAGGAATCCGTGGTAAAGGTCCTCCCATTGGAATCAAACACTTCTCATCCTCAATTATACTTTTTACCCTAATTCCCAAATGCCTCAGCCTTGCTACCATTATCATCTCGACCTCTTTATACGACAAAACAGGCCTGCTAACAAGTGAAGTTTCTTCTAACAATACCAAATTCGACTCAAATGGCATTGCATTTAGAAAAGTTGGTAATCTAGAATTATTAGCACGAAGTTAAGGTTCATTACCCAAATGGGAGTTTCTCCAATCCATAAGTACCATTTTGTCTAAATCAAAAGGGTGATTTTGGACTTCTGCTAAAATACCATGAGCAATCTGGTAACCATGGTTTCTAGGCTTATCATAATCCGCAAAAGGGCTTGCAAAATCGCTTGCATTGACTACTAAACTCGCCTTCAGTACCATTCCATCATCACAAACAATCGAAGACTCAAATTCTCGGTGCTCCACTTTCCAAACTTTAGCCGTGTGGAAAATAACTCCATTGGATACACAATTTTCTAATAACTTCATTTTCAACTGCTTTCTATTAACTCTGTCATAAGCACGGTCCAAATACTTTCTCTTATGATCATTTATATAAACAGAAGCCAGAGGCCATGTTTTGTCCAAACAATCTTGAAATACCATATGCTCAAACTCATCAACCCAAACACCATAATTGTTTGGCCACATATAAAGCGGCGAAGGGTCAACACAACATACCTTAATTCCATAACCAGCTACACGCTCAGCAAGCCGAAGCCCAGCAGGACCAGCACCAATAATGATCACATCAAAGCGAGATCGATTAGAGGGATCAAGCCAAAAGAGATCAAAACATATGGGCTCTAGTTTTTTTAAGGTTTAAGGTCTAAAAAGTTACCAAACTTGGTACTTTGTGCTCTTTGATAAACTTTTCTAGGATTCAAAGTTTCGGGTTTGGGATTGAGAAATGGAGAGATTATTGGTGCATTTGTAGTATGATTAATAGAACGCAGAGGTGATGAAGAGGGCCTAAGAGTCTACATAAGAGAGTTGAACTTTTCTTCTGGTATTAAAATAGAGACGGGCAGATAAACAGAGATAGCTTATTATATAAATCTTTAGCAAAGGAGATTATAATTTATATAAATGGACAAAGAGGAATCAATTAGAGTACCAGGAAAAATGATGCTCCCTCCAAGTTCCATTAAAGAAATGCTACACAGTACAATGCTGAATTCTATGGTACCTGGGGGTCCCTCCACTACGAGTCAGGTATGCACAACATAAAAAATTGGGTAATAAGACTCATCTCTTATTCACGTGAATTTTTTATTTATTTATGAAAATATTAACCCTCTACTGATATTTTGAAAATCAAATAAGCTTGGTCAGTTCAATCAGGATTAGTCCTTGTCCTGCCCGATTTGGCCTGATTGAATAATTTTCTACAAAACTTAAATTGATTCGTGATTAACCACCGGTCGAGTCGGTAGTTCAATTAATAAAATAAATTAAATTAATTCAATAAAATATTTTAATTATTTAAAAAAAAATTAATATCAAATTTTTTTAAATATTAAAATTAATTATTTTTAATAATATTGTAACATAATTTTGTTATATTTTAATTAATAAAAAATAAGGTGTCATAAAATTTTATTTATTAGTAATAGTATATTTTTTATAAAGTTATGATGTGACCAATTGAACAACAGTTCTGATTTCTGAAAACATTGCTCCCTCATATTACCGCTAAAAATAAAATATTGATACTGAAAATCAAATTCATTTGGATGCAATTTTCTGCAACAATTATACCTACCCCAAACTAGTGCAAAAATGATGCAAAAGAAATTACTAGTTGGCATTTTTGATGGGACATCCGATCATGATTAGTAAGTCTTCAAGTTCCTTTCTTTATTTACTCGGAAAAAATTTACAAACACAATTTTATTATATAAATTCCCATCTCATAATTAAAAAATAAAATCTAATACAAAAATTTATATCAAATCATATTTTTTAATAATAAAATGAGAATTTGTATTTAAATTTATATTTAGTATTTATGTGTGTAGATTTATCCATTTTCTCGAGTAAAAAGGCAAGAAAAGTGGAGGGACTAATTTTTAAACCCAGAGCTTGATATCAAATCTAGGAAGACTAGGGATCAAAATCAGAGTAAATAATCAAAATTAAGGTCTCCTATAACTTTAGCAAAGAAATAAGTGCATTTATGTTGAGAAACATTTGCAAGACTAATATTTACTAGTCATTTTAAAAGATTCTTTCTCTGTATGAGAACTTAAGTACGGCCACACTATTGGGTGGTATTATAAGACTACATCAAATAGACCAAGTTTAATATAAACAGGGAATTTATATTTAGTGTAATAGCAACAGTTTACCGTCGCTAAAAAACGAGCACAGACAATACGTATAAAAAACCAGAATATAAGTTGTATCGGACAATAACAGCATGCGACTCATTCACGAGTTTTCAACAGATAAGAAGTTCCCCAACAAGATTCTGTGTGCACGAACATCATATTCAGACATCTTTGGTGCAAAACCTCACAATTCCAAGGTTTAGATATCCCCCTAAAAGAGAAAATGCGAGCATGAGTTTCACAAAGCTGTATAGAAGCAACACATATAGCTGGTGAGACTGCCTTATATTTTCTGCGCATTTTGTGAAGATCATTTCAGAGTCAACTATCAAACAAAAGCTTTGATTTTTGTTGGGACTTTCTCCTTCCAAATGCAAGGACCCAAAGGAAACCAAGTAGGAAAAAAGAGGTAGATAGAAAATCGGAGTGACATGCAAAAGAAAATACACCCACCAGATCAAGAACCCAACAAGGGCAAAACTTCTTCAGCTTCTAGATCATTAAGTTTATGAAAGAACCAAAGAGATTGACTCACCTCCCAATAGACAAATCTGTTAATAGGAACATCATGGGGAGTGACAAAAAATCCTGAAAAGGACAGGACAAGCCAGAGAGAGAAATATCACCCACCCATGGATCTCCTAATAGCGGATATCGTTAAACACTCAAATAACCTAATTGTACTCCGCCTTGTTTCCTACTTCAACAGTTCTTTAAACACTGGGAAATAAGCAGGACAAAACTTTCAGAAAAAATATTAATAAAAGCGCAAATAGTCTGCAGAACACATTAATGCTAACGGGAAAATGGAGGAATAGTTAAATTTAGGCGGCCATACGCATATAGTTGCACCAACTAGATATTTAAAAGCAGATATAGTTTTCTCAGGGAATTAATATTTTCATAAGTAAAATTTGATATTTTCACAAGCTCTCTCTCACGTGAGTGTGAAGTCCATTTACCTATTCATGTGAGAGGAACCTTATATGGAACTATCATTTATGTTTGTGAAAATATCAATTCGCTTTTCTTACCATATCAAATATTGTTTTTAGCCACTTCCAATTTGCTTTGGCAAGAATCTAAATCAGATTATTATCCCAGAAGAAATGTTATGATCTGCAGGAAGGAAGAGTGATGCCTCCACAACAAGCCGCAATTATTATGTACAGAAACAGAACAATCAAGCATGTCAACAAGGCCCTGTCATGTATGAGATTAAGTGGTGGTGAAACACTAGAATTTTAAATATTCAATCCATGAATCCACTTCTACATGCACACCTACTAGTTGGTTATTGCTTTTAATGGAGGAAACAAAAAGCTAATTCTTCATGTAGAAAAATCATATTATAACAAATCATGGAATTTGAAAAGTAAGGGAAATTTATAGGAATTGTTTGGTGGAGGGGAAACATTATGCTGAAAATCTGTTACAATTCAAGTCAATTGGATATTTTGGTCCATCCACAACATAGGTAAGCTATCCACCGAACTCCTTTATTTGAAAAATAATTATTTTTTTTGTGGACAGAAAGGCATAAACTACTATCATAGCTCTTTCTGCCCGTTACCGCTCCATGGGCTGCACTCGCTCGTCGTCCAACTCGCAGTCTTCCTACTTCATATCAGTTGCAGCTTGTCATTTCAATCACTTGCTGCCCTTAGTCTTCAGTTATCTTCTCCAAAAGCAGGAAGCCTTTCATTTCACTCTTTCAATAGGAGCCTACCTGAAATGAAGCTATCTGATCTCAGGTAGGGAGTCTAAGCCAAGTCTCACCGCCCTGCCTACGGTTGAACCACCTGCCTTTTAAAAAAAAATTAGAAAGAAGGCTATTTCAGTCTAAGACTTTCGCCTTCGGAGGGTGTCACCTACTGATTCTGATCTCTATAAATGGTAGAGTGAAGGATGTAATTATAATGATAATCTTCTCAAAATATTTGGTTCTTCTATTATCTAATTCTTGAACTTTCAGATTTCCACAAGGAGATGTCTTATGAGAGGATAAAAGTTTTCTCGAAATATCTGAGACTATTATCATGAAGCTCTTGAAATTATGGATTTTTGCTTTAATCACAATTCTAGAAATAAAATGTACTGAAAATTGGTAGAATACAAGTGCATATAGTTTGTATATGTACTATTTGAAATAAACTACACCCTGCCCATAATACATATACTAAAATATAATGATAGATTTTCTTTTTATATAAACAAGCTCATTATCCTGTGCTTCTCACGGGGTCTTGGTCTTGTTATAGAATTATTATATAGTTGTTAATTTTTTATTGTAATTTTACAGATATTTTATTGGATAGAGTACTTTTTATTTTATTTTATTTTTGCTTGATAAAGATATTTATCTTTTTATATAAACAAGCTCATTACTCTTGTTGGAAAATTATTATATTGTTGATGCTTTTTAATTTTTATAAGTATTTTATCGGCAGGAGTAGTAAATTTTTATTTTTGGATTTAGTAATTAAATCATAGGATCGATTAAAATTTATCATCATTACTCAAAATCACACTAATGCCGAGTCCACGATGTTATGTTCAGCCCATAAAAAGAAGATTATGCAAAGGAGGTGAATAGTAGTAATTTTTTATAATTTTGAGTCCAGGATGTCATGTTCAGCCCACAAAAACGCCCTAGAAAATTGGTGTGGGTGTAGAAAATCAAGATTGATGTTGTACTGGCCAGGTTGAAAGGAGCTACGCGATCAATCTAAATATCCCCTATCATAATTCTCGCCAAAATTCGAAGAGTAATAATACAAAGAAATACTATATTTGATTGATCCATTATAATAAAAAGCAGGGTACCGTGTAAGGCACGAGTAAATTTGCAAAATAATTAATAAAATTTATCAAAATTTTAAAATATAATTTAACTATCAATTTCATCTAGCATGTTTTAAAAGTAATTTTAACTAAATAAAAAATCTAGTAATATAAATTGAGAATAAGTGTTTTACTGTTAATAAATTAATGGTATAATTAGCGGTGAAATAGTACCCGACCAAAATTGAAAAACCGTTTGAATCGAGCCAAATTGACAACAAACCAAAACTTGAAAGCCAACAAGCTCATAATTACAAAACAATAAAAAATTAGAGTTTAGCCGGTTGGTTCTGGTTTGCACCCATGAAAAAGCTAAAGCTAATCGAATTGGTCGAATATATAAAGTTATAAACATATTTATATTTATAAATATAATTATACATAGACTGCACTTTTACTTATATACAATAATACTCAAAATTTTTAATATATTAATAATATTTTATTTATCATGTTAGAAAATTTAGACTTAATTTATAGTTATTATTTATATGTGCTTAATCTCTTTTTGAGTTATTTATTAATATTTTAGTTTTAAGTTATGTTGAGAAAAACATTTAAAGTCTTATTTCTAATGACCGTAAGTATTTGTCAAAATTCAAGTAGTAGAACTCTCTAGTATAGTATATCGTGTTTAGTTCTTTGATGATTGATGATTTAATTTTATATTTAATTGTTCATTTGTTTTGGTTCAAACCGCCTAAATCGACTGATTTAACTGATAATCGAATAGGTCGATAACCGATTATGAAATAAAAGTTTGGGCAAAAGTTGTGCACCCCTAGGTACAATAAAAGACAAAATACAAAGTTGAGTTGAATACATACACAGTTACATACATACATATATATATATATATATATATATATATATATATATATATATATATATATATATATATATAGAGAGAGAGAGAGAGAGAGAGAGAGAGAGAGAGAGAGAGAGAGAGAGAGAGAGATAAATGATTTTGAATAAACCTCAATTTGAGTAAAAAGAGCATTAAGTCCTTTGTACTGAAGAAAAAGTCAACAACATCATTATAAACTCCCTTGATAGTGGGGTCTCCTCCTCCGCCTAAATTTAAATGGTTGAAGTTCATCCACTAAATGTTACAATTTAAAATGCATCTAGTATGATAGTTTGAATAAATAAAGTAAAATAGAAATGCATCTAGTATGAGAGTTTGAATAAGGTAAAATATGTATGGGTTTCGACTTTTCTTAATTTCTCTTTTATGATAATCAGTAATAGACTAATAGACAAATATAATTAAAATATGTTTAATTAAAAAAATACTTGAGATGTTAAAGAGAACTGATTATACTAATTATCATTATATATTTATAATTATTAGTCTATTATTGATTATCCTTATAACTTATAAAATTATAAATATTATTATGAACTTCAACTATTTAAATTTTTTGAATAAATCTATAGATACATCCACTCTGTTCCTTTCTTCTCGATACGTAAGTCCAAAAGTCGTTTTGGCCAAATAAATAGATTTTCTCTCTCCTACTACTTCCATTCACTTCAGTTTTATTTGGCCAAAATGACATTTGGACTTACGTATCGGGAAGAAGGGAGTAGAGTTGAGGGAGTAGAGTTGATGTATCGATAAATTTATTCAAATCTTTTTTAATGCACGAAGAGAACGCATCTAAGATTATTGGAAAAAATGATATTAGTTATTTTTTTTTATTGCAAATAAGACTAATTATTGTTTTAGTTTAGGGTAAAGCTTTTTTAAAGAAAATATTTTTAATTAATTAATACTTGAGATGGTGGAGAGAACTAATTATAAAATTAGTCTATTATTGAAATTTTTTATCCTTATAATTATTAGTCTATTATTGATTATCCTTATCTTCATCTTTTTTGTTATCTACAACTAATTTTCTTTTTTCCTCTTCCGCTCTTCTTCACATATAATAGATTTGATTGTATATCTATATAGATATATGTTGGGATAAAATTATTTAGAGTCTGGTAAAGTTGTAGGCCCATATCAATTTATATTTAAGACCAGTTTTAGGTGCAGATTTATTTTAATATTATATTTTGGGCTTAGTACTAGGGCTGACCCATTGCAATAAATTTTAACGGCTGGTAATCTAGAAGGGACAAAGTCCAAATTTACATATGATTGAGTTTCCTGGTTTTGGAATGATAAGGAGACTTATTTCATTAAGGACTCAATCAATTACGGATTTTAGTTATAAGGGGATTCTAGTCATGATTTTTACTTCTAATTGGTCTCGGGTGTGTATGTACATAAGGTGCTGAGCAACTATAAATACAACCATAAGTAGAGGTCCACAACATAAAACATAATTTACTATTATTTTCCAACAATTAAACCCTCAATTGTTTACGCTTTTGGCCTGTATTGATTTTCACACTGGAGTTATCTCCCGACAGCTCAAGCTGTTAAGTTTTTAGCGTGATCACAATTTATTTTATGTGTAGGTTGCTGGCTTTTTTGGTGATTTGGGCTAGCGTATAAAATCAGGCGTTAACATTGGCGCTATAAGGAGAACTTTTAAATTTTTTTATTCAAAATCACTAGAAACTTTACGAATTACTCTCATGGTGAATAAGGGTGATCAAGCGTTGGACTAGGTAGGGTCATCGGTGGTGCCACTAACACATAACATATGTGATTCAATCAAAGATGGACTTGGTTCCTCTGCTCAAAGGATTAAACCCAAGATGACGCAATCGGTTTCAATCAGACGTTGGTTATTTACTCATCATAATTCACCAATTTCTGATATGCGGAGGAGATGCATGAATAATCAATCCATTTCTTGGGAGCATCGAGACAGGGAATCTAGTTGGCCTGATCAACGAGAGATCATCAGGATGCAGAAGATTCAAAAGGCCAAGGATACTTTTGAAGCCTTGTATCTTTAACAACAAAAATGGAGCTCACTCTTGCCTGAACTATAGAAGGATGATGGAGTTCTAACCACTATTCGGGGTTCTCGGGAAATCACACCGCAAAGCCAAAGTAGGATGAGGCAACCAGCTAAATCTCCTAGACCTCACCATAGAGCCTCTTCTAAGGAGTATTATTACGGCAAAACAAGGCGTGGAGATACAAGACATGACAACTCTCTAGAGCCTCAGTATAAGGAGAAAGCCTCTAATAGGGACTAGGAGCCACATTGTAATGATATAAGGAGGGGAGACAAAAGGTAGACATATTCCAATGATCGGGAGACAATCAATTTAAACCCCAACTACCAGAGGTGGGTCAGATCCCTAACTCATAATCGGGATCTTGGAGAGATAAGGCAAGGCGGTATAAGATAAGCCAGTTCTTCAGATCAAGTACGGGATCAACATGATATTCCCGATCCAATTATACAAAAAATAGCGAAGCTAGAGTGAAAAATAGCAATAGTACAAACCCCTATACCCAAAATCTCATTTTTCACTTACAATTGATTAAACCAAGGCTTCCAACAAAGAAGTTGCCAGCGCTAGAGACATATGATGGCATGAGAGATCCTTATGACCACACGCACTCTTATGAGCGTATCATGTGCTATTATGGTCATTTGAATATGGGCATGTTGTAATGTCCTAGAATTTTCTCGTCATTATTAATTAAATTATTAATTTAATTTCTAACGAGTTAGTTTTATGAGGTTATTTAAATCTTTTTTCTGTGATAAATTAATTACGTGATTAAATGATTATGTGATTAATTGCCAGAGTTAAGTAAATAGGGTCACTAATATGTTAATTAAATTAGTGAACAAACCCTAAAGTGTTAATATCAAAATAATTGTTAAGTTGCTTATTAATTAATTATTCAATTAAATATAATGAGTTCATTAAATTTGGTAAATTAATTAATATGATTATTAATTAATGTAAACAATGTGAAATATTAATAATAATATTTATTAGTCCATTTAGTAATTTAATACTAATGGGTTAGAGTATTTAATTATTTATTTAATCTAATTATTTATTTAATCATGAATTGGATAATTAATGTGTAACAAAATTAATAACTAATCATTTGGGTTATAATTCAATATCCAATGATGAATTAAATGGACTTGACTAGGTAGTAGCCCAAGTGATTTATTAGGAATCCATTGGATTTTAAATGAAGTTCAAATCATGAGTCCACTTGGAATTAATGGTGTAACTATTATTTATTAAAAAAAGTGATTTGTGACAAACATTTTGGGACACTAATTTCATGTGTTGCCGGCAAGGATGAGAGAGAGAGAGAGTGTGAATTGATTTTTTTAATTTTATTTTTAATTTATTTAATAAATAGTTGCTTGTATTATTTTTTTTAGTACATGGACTATCCATCTTTTCACCAACTCTAGTCCTTAGTGTAAGACCCCGAATTTTATGAAATACAAAATTTAATTTTTCTTCATATAGATATTTTTTTTAAACAGTAAGTGGTTAAATCGATAAAGTTAAAAGTTAAGGATGTTATGTGCAAATTTTATTTTGTCGGACAATATTCGTTTGGTCGGGGAATATTCGTTTGGTCTGACGGCGCCGAAATAACAAATTATTGGTGGACCCCACAACGGAATATTTGTCGGATATAGAAAACGACAGAAATAACCTTTTTAAATAAAAATAGTCAACGGAACTGTTAAAATACCGGTGATAAAAGAATAGTAGCATACGGTAGTTATTGGTATTTTCTGTAGCACTCGGTACTCTACAGTAACACACGGTATTGCATAGTGTCTCATATTTTTGGTCTGATAATTGACACCGTAACTGTTACGCATCATTTCATCGATAATTGTCACTGCATAATATTTTATATTATCAATTCAATAATTGTTGTTACACAGTATTTTGCATTATTGATTTAATAATTGTCATTACACTGTATTTTATATCATTGAGTCAATAATTGTTGTTGCACTGTTTTTAAAATTATTGAACCTAATAATTGTCACAGTAACATATGCACAGTAATTCACATTATTGAATCAATAATTGTCATTACACAGTAACGTATGCTTTATTTTACATTATTGTTATCTCTATTATGATGTTATTTAAACAGTTGTATTTCATTAATTTATTGACTTGATATCTAAGAGCTAACTATACTGTATTTATAACAATTAGTCATAATAATTGAATTGATAAAGTTATTTGTTTATAATATAAAGTTAGGTGATTATTAGGTGATATGAAATGAATGGTGTAGATTAAAGTGTGAATTATTGTTGAATAATTGAATTGATTTGTTTATAATATAAAGTTAGGTGATTATTAGGTGATATGAAATGAATGGTGTAGATTAAAGTGTGAATTATTGTTGAATAATTAAATTGATTTGTTTATAATATAAAGTTAGGTGATTATTAGGTGATATGAAATGAATGGTGTAGATTAAAGATAATATAATATTTGAAATGGATGGTGTAGATTAAAAGATGATCTTTAAATGAATGGTTTAGATTAAATGAATGATAAGATTTTTGGCTATAAATAGAAGCCTTAACTTAAGGATTTTTCATAAACTTCCTTACTTGTTCTTTCTTTCTCTCTCTAAATACTTCTTGTGAAAGTTCTCTCTAAGTGTGCTTAAGTCATCTTGAGTATTTGTGAAGATCTATAAGTATACGTGTACTGTTCAAGTTAATCAACCTCATTTAAATCAATATCCAGTCACGTGTTACGGTAAGGGATACCATCTTTTTCATCTTCCATTATTCAAACATACTATGGTAAGGGATTATCATTATTTGATTCTCGATAATAATATTGTTTCTTCCTTACTCATAAGACGTGCCTTTTATTTCCATGTATTAAATTGTGGGAATAACCTTACGGAGCGGATTGCCGCCTGTTGGTGAATAACCTTTCGTATTCATTCATTATTAATCTCTGAGAATAACCTTACGGAGCGGATTGCCGCCTGTTTGGTGAATAACTCTTTGTACTCAAATCCTATTAAATTGTGGGAATAACCTTACGGAGCGGATTGCCGCCTGTTGGTGAATAACCTTTCGTATTCATTCATTATTAATCTCTGAGAATAACCTTACGGAGCGGATTGCCGCCTGTTTGGTGAATAACTCTTTGTACTCAAATTCTATTAAATTGTGGGAATAACCTTACGGAGCGGTTTGCCGCCTGTTGGTGAATAACCCTTTGTATTAATTTCCTTCACCTTTTGTTAATCAAACCTGCTACGGTAAGGGATATTATTTTCTTTCATACTCCTAAATCGAAATTTATTATGGAACTATTGCTTCTATAATTCCTGAAAATATTATATGTTCCATAATAGTTGAACTTCATTATTTCAACTGAACCTTCCTATTTACGTGAACCTTTCTATTGAATTGTAACCGTTATTCTGAACTGTGGATCTTGAATTTCACTCCACATCATGTTGACAATTTGGACATTATTTGAATCTGTACAAAGTAAACTTCCGATACTTATTGTTATCCTATTTCTTCTGTTCATCATTTATATCATTTTAATCATCCAAAAATCAAGCTGTTGTGAATATCTGTGGCCGGGGGCACAGATGTGATATATTTGTTGAACAGATGATAGGTTAAAGGCGATATAATAGGTTAAAGGCGATACATCTGTTCGGTGTCTTTTATGGCACGTGGTGAATGTTCTCTTTGGCCCGTAGTGCAAAGATGAACTGTTGTTTGGTATGATTATGACCAAAGGCTGAATCTGGTATAATCATGACCGTTGGTGCTATATTGAATATCTTTGGCCCGTAGTACAAAGATGAACTGTTGATGTGCATGATTATGATCAGGAACTGTGAATTTGTATTATCTTGACTAATGATATTTCAGATGATAAAAGTTGATGATGTTTTTCCTAAAAAGAGAACCGAGTGGACATTATAGTCTGCATTATTCTTCTAATAGATTACTCATTCCGCTGCTATTATTGATCTGAACGTTGTTTAAGAATTTAACTGCAGTTTTTGATATAAACCTTGTAGTCTATTGTATTCTATCAAGAACTCAACTGTTGAAGACTAATGATAATTTATTCGTCATTATCTTAGTCATGATATTCTTTACTGGGCTATTTGAGCTCACTCTTTCTTTTGTTCCATTGTTTTTCAACAGGAGATGAAAACATAACAGGGTCTAGCCGGGGAATGGAGTGAGGGTCCGAGGAATAGCTATCATAGTCTTCACGTTTTGTAAAATAGTGTGACAATAATAGTGGAGACTTAGTTGTGTATTATTATACACTGTATTGTTGTACGTTGTGCATTGTTGTAATAATTTTGTTGTAGTATTTTGACGACTCAAGTTTGGGCTGTGTGGGCCCAGATTTGGGGGCGTCACAGTTGGCATCAGAGCTTAGGGATATGGTCTTTAATGGAGATCTGGGGTTAGAACTAGGATGGGAGAGACGAATAGAATCATTCACTAGTGTGTCCTACCTAAATTAGATTTATTTTTTATCTAATGAATCGATTTGAATGTAGGAACATGAAGAGATGAGTCAGTTTATTTGAACTAACATTTATTTTGTGACCACAGTTAATTATGGCATCTGGAAATCAGGAGGTTAACTATGAAATTACCGAAACAAAGGTAGCTGCAAAACAAGAGGCGACGAATAATCTTCTTACTAACTCAGAGTTGAATCATTTGCCTAAGGCAAAAATTATGCGTGTTCTATCCAGTAAGGATGAAGGTGAAAGCTCTGCTACAGTCGTTCCAGATCCATTCTTAGAAGCAATTAAAGGAAGAAACGAACTTGCGGAAATTATTGCCTTTAATTTACTCACTAATTGGGAGAGTGATATCACCTGGTTATGCTCTATAATAAAGGATCAGAATATATGGACTTTTCATATTAGTCTCTGGGATTTA
The DNA here is from genome assembly GCA_947179155.2 of Hedera helix. Classification (NCBI taxonomy): domain Eukaryota; kingdom Viridiplantae; phylum Streptophyta; class Magnoliopsida; order Apiales; family Araliaceae; genus Hedera; species Hedera helix. The sequence goes on from OX359276.1 coordinate 34,770,947, forward strand.
TGGTGTTCCAGCTATGATTTTCAAGATTATTTAAAAATGATGTTTCTATACTTTTGGGCGTTACAATTTAGAGGAATTCAGGTTAAGTTAGTCACTATCGTGGAAACTGCAGTCTATCGAAAATACTATTTTAATGGAAATCATTGGTACCTTACTACTGATGAAGTTGATGAACCCGAGAAACAGTTTGCTAGAAAATTATTTAGTGGTATTCCCATGGTTGAAATACGTGAAGATCCGAATGAAGTATTCGGGATTCGATTTGACGATAACAGTCAAGAAACCGAATGAGGTGATAACCGGTAAGCTATTCATAAATTCTCGTGAAGTCTACGCTTTGTTAGATACTGGCTCTACCCATTCTTTTATCTCACCTGCATGTGCTCAGCGTTTAAACTTAACTCCTGAAAACTTGGACTTTGACTTATCAGTTGAAACCCCATTAGGAGAAATGACCATTACATCTACTGTCTATAAATCTTGCCTAGTTCAAATCAACAACCTCACATTATCTGTTGACCTTATTTCTTTGGTGATGCGTGAATTTGATGTGATTTTAGGAATTGATTGGTTGACTACCCATCATGCTAAAATTGATTGTTTTCATAAGATTATTAGTTTTCATATTCCTAATCAACCTGTCATGCAAATTCAAGCAACTAAACCATTGAAATCTATAACTGTTATTTCTAGCCATAAAGCCATTCGTTTATTGAAAAACGGATGTCAAGCCTTTTTAGCTCATGTCACTGATTTGAACAAAAATACGTCAAACTTGAATGATATTCCCATTGTTAATGAGTTTCCTGACGTTTTTCCTGAAGAACTTCCTGGCTTACCCCCAAACCGTGAAATTGATTTTTATATTGATCTTGAGCCCGGTACCAAGCCCATTTCCAAAGCTGCCTACCGAATGGCTCCCATTGAACTTCAAGAGTTAAAAGTCCAACTACAGGAATTGTTGGATACCGGTTTCATTCGTCCGAGTGCATCACCTTGGGGTGCTCCTGTTCTATTTGTGAAGAAGAAAGACGGGAGTATGAGATTGTGCATTGACTACCGAGAATTGAACCATGTCACCATCAAGAACAGGTACCCGTTACCTCGGATTGATGACATGTTTGATCAATTGCAAGGCGCTCAACATTTCTCAAAGATTGATCTCCGTTCTGGATATCATCAGTTAAAGGTTAAAGCTGAGGACATTCCAAAGACTGCTTTCAGAACTCGTTATGGGCATTATGAGTTCTTAGTCATGCCTTTTGGACTAACTAATGCTCCTGCAGCTTTCATGGACATGATGAACCGGATATTCAAGGAACATTTGGATCATTTTGTGGTTGTCTTTATTGATGACATCCTCATATACTCCAAGAGTCGCGAGGATCATGAACAACACCTGAGATTGATACTACAAAAGCTCCGTGAAAACAAATTATATGCCAAGTTGAAGAAATGTGAGTTCTGGCTTGAGGAGGTCGCGTTTCTTGGGCATGTGATTTCTAGTCAAGGAATATCAGTCGATCCTGCGAAGATTGAAACGGTACTAAATTGGGAACAACCCAAAACAGTAACCGAAGTCCGAAGTTTTCTGGGTCTAGCTGGTTATTATCGGAGATTCGTAGAAGGATTTTCTCGAATCGCCACTCCATTAACGCAGCTTACTCAGAAAAGCACAAAATTCATATGGAGCGAGGAATGCGAGAAAAGTTTCCAAGAACTCAAGAAGAGACTGGTTTCAGCTCCTGTTCTGACCATACCATCAGGATCAGGAGAATTTGTTATCTACAGCGATGCTTCTGGCAAAGGTCTAGGCTGTGTCCTTATGCAACATGGAAAGGTTATAGCCTACGCCTCTCGACAACTCAAAGATTATGAGAAAAATTATCCTACTCATGATCTAGAGTTGGCAGCAGTCGTTTTCGCGTTGAAGATCTGGAGACACTACTTGTACGGAGAAAAAGTGGATATCTATACGGATCATAAAAGTCTCAAGTATTTCTTCACCCAGAAGGAACTCAACATGCGACAACGACGTTGGCTTGAGCTGTTAAAGGATTATGACCACACAATCCAGTATCACCCGGGAAAGGCGAACGTTGTAGCTGACGCTTTGAGCAGAAAATCTTATGCAAGTACAAGTGCACTGCTGACAACACAAAAGTGTATTTTGTACGACTTGCAAAAGATGGAGATAGAGCTAAAGACACCAGGGACCCACTCGAAGATTGCTCACGTGCGAGTAGAACCAACTTTAATCGATAAAATTAAAGCTGCTCAAGCTACCGATCCGGAACTGATAAACATGATAAAGAAAGTACAAGAAGGTGCCATTCCCGAAGCAAGAATCGACGAGAAAGGAATACTTCGAGTCAACTCTCGACTCTGTGTTCCTAACAATCCTGAATTAAAGCATAAAATCATGATGGAGGCACACAACACGCCGTTTGCAATCCACCCAGGAGGTACCAAGATGTATCGAGATCTTCGACATACATTTTGGTGGAACAATATGAAAAGGGAGATTGCAGAGTTTATCTCAAGGTGCCTAACTTGTCAACGTGTCAAGGCAGAGCATCAAGTACCTAAGGGTCCATTACAACCACTTGAGGTTCCCGAATGGAAGTGGGAACACATCAATATGGATTTCGTGACGGGTCTTCCCAAAGTTTCTCAAGGCTTAGATGCAATTTGGGTCATCGTAGATAGATTGACCAAATCTGCTCATTTCTTGCCTATACGAGAAAACTTTTCACTTGAACGTCTTGCCGGTATGTACATAAATGAGATCGTGAGATTGCATGGCATGCCAGTTTCCATAGTTTCTGATCGAGATCCTAGATTCACTTCACGCTTTTGGATCAGTCTACAAAAAGCTATGGGCACTGAACTACGTTTTAGTTCTGCATACCATCCTCAAACGGACGGACAATCGGAAAGGACGATCCAGACCCTCGAAGATCTTTTGAGACTTTGTGTATTAGACTTCAAAGGAAGTTGGGATAAGTACTTGCCGTTGGTGGAATTTTCTTACAACAACAGTTACCAAGCAAGCATAGGCATAGCTCCATTCGAGGCTTTGTATGGAAGGAAGTGTCGCTCTCCAATATGTTGGAATGAGGTAGGAGAAGCAAAATTGTTGGGACCCGAGTTGGTACGCTTGACGACCGAAAAGATCCAAATGATCCGACAACGAATACAGACCGCACAAGAACGACAAAAGAGTTATGCTGATCTTCATCGGAGAGACGAAAGTTTCAACGTCGGAGATCATGTATTCTTACGTGTTTCTCCATGGAAAGGGGTTACGAGATTCGGAAAGAGAGGAAAGCTTAACCCTCGATTTATTGGCCCATTTGAAATCCTAGATCGAATAGGAACCGTAGCCTACAGACTAGCCCTACCACCAAGTATGTCTCGCATCCATAACGTTTTTCACATATCTATGTTACGTAAATATGTGAAGGACCCAAACCACGTCATTGAGTTAGAACCAGACGTTATAGCAGAGGATTTAACATACGAGGAAGTACCTGTTAAGATCCTGGATAAGAAGGAGCAGATCCTACGCTCAAAGGTTATACCTCAAGTTAAGGTTTTATGGAGGAACCAAGATACTGAGGAAATGACCTGGGAGCTAGAATCTGAGATGAAATCTAAGTATCCTTACCTCTTCGATATGTCAGGTACGTCAATTTCGGGGACGAAATTTCATAAGGAGGGGAGGTTGTAAGACCCCGAATTTTATGAAATACAAAATTTAATTTTTCTTCATATAGATATTTTTTTTAAACAGTAAGTGGTTAAATCGATAAAGTTAAAAGTTAAGGATGTTATGTGCAAATTTTATTTTGTCGGACAATATTCGTTTGGTCGGGGAATATTCGTTTGGTCCGACGGCGCCGAAATAACAAATTATTGGTGGACCCCACAACGGAATATTTGTCGGATATAGAAAACGACAGAAATAACCTTTTTAAATAAAAATAGTCAACGGAACTGTTAAAATACCGGTGATAAAAGAATAGTAGCATACGGTAGTTATTGGTATTTTCTGTAGCACTCGGTACTCTACAGTAACACACGGTATTGCATAGTGTCTCATATTTTTGGTCTGATAATTGACACCGTAACTGTTACGCATCATTTCATCGATAATTGTCACTGCATAATATTTTATATTATCAATTCAATAATTGTTGTTACACAGTATTTTGCATTATTGATTTAATAATTGTCATTACACTGTATTTTATATCATTGAGTCAATAATTGTTGTTGCACTGTTTTTAAAATTATTGAACCTAATAATTGTCACAGTAACATATGCACAGTAATTCACATTATTGAATCAATAATTGTCATTACACAGTAACGTATGCTTTATTTTACATTATTGTTATCTCTATTATGATGTTATTTAAACAGTTGTATTTCATTAATTTATTGACTTGATATCTAAGAGCTAACTATACTGTATTTATAACAATTAGTCATAATAATTGAATTGATAAAGTTATTTGTTTATAATATAAAGTTAGGTGATTATTAGGTGATATGAAATGAATGGTGTAGATTAAAGTGTGAATTATTGTTGAATAATTGAATTGATTTGTTTATAATATAAAGTTAGGTGATTATTAGGTGATATGAAATGAATGGTGTAGATTAAAGTGTGAATTATTGTTGAATAATTAAATTGATTTGTTTATAATATAAAGTTAGGTGATTATTAGGTGATATGAAATGAATGGTGTAGATTAAAGATAATATAATATTTGAAATGGATGGTGTAGATTAAAAGATGATCTTTAAATGAATGGTTTAGATTAAATGAATGATAAGATTTTTGGCTATAAATAGAAGCCTTAACTTAAGGATTTTTCATAAACTTCCTTACTTGTTCTTTCTTTCTCTCTCTAAATACTTCTTGTGAAAGTTCTCTCTAAGTGTGCTTAAGTCATCTTGAGTATTTGTGAAGATCTATAAGTATACGTGTACTGTTCAAGTTAATCAACCTCATTTAAATCAATATCCAGTCACGTGTTACGGTAAGGGATACCATCTTTTTCATCTTCCATTATTCAAACATACTATGGTAAGGGATTATCATTATTTGATTCTCGATAATAATATTGTTTCTTCCTTACTCATAAGACGTGCCTTTTATTTCCATGTATTAAATTGTGGGAATAACCTTACGGAGCGGATTGCCGCCTGTTGGTGAATAACCTTTCGTATTCATTCATTATTAATCTCTGAGAATAACCTTACGGAGCGGATTGCCGCCTGTTTGGTGAATAACTCTTTGTACTCAAATCCTATTAAATTGTGGGAATAACCTTACGGAGCGGATTGCCGCCTGTTGGTGAATAACCTTTCGTATTCATTCATTATTAATCTCTGAGAATAACCTTACGGAGCGGATTGCCGCCTGTTTGGTGAATAACTCTTTGTACTCAAATTCTATTAAATTGTGGGAATAACCTTACGGAGCGGTTTGCCGCCTGTTGGTGAATAACCCTTTGTATTAATTTCCTTCACCTTTTGTTAATCAAACCTGCTACGGTAAGGGATATTATTTTCTTTCATACTCCTAAATCGAAATTTATTATGGAACTATTGCTTCTATAATTCCTGAAAATATTATATGTTCCATAATAGTTGAACTTCATTATTTCAACTGAACCTTCCTATTTACGTGAACCTTTCTATTGAATTGTAACCGTTATTCTGAACTGTGGATCTTGAATTTCACTCCACATCATGTTGACAATTTGGACATTATTTGAATCTGTACAAAGTAAACTTCCGATACTTATTGTTATCCTATTTCTTCTGTTCATCATTTATATCATTTTAATCATCCAAAAATCAAGCTGTTGTGAATATCTGTGGCCGGGGGCACAGATGTGATATATTTGTTGAACAGATGATAGGTTAAAGGCGATATAATAGGTTAAAGGCGATACATCTGTTCGGTGTCTTTTATGGCACGTGGTGAATGTTCTCTTTGGCCCGTAGTGCAAAGATGAACTGTTGTTTGGTATGATTATGACCAAAGGCTGAATCTGGTATAATCATGACCGTTGGTGCTATATTGAATATCTTTGGCCCGTAGTACAAAGATGAACTGTTGATGTGCATGATTATGATCAGGAACTGTGAATTTGTATTATCTTGACTAATGATATTTCAGATGATAAAAGTTGATGATGTTTTTCCTAAAAAGAGAACCGAGTGGACATTATAGTCTGCATTATTCTTCTAATAGATTACTCATTCCGCTGCTATTATTGATCTGAACGTTGTTTAAGAATTTAACTGCAGTTTTTGATATAAACCTTGTAGTCTATTGTATTCTATCAAGAACTCAACTGTTGAATACTAATGATAATTTATTCGTCATTATCTTAGTCATGATATTCTTTACTGGGCTATTTGAGCTCACCCTTTCTTTTGTTCCATTGTTTTTCAACAGGAGATGAAAACATAACAGGGTCTAGCCGGGGAATGGAGTGAGGGTCCGAGGAATAGCTATCATAGTCTTCACGTTTTGTAAAATAGTGTGGCAATAATAGTGAAGACTTAGTTGTGTATTATTATACACTGTATTGTTGTACGTTGTGCATTGTTGTAATAATTTTGTTGTAGTATTTTGACGACTCAAGTTTGGGCTGTGTGGGCCCAGATTTGGGGGCGTCACACTTAGTCTATTTCTTGTGTAAGTATCCAAGATAGCTTCATGATGATATTTGTAATAGATATAGATTTTATATCTATCCTCATTGTAAGTATACTTACAATTTATGAACCTTTGGTAGTCATTTTTCATCTTTCATCTTTTAAGTCTTGAGAACAAAATATTAAGAGGACAAATATTTGAGAGCAAAGCATAGAGAGATTAAGGAGGAAGAAGGAGAAGCTAGTATTATTTCATGCCATTCACCACCTATTTTGGAAGAAAAAAGAAAATAGTCACTAAAACAAGGTAATGATTATTTTAAATCTAGTTTTATTTTTAAATTAAATAAACCAACATGTTAGTATAAGCATGTTAATATAGTTTGTAATGTGTAGTAGTTGTATTTATGTCATACTTGAGTTTAATATGCTTGGTTTGTATTTTGTTATATTTTATATGCTAAAAACATATGTTTGGTAGTGTGTAAACAAGTCTTAAAATAATGACCAAAAATATTTTTTATAAAACTTAGATTTAATGTTATAATATTATAGAACATTAAATCATGAGAAAATTAAGGTTTGAATCACTCAAAATGGAGTTATACATAAAAAAGTTATTATTTGTAGTAGTTTATATCGTAAATAATTTTTATGAAAAAAAAATGGAATTAAATCTTGGAAAATTAAATTTTCATGTTATAAATTGATATTAAGTGATGGGTAAATTTTTGAATTTTTATTGAGGAGTTAAAGCTTACTTGAATGTATAATTTTTATTAAGTGGTGTATTTTCTGTTACTGTGGACAATCTTCTAAGGAAAAAAAAAGTGACCGACCGCGCATTGCGCGCAAGGTTTTGTTGGTAGACGAGGAGCCAAACGACGCCGTTTGACGTAGGAAAAAAATTTACTCCGTGCGTTATGCGCGGAAGCCGCCTCCGGGTTCTTCAAAACGGCACCGTTTTGGGCCCTGTTTGTGTTAGGCTCGCGCAATGCGCGGGAGCCAATTTTCGGCGAAATTACAGAATTGCCCCTCCATTCGATTTTCTGTTTAATTACAATATTGCCCTCGATCCAATTTTTCAGTTTATTTACAAAATTGTCATTCTGTATATTTTTAATTAATTTAAATGTTTAAAAATTAATTTAAAATTATAACAAAAATAAGAATAATACAAAAGTGATATTTGAGATTATATTTTTCATTATGATTAATATTTAAATATTTTAAATATTAATCTAGTTAACTAAATTATGGTTAAGTTACATAAATAAAAATTTCATTAATTATTTATTATTTTAATTTAAAATTGAATAATAAATAATGATAATTAAAATGATTATTATTTGACATTAAATAATAATTAAATTAAATAAACAATTAATTATTAATTTAAGGAACATTAAATAATAATTAAAGATGATTAAAATTAATAAACTATTAGTTAATTTCCTCAAAATAAATAATAAATAAGGATAATTAAGTAATTAATTATTATTAAATAATAATTAAAGAGAAGTAAGGTTCATTAATTAATTAATTATTATTTAATTAAGATTAAATAATAACTACATAAGATTATAATAAAGATAAATAATTAATTATTATCTAATTAATCTTATGTAATAATTAAGAAGCATTAAAATAAACTAATCATTTAGGTAAGATTAATTAGTTATTATTTATAACTAAATAATGACTAAAGGTAGTTAGTTAATTACTATTTAATTAACAACAAATTGTAATTAATTAAAAAAATAGTTAATTAAATATAAGGTATTTAATAATTTGCCAATTAAATAATTATATTAAATTGTTTAAAGATTCATTAAGTGTTTAATATTTAAGAAAAATACTCTTAACTTATTAAATCATTAACCTAAGTTGTTTAAGTGTATATAGGGTTAGTGATTGCATATCGAATTATGTGAATTATGTGTTAAACTTATTTGATAGATAAGTTTCTAATTTGCGTACAAATGTACCAGTATACGCTGTATTAATTGTTAGACTAACTTGATTAATGTTAGGTCCTTCAAAGCCATTTAATTAAAACTAGTTTGTTGTAGCTGAGAAAACAGGCAAGTTCCTTATCTCTAAACTCATATCATTACGCAAGTTATTTATTTAAGTTTGAACTATAATTCCAAGCATGCTTTGAGTGGTTTAAATTACTTTACAATTATCCCACATCGATGTTGTTGTTAGTCGCACTTGGTGCACTTGATCTTGTACAGTCTTTGACTTGTACCTTATTTATTGTTCTACTATTTAAAGAACTGTTCAAAGTAGGCTTAAACCATTTGTTTAGCAAGACATTTATGTTTAAAATTTTAAAAGCTATCCAAATCATTGAAGATGTAGATTCTTAGACTATTATGAATACCCCTCTATTATAGGGGAGTACCCTGTATCTATTATCAGGTACAAAACTCGGAAATTAAATGTTATGCATACATATATTGTACTGAGGCTGATCCCCTCGGGTACATATTTCTGGTAGTAACCTTTGTGTCAACCTGCTATTGACTCCAGTGGATGTTTATAGTTCATAGTCTATTTAACTATCTTGATTCTAAAAGTAAATTATAATTCCTGCTTATATTATTCATATTGTTGAATTGTTTCAGCTATTTCCTTTCATTCATGATATATTGTTTCTTTTGTTATTTAAACTTGTTGAGAAAATTAGTTGCTCACCCTTACTATATCATGAACCTTATTGCAGTGGAACCCGAGACTTCTGAAAAGAACAAGAGTAAGGGAAAGATGAAGTGATAGACTTTAAGAGACAGTCTTTAGTTTATTCGTCTAGTTAAAATTACTTGTTTTGTGATGTAAACCCTAAGTACTTTATTAAGGGTATTTATGTACTTTTGTGTAAGGTTACCGTATCTTGGGACTAGTAACACCTTTTGAATGAACAACATATGTTTATTATTCCGCATTTAGTTATTGTATATTGTTTAGAGGTGGATGTTTGTATTGGATCATGATGACCGGATTTGGGTATTTGAGACCCGAATTTGGGGGCGTCACAGGTTGGTATTAGAGCTACAGGTTAGAAACGTTAGGATTGCGAAACCTAAGTTATAACCTTAGTAGTAAACTCGTATTGAGTGTTAGGAGATAAATAAGGGAGATTTATCATATGTGATTTTGATGAATTGGGGAATTCATCGAGTTGAGTCGTACCCAATGAAATATAATTTCATTTCTTCAATGAATATATTTTATTGCTGTACTGATGTTAGTTTTTTTGTTGTGTTGTAGGATGGTTATAGGCGAGATGAGCGGAACTCAAGAGGACATGGTATTCATTGACATACCAGTGGATACGCAGCAGTTGGTAGGATATGCACCCGTTGCAGCTATATCACCAGTAGAAGAGTCCAACCCGGAGGAGGACGATAATAGAGATACTGTAGAGCCTGTCAGAGGCGGTGTTATAAGGTTCGACAGTCAGGACCAGGAGGCTAAGTCTGAGGATGACCCCGCTTGGGGCGAGGAGTTTAGGGAGGACCAGCCAGAGATGAAGGTTGAGGTAACTGCTGGGAGGTACCCGCGGAGGGATCTCCTGTCTACCATCATTTTCAAACTGATTTACTCATGGAGTACATCAGTCGTATTGAGGATCTAGAGCAGATTATAGAGGAGCGAGAGGCCCGTATTGCTCATCTGGAGGAGCAAAACGTTGTCCATCAGCAGGTGAAAAATGTGTATAGGGATGAGGCATACCGGAGAGAGATGGATGTGGCCGATCTGCAGGCTAAGGTTCAGCAGTTGGAGCAGGCTGCACCACAGATGGGTCCTACTGTGCAGCAGCTTATGATCTAGAATAGTCAGCTGAGGCAGACAGTGGAGAGATTAGACGCTAGGGAGATGGCGAGTTAAACAATTCTCCAGAGCATCAGGGCTGAGCTTGATAGGGAGAGTGTTGACAGGATGCGGATGCAGGAGGTATGGCTCAGGTCCACTGGGAGAGTTGGATCTGCTAGGATTGACACCTTAGAGTATGCCCTTGGCACTTCATTTGATCGACTGAGGCATTGGGTTATGAGGCACCCTAGGGAGGAAGGTAACAGCCGACGTTGGATTCGTCGTCGTACAGTGGAGGAGTTGGCCCAACAGGTTTTACGTAGGGCTATTCGCCGCTGTAGGCGATGATTTATTGTTGTTATCTTATTGGTATCTATTAGTAGTGAGTCCCACCTTTTGTTTCTATTAGGGACGGTTCAGCTGTTGTAAATCCTTATGTTTTAGTGTATGCATATGATATCAGTTAGACCCCAACTTTTGTTCTATTAGAGGGGTAGATGATAGCGAATCCTCACTTTTTGTTCATTAGAGGATAGTTGTTGATAGGCAACTCGTGCCTTAAGCATTTATAGAAGTATGCCACTTGTTAAGTCAGACTAAAATATTGGTAGATGAATATAAATGCAGTTATTTCTTTGTTAAATCAAATGTGCTTGGTATATAGTTTTGACTTTAACTGTTAATTTGGCTAACTTAATGCGTAGAATTATAAGCGTAAGTCTAAGATTTGCTCTTTAGCAGATCATGCCGCTAAGAGGTAGACCACGCAATCAACGTATCACAGAGTCAGAGAGTGAACTTGGGGATCAACCCAATTCTATGAGGATGTTTGCAGAGATGCTGGCGGAAGCCATGCAAGCTAGACCCCCATCAGTGGTAGTATAACTAGCACTGCAGCTAGCACTGCACTTGACAAATTTCAAGGATTTCAAACTGGTTGGACCACCAGAGTTCAAGGGGACTCTAAACCCGATCGAGGCACAGTCTTAGATCGAGGAAATGAAGAAGGTATTTGAGGTCGCTAGGGTGGCCGAAGACCAGAAGACTAGTTTCGCTACCTTCATGATGAAGGGGGAGGAGAACTATTGGTGGAAGGCCAGCAAGGGTCGTGCGGGAGAAGACATGATTACCTGGGAACGCTTTAAAGAAATGTTTCTGAAAAATTACTTTTCAGAAAGCATGCAGCAAGAAATAGAGGTGAAATTTCTCGAGTTAAAACAGGGAAGCATGTCTATGGCCGAGTATGTGGGCAAGTTTAATGAGTTGGCAAGGTTCGCAACTCATCAAGTCGATACTGAAGCTAGGAAGGCTCAGAGGTTTGAGCTGGGACTGAAGCTATGGGTATATCGTTCTGTGGCGGTATTGAAGATTAAGAGTTTTGCAGAACTGTTGGAAGGGGTAATCATCGTAGAGGGTGGTAGTGAGGCCTTGACTAAATTTAACCAGGACAAGAAGAAAGGCCAGGAAGGTCAGAAAGCGGGGGGCAGCGGAGGCAGCAACCCCAATAAAAGAAAGTGGAATGAGAGTCAATCCTCTGGAGGCAACAAATCTGGAGGAGAGGCTAAGAAAATGGGCAGATGCAGCAATTGTGATAAGAACCACACAGACGAATGCATGAAGGGTAAGAATGTTTGTTATAGTTGTGGACAGCCGGGGCACATGACCCCAAAATGCCCGAAAAAGATGAAAAAAATATATTTTTCCTGTGAAGCAACCGATCATCATGCCAAGGACTGCCCGAAAAGGAAGGGAGATGTTGGGAGTGACAACAGAGGCAACAACAACAATAGCAGGAGGCTGAACATTGGAGGGCCAGCCAGCCAGGCTAACCAACCCACTGCGCGCACCTTCAACATGACTGTGCAGGATGCAGTCGACTACAAGAACGTGGTGTCAGGTATCATCCCGATCAATGATATTAATGCATATGTATTGTTTGATTTGGGTGTTACCTGCTCATTTGTTTTTGAAGATTTTGCTAAGAGATTAAATTTACCTTAAGAAAAGCTAGAACACCCTATGGACATAGAAGTAGCAAACAAAGAAATCATTCCCGTATACTACATTCATAGGAATTGTTGTGCTGAATTGCGAGGGTTTAGACGTAACGTGGATTTGATACCGATTCGTCTGGGGGAGTTCGACGTAATCCTAGGGATGGATTGGCTATCGAGTCACGGGGTGGTTATTAACTGTAAGAAGAAGTGTGTACACCTAAAGACTTCGAATAAGTCAAAAGTTATATTTTACGGTAGTAAATCACCAAGACAATCAAGTTGTCTAACGATGATGCAAGCACGAAAGTTGCTTAGGAAATGGTGCATAGGTTATTTGGCTCATGTGGTCGATACTCGACGAGTTGAGGGCGAACTGAGTCAGATACCTATTGTACTGGAATTCGCTGATGTTTTCCCAGATGAGATTCTGGGGTTACCGCCAAATAGAGAAGTGGAGTTTGTTATTGATTTGGTACCGGAGACCGCACTGATATCAAAGGCACTGTACCATATGGCACCAGTAAAAATGAAAGAATTGATGGTTCAGTTGCAGGAATTGCTAGATAAAGGTTACATCAGACCAAGCGTGTCACTGTGGGGAGCGCCGGTTCTGTTTGTAAAAAAGAAGGATGGTTCGATAAGGCTTTGTATTGATTACCGGGAGTTGAATAAGGTCACCATTAAGAACAGGTATTTGCTGCCCAGAATTGATGATCTGTTTGATCAACTTAAGGGATCGAAATACTTTTCGAAGATAGATTTGAGGACAAGTTATCATCAACTGAAGGTGAGGGAGGAGGATATTCCGAAAACGGCATTTAGAATTCGTTATGGTCATTTTGAGTTTTTAGTGATGTCATTTGGACTGACGAATGCACCAGCGGCATTCATGGATATGATGAACATAGTGTTCAAGTAGTACTTAGACAAGTTTTTGGTCGTATTCATTTATGACATATTGGTGTATTCGAAGATGGAGGAAGAACATACAAAACATTTACGAATAGTATTGGAGGCTTTAAGAAGGGAGATGCTGTACGCCAAGTTTTCAAAATGTGAATTTTGGTTGTAGAGGGTGCAGTTTCTAGGTCATATTATTGACAAGGATGGTGTTTCGGTGGAGCCAGCGAAGGTGGAGGCAGTTATCAATTGGGAACAGCCGAAGACGCCCACTGAGATCAGGAGTTTTTTAGGGTTAGCAGGGTATTATCGGAGATTCATTCAGGATTTTTTGAAGATAACATCACCGTTGACCAAGTTTACCCAAAAGACTGTGAAGTTTGTTTGGTCGGAGAAGTGCGATGAAAGTTTTATGGAGCTGAAGAAGAGGTTGGGTCAGGCACCGGTGTTGGCTTTACCGGACGACACGGGAGGTTTCGTAGTGTACAATGATGCGTCATACAAGGGTCTTGGTTGTGTGCTAATGCAACACGACAAGGTCATTGTGTATGCGTCACGTTAGCTAAAGGATTATGAGAAGGGTTACCCGACTCATGACCTGGAGTTAGCAGCGGTAGTTTTTGCCCTGAAGATTTGGAGGCACTACCTGTATGGCGAGAAGTGTGAGATATATACCGATCACAAAAGTCTGAAATATATCTTCACTAAGAAGGAGCTAAATATGAGGCAACGCCGATGGTTAGAATTGATCAAAGACTACGACTGTGAGATTCTGTACCATCCAGGCAAAGCCAATGTAGTAGCAGATGCCTTGAGTAGAAAAGACAAGGAGAAGTTGCTGAAGCTAACAAATCAGGAAGAGTTAGTGAGAGATTTAGAACGTTTGGAGTTGGAGATCAAATATCCGATGGAGACGGACGAGAAGTTATTTATAGTAACAGTAAGCTCGACCTTATTAGACAAAATCAAAGAGGCTCAAAAAAAGGATGAAGATTGTGATAGTATTAAGAAACGAATTGCTGAAGGCAATGAGCTTAAGTACAAGATTGATAGCACAGGATTGCTAAGGTTCGAAGGGAGAGTCTGGGTACCGTTGGATCCGGAGTTGTGGGAAGAGATTCTTTAGGAAGCTTACAGTACTAGGTATTCAGTACATCCCGGAAGCACGAAGATGTATCAGGATCTACGTCAATACTTTTGGTGGCCGAATATGAAGAGAGGCGTGGCAGAATGCGTCAGTCAATGTTTGACATGCCAGCGGGTTAAAACAGAGCATCAGCGGCCGAGCGGACTGCTTCAACCACTAGAGATTTCGGAGTGGAAGTGGGAGCACATCACGATGGACTTTGTGGTGGGTTTTCCACTCGACACATAAAGGTTTAGACGTCATCTGGGTAATAGTGGATCGTCTGACCAAGTTAGCCCATTTTCTACCTATCAGAATACGGTACAATCTGGAGCGGTTAACGAAGCTCTACGTGAAGGAGATAGTGTCACGACATGGAGTGCCGGTATCGATTGTGTCCGACAGAGATTCGCACTTCACGTCAAATTTTTGGAGAAGTCTGCAAGCAAGGATGGGAACACAGTTGAGGTTAAGCACAACGTACCATCCTTAAATTGATGGCTAGAGCTAGCGAATGATTCAGACTCTGGAGGATATGCTCCGAGCGGTTGTGATGGACTTAAAGGGCAGGTGGGATGACCATTTTCCATTGGTGGAGTTTGCTTACAATAACAACTATCACGCTAGTATCGGTATGCTACCGTACGAAGCGCTTTATGGAAGAAAGTGTCGAACACCATTGTGTTGGGACGAGGTTGGTGAGCGAAGACTGCTTGGACCTGAAATGGTACAGCAGACTGCAGACACAGTACATCTTATCAGGAATCGACTGGTAGTAGCTCAAGATCGTCAAAAGAAGTACGCAGATTTGCATCGTCAAAAGCGGGACTTCGACGTGGGCAGTTTCGTATTTCTGAAGGTATCTCCCTGGAAGGGGAAGATCCGTTTTGGCAAGAAGGGCAAGCGAGTCGGTGAAGTGGCGTACGAGGTAACATTACCTCCTGAACTTGAGCACATTCACAATGTGTTTCATGTGTCAGTGTTGTGGCCGTATAAACTAGACTACAAGCACGTTATATCCTATGGACTAATTCAAGTCGAGAAGGACTTATCATACGAAGAAGTTCCAGTTCAGATACTCGATAGGAATGAACAGAAGCTGAGGAATAAGATAATTCATTCTGTCAAAGTACTTTGGAGGAATCACACAATTGAAGAAGCTACGTGGGAACTAGAGGAGGAAATGAGGGCAAATTACCCGTTTTTATTTGAGTGACCTTATTTTACAATTCCGACGACGAAATTTTTATAAGGGGGGAGAATGTAATGTCCTAGAATTTTCACGTCATTATTAATTAAATTATTAATTTAATTTCTAACGAGTTAGTTTTACGAGGTTATTTAAATCTTTTTGTGTGATAAATTAATTACGTGATTAAATGATTATGTGATTAATTGTTAGAGTTAATTAAAGAGGGTCACTAATATGTTAATTAACATAGTGAACAAACCCTAAAGTGTTAATATCAAAATAATTGTTAAGTTGCTTATTAATTAAATATTCAATTAAATATAATGAGTTCATTAAATTTGGTAAATTAATTAATATGATTATTAATTAATATAAACAATGTGAAATATTAATAATAATATTTATTAGTCTATTTAGTAATTTAATACTAATGAGTTAGAGTATTTAATTATTTATTTAATCTAATTATTTATTTAATCATGGATTGGATAATTAATGTGTAACAAAATTAATAACTAATCATTTGAGTTATAATTAAATAGTCCAATAATGAATTAAATGGACTTGACTAGGTAGTAGCCCAAGTGATTTATTAGGAGTCAATTGGATTTTAAATGAAGTCTAAATCATGAGCCCACTTAGAATTAATGGTGTAACTATTATTTATTAAAAAAAGTGACTTGTGATAAATATTTTGGGACACCAATTTCATGTGTTGCCGGCAAGGATGAGATACATAATCCCAAATTCATCATGGGATTATATAATCCCTCATAAATAGCCTTGAGAATGATAAAAAAATAATCCAAGAACTATTTAAGGGACTAATAATCCATCATCATAGGATAAAAAGTCAGAAATAACTTTAAATTAATACAAATAGTCCAATCCCAAGTATACATTTTGCAAACAAACATAGCCTAAGTCTTAACTTTACATTCATTCTTAGATCAAATACATATATACATATACATTTAATCTACCACATTCTAACACAACACAGTGTCTTATAATAATTCTTTTCTGACTACCTAACCGTAGTTACTATTTTCTATCATTTGCATCTTAAATCCATTCTATTTTTATTAAATCATAGTAAATTATTTTATATATAATTTTAATATATATCAATCCACTAATGTACCTTAAATTAGTGACTGATCCTTATAACCTCTATAGAGCCCTCGCTACCTCATGAGTCTCTCTTTGCAAATTAACCACATAGGTCATTCTTAACATATTGATTAAATAATAAATTAAATTTAATCACTTTTTAATACTTTCTGTCCTTTCAAACTAAGTTTTAACTGCTAACCTTTACTTAATTAACCAAGATCCTTATTTAGAAATCTTGTTTAAAACCTGGGATGTCACATGGTTAGGCTGAGGTTTAGTGGTGGTTGGAGGGGGTGATGTTGGTTCAATTTGGTGTTCGGGTTGGGGTTCAGTTTGAGGTAGAGATGGGGGAGTTGGTTCGATTTGAAGGTCGATTATGGGTTCGGCTATTGGATTAAGGGGGTATTCGGTTGAGGTTGGTGTGATTGTTGGAGGAAGGTTATGTTTGGATTTATAGTAGAGGCTTTGACTAGTCTTCGGTGTTTTGTTTTTATTAATTTCTATTTCTCCTCATTAGAAAATTCAAAAACTTTCTCTTTTATTTTTATTTTTACTTTTAGGTGGTATATTTTAGTGTTTGACGGGTTCAGTGGTTGTGTTTATTAAGGGTTCAGGTTGTTTGGTGTTTATTATAAGTTTGACAGTAATGTGAGATGTCAGTTTAATGGTGGTGATTGGTTTGGCAATAATAGTAGAAGGTTTGGGGGGGGGGGGGTGATTAAGAGTTCAGATGTTTAAGAAGTTATGGTTAAAAGATTGGCTGGGAGTTCGGGGGTTTCATCGAGATGTTCGAGAAGAAGAGATACAACAAGTATGGGTTCGGGTTCGTAGATCACTATTGGAAAGAATGGGAAAAAAGTAGAAATTACATTACTTGCATAAAGAAATAAATAAATAAAGGAAATAAACTTTACAGAAATGTGTTTGGGTAATTACATCCATGGTTGAATAACTAATGTTGGTCAGATAGAAGATCCAACGACCAAGGGGTCTTCAGAATATTGGAACAAAACTCTTGAAATTCCTACTTCCAAACTAAAGGAACGTCTTTTGGTATGAGAGAGTTTTGGGTGGGTTTTCCCCAAGATTGAAGGATATGGGTGTCGGGGCCACAGAGGAAGACCTAGTATGGTTACCACCCCTTGTTACTGGTAGGGGGTGATCATCCATACTTGATGACCAGGTTGTTTGGTTAATTGACGGAAGTCGGGTTCTCTAGAGTGGCTTAGTTTGAATATGGAAAAGAAGAATTCAATGGAGGGTTCGATTTTGAGTTCGTGACAAAAGAAAATAAAACAAATAAGATGGATGTATGAATTGAAAACAAGCTGAGAAAACCCAATTCCCATAAAAGAAAGGAAAGAAAAGATGAAATCATGAAAAGAAAACCTGACACCATATTTGAGGACATAGATTGGCACTGCAATCCAGCCCCCACGTGTTAAGGCATCAATACATCCTCATGGGGTTTAGGGGCTCTCATGAGATATTCTATAGGTATTTTATATCGCTGGTAGATATCTTCGATTAAACAAGAAGGAACAGTGGATTTGGTGTTGGCTACAGTGTATTCTATTTCAGATTCATAGAATTTGCAATTTTTAGCTCTTTCTTCATTCATTTTTTGAGGAAGGTTAGGATGAGGAAGAGTTTTTGGCCATGGTGACAGGAAAAATGGAGGTTTACTGTGAGAAAGGTGATCGGAGAAGAAGAGAAGACGCCGAAAAGTTTTTGCAGAAAGAGAGAAACAGGAGAATTGAATGATTTTTGCAGGAAGTAATTTGAAAATGAAGAGTTAGGGTTGCTTTTTGGGGGGTTGGAACTTAATCATGAGCGTGATAACAAAAGGCAACGAATTTGAAATGTCAGTCAGAAATTTATGGAGACACATGTGTTATGATAATTTTTTTTAGCAATTAAATCCTCTATTGTTTACGCTTTTGGCCTGTACTAATTTTCACACCAGAGCTATCTCCCGACAGCCCAACTCGTCAAGTTTTTGGTGTGATCATGATTTGTTTCCTGTGCAGGTTACTTATTTTTTTGGTGATTTGGGCTCGCGTACAAAATCAGGCGTTAACAATATATATTAGGACTTTGGTAAGTATGGTGGAGGAATTCAAGACTCGACAATGCATAGAAATCCGTAAAGGACATTTAGTGTAACAGATTTAGTGCAACTATTGAATTTTACAATTGAAATTGGATTATGACTCGTATGAACAAAATTAATTCGGTTGTAATTTTAAGTACAAAAAATTCTGATCAAACCCAAAAATTCAGTTCAACTCAAATAACTATCCAAATTAACTCTCAATTAATTAAGAGTTAACTCAAATTGAAATTGTCTCATGATTTTTTATATTTTAGTATTGACTATAAGAGTAATTTAATAAATTAGTTATTATTAACAAAGTAGGTAGAATGGACATAAATTAGTACCTAACCTCATATGATATATAAAAGTTGCTATATAATCATCCCATTGTACTTAAAAAAAAATACTATAAAGACCATAGAATAACGACGCGAATAAAGTTATAAGACCACAACAACTACAAAATAGTACCTTTACTGAAATTTGTATTCATAACAACTCACCTATAAGATGGGGTAAAATAGTCCCTACTCGATGAACCCTAGCAACACCTTAATTAAGGATAAACTGGCCACATAATGTTGCTTTTATCTTTAAAATCAAATTGTAAACATTATGGTTAAAGTCCTACAATACATATAGACATACAAAGAAAATGGGACTTTGTAGTTATTAAAGAAAAAAAATTGTAATTCGCGCAAGTATAATTATAAAAAATAAAAGGAATGCAACACTATATGACACAAAAATATTGTTGATCATTTTTTTATGAGACGCTACTGAGCACCTACAAATTTTACACATTTTTAGCGTAATGAATCGCCTCATATCAATGTTGATTAATTATTCTCTAAATCGAAATGAGATTAAGACGGTCAAAAAAATAAAAAACTTTATAAACCGAAATGCATGAGTGAGAATGTCATAAAAATTAGAGTTCTTTAAAAGAAATTGGAAGTGGTGACCGGTCTAATTTTTATTTTTTTTTGACTTTTAAATTTTTTATAATATTTATTTTAACTCAAATATTTATAGAATTCAGTGATTTAGGTATAATTTGGATACATGTAAATAATCAAGATCGTATAGTTTATACAACTCTGATTATTTATATGCATCTAAATTATATCAAAATCACTAAATTTTATAAATATTTGAATTAAAATAAATATTATAAAATTTTTAAAAATTAAAAAAATTAGACCAATCGCCACTCTCGATCCCTTTAGATTTTTTTGTAAAAATTAAGCAAAAAAAAAAATGAGAAAGACGGAAATATTAAAATGTCACATCAATTATTAATCACGTTGGAGGAAACTATTAGGAAGCAAGCCTTCGCCATTGATTGCACTTAATGGAGGCAAGATTCTTATCGACTTCTTTGGCTTCATTCATTACTTGACAAATTTTCCACAAGCTTGTGGAACATGCCGTGACTTGTACTTGCGGGCAGATACTGCCAACCTTTTATTTTCTTTTCGAGTACTTCTAAGGGATCGGAAAATGAGAATCGGGTTAGCGATCGTTTGATTTTTTTTTTTTTTTGTTGTTGTTGTTTTTAAATGACTTTAAAAAATTAAGTCTATTTTTTGGAATTAATTTTTTTTATAAAATAAAATAATTTAAGTATGATTTGAATGTATATAAATAAACAGTATTTACAGATTGTATAATACTATTTATTTACATACATCCAAATCACACTTAAATTATTGTATTCTATAAAAAAAAAATTAATTCTATAAAATCAGACTTATTTTTTAAAATTCATTTAAAATAAATAAAAAAAATTTAATTAATCACTAGATCGGTCTTCATTCTCCTATTCTTAGACTTTTTCTTTTCTCTAAGTCATGCACCGTCAACCACTTAAGTATAAAAATTCTTGACAATGATATCTTAATTTGATGGTTAAAATTATTATATTTTAAGTTTAATTTTTGTTGTTTTTTTTAATGTGAAATGTTCTTTTCCCTTTATTGTGGCATCCTTTACACAAGTACACCATAATAAGTCTGTTTTTTATTTTTTACGTTATAACTTTTGCTTTTGTACTCGAGCCATTATTTGATGGCTGATTTTTTATTTTATTGTTGTTGTGTTTGAATCATCTTTGGGATGGAAGGAGTACTAGTTATTTGTGTGAGGGTTTTTATCAACAAGAGAGAAATTTGAACTCAACAAAGTCATAATTGATCGACAGTCTCTTGATCTCTTGATATGATTTAATTCTATTAATATAAAAGTTGCAGAAGACGGTAACAGAACAGAACGATGATAGACAATAAATTATCTTCTTCCTCGTCTAAACCCTTCACTCTAGGTTAAGAAAAAAAATACGACAATCTCTTTTTATATTTTTTATACTAATTCTCAAGCACTATGTTAAAAAAATAATTATTTGGAACCAAGTTACAAAAATAGGTTAATTATGATTTCTTCATTTTTATTATATAGGCCGTTTAAGACATAATTACATATATTAAGAAATTTTATTAATACTAATGTTATGTAATTAATATTGGTTTAAAATTTCATTACTAGTCATGCATCTATTAAATAGTTACTCATCCTTCTCATCTCTCTTTCAATTACTGTATCTTTATGAGTAAATAAGAAAATGATTAAATTTTTTTTCCTTAAATATATGTAAAACGTCTTATATTATGAGGAAACCCCCCCTCTAAAACGACCTATATAATAATAGAAATGAGGGAATAGTACATAAGAAGCTAAAAAGAATTTCGAAAAAATGCAATACAAAAAGAAACATCTTTGTAAATTTCCACTTCGACTCTACCTTTTTTACTCATAAAAAAGAAATAAACTAAAAATAAATAAAAAGATCGTGCTAATTTTGTAGTTAAATCACATATACAATTTGCACACAATTTATTAGATGAACTTTTATTAATTAATTTTTGGAAACAACCCTGCATTTTATACTTCGACTGTTGGAGCTGTGATCTTCAGAATACACCACAGGTTGAATTTGAGAACCCTGTAATAGAAAAAATATTTCGAAAATGAACCTGTTCTTATGCAATAGTCAGAAATTTGGGACATTTTGAGATGATGTTGCAATATCCTCATTTCCATCAGCTTGGTGGGAGCTGGTTTCTCTTATAATTCTTCCCAATGGGCGTCGATCAAATGCTCGGCAGCTACCTGATATCACGTATACTCGGCACACACACATTTCATGTCTCAACTGCATATAATTAATAAACAAAAATGCTTCAATTTATTTTGAATTAAACTAAAAACATAATTTACTTTTGTGAGAAAGGAATAGACTGTATTGCTAAACTAGTTAGTTTAACAGTCCTGCGAAAAGAGGTGTACCTTCCGTATCACATGTTGTACACTACGTAACACAGTACTGTCGGACTAACTAGTTCAATAGTAAAGGTATCCATCGTGTCCCGTCTATTTTTATGTTTTCAGCACATCCGAAAATGGGTGAAATATAAATCTACGGAACAAATAAAGGGCATATTTTTGCACGAGGGATAGAATTATGAGTACCCTTGGAGCAGCACTGGTACTAGAGGAGGAGCTGGTGAGTACTTCTTCCACAATAGCTCTATACTCGTTCATCTTCCATTTTGTTTTCTTACCCGTAGGAGCTTTTCCTATGTAATATACCATTGCTTTCTTCACTCCAATCACTTTGTTACTTGATGAGTACACATAACTAGGTGACCCTGTAGCCTTCCAGAATCCGGAAGCCGTAGTCCGGTTAGGCCTCCCTCCTCGGGCTTCTCTTTCTTGTCTCGGCACAAAAAAGAACCATTGCTCCGAATCTTCACGACATAACTCTCCTGCAAACTCTAACAATCATAAAAGAAAAGAAATTTAGTCCCAATATCAAGCTATCTAAATTTTATCGGAAAATGATATTGTTACAGTAAAAATGACGTTGACGCAATAATAAGAATTACACAAAGCGAGAAGCATCGCTAAAACAATTATAAAATATCGCTAAAAACATATTTGATTTGGAAGCATCGTTTCACTCCAGCAAGATCATATTTACTATGTCAATATCAAAAAAAGAAATTGATATAGAGAGGAAATTGAATTAAGAATTGTACTTGGTAGTTGCCAAGGTTCTTGTTCATAAATGTTGACAATTGGTATAACTCGAGCAAGAGCTTGGCTATAATTTCCTCCTAGCTTGTTGTGAAGATAAAAGGCAACAAGCTCTTCTTCAGTGGGATAGAAACGAAACCCTGGTGGGGATTCCTCCATTTTTTCTTTGTGTTAGTCTTATGGATTTGGTGTGAGCTTATATTTATATATATATATATAGAGCTAGTGATATCAGAATTGTGCTTGTTATTGTTAAATTTCAGCTTAACACAGTAAAAAAAAAATAATAATAATAAAAAAAATTGTTTGTTGTGATATCAAAATTGGGTTTGTTTGTATGTGAGAGAGGAAGAGAAAGAGTGAGAGAGAGAGAAAGAGTGAGAGGGAGAGAATTGCCGTGTGAGAGGGGAAAATATGGGAGGATTGGAATATTGGTAGGATTTTCTTCCACACGGCTTATTAATAAAAATGATGCATTTTCTGCAATATCAACTGTATCCTGAACGAGTCAAAACTATCCCACGTCTGTCTAAAATTTGTGCTCGATCGGTTATATACAGATATAGGAATTAAAATTATCACCGATCATAGTGTACGTAGTAGTGTCCATGAAATATGTGCTTACCATTGTCCAAAATTCATTAAAAATATTTGATATCTAGTCATAGCGAGTATATTTGATATACGGTCAAAGTGGATATCATTTTAATTAAAATTTATTAAAAATAGATACAATTACATACGTTGTTAGTTTTTTTCTTTTTAAAGCAATAGCTTCTTTTTTTGCTTTATAAAAAATTATAATTTAGATTTTTTTTTTTGGCAGAGTAGGCCCAGGAACTAATAAATTTAAATTTGACTAATTTTGGTATTTGGTGATCATCGATGCATTTTTAGTGATTTTGGCAAAACATAATTGGCGAAGTAAGAAATTAATTTGTTCTTTAGAGGTTGCAATATGGCAATTTTTTGAATTTTTAACAAATATACATTCAAGAAAAAGGAAAGCTCATAGGTATGTATGTCGACAAGTTTTTTCTCTAATTACTTAGAAAATATATTGTAATTAACAGTATTCACCTTTTTTTTAAAGTAATCTGAAAGTTCTCTAGATAGTGTAATCTAAACATGCTACATTATACTGATTTGCAAGACAAACATTTAGAATATTAATTTTAAATTCTTTTGGCTATAGATTCAAATATTTGAAATTATAATATCAAATACACAATTATTTCTGGTAGTTATTAATACGTTATTGTACTTATGTTGCGTTTGGATTGAATGAATGAAATAGAGAAAGAAATAAAATAATTTAAAGTTATTTTAAGTATATGTTTGATTATTGGTGGGAATAAGTGATTTAATATGATGGTAAAATTATGATGCATATCCATTCCATTAGAATGAATTTTATCCCACCACTCTCACATAGAATAAAAATTAAAGGGATAGAATGAATTTTTATTCTATTAAAATAATTTATTCTCTAAAATGATCATATAATACGTTATTTTTTATTATATTTTTTCATTAATTCTATTCTCTCATCCAAATGCAGCATTAGGGGGCTCAATGAAGCTGGCCATTTCACAAATAATTTTCATGAATTTATTGTCATAACAAATAAGATAATATTCGAAGGTAATGATTTAAAGTATGACTTAATCAAACTTTAACTACAAAATATTCTAAACTTTGAAAGATTTTTTAGCCTTTTTTCCCCAAATATAACGTATAGGTGGTGAAAAATGAGAGATCCAAGACTCTCAAATGAAAAAAAGTAATAAATCTATGTCATTGAAATTATACTAAAAGTCAAACTGTTAAAGTCATAAGTCAACCCATCAAAGTTCAACCATGCTTCAAAAAGTCAAACCCATTAAAGTCAAGCCATCAAAGTCAAGCTCATTCACACTATGATCAAGTATTAACCAGTAAATGCCTTTATTGATAGTTCTTTGTATCATGAGGAAATGGGTTTTTATTTTAGCGTCAATTATATCGTATTTTTTTTTGGCAAAATTAATAATTTTCTTATTATAATTGACACATTTTACTTATCAACTTATTAGATTTTTGAAAATTATAATTACCCGTATGAACTAATTCAAATTTTGAACTCACACCACTCCGTCAAATTGATTGAATGGACATCTAATATTTATCTACGTGGCAACGTAAAAAAAATAATAAAAACTAAATCATAAATTATGTGACAAAATAAAATAATAATTTTTTTTAGAACAATGACATAAAAATAGATTTCGTTTATACTGATTTGCAAGACAAACATTTAGAATATTAATTTTAAATTCTTTTGGATATAGATTCAAATATTTTAAATTATATAAACAAATACACAATTATTTCTGGTAGTTATTAATACGTTATTGTACTTATATTGCGTTAGGATTGAAGGAATGAAATAGAGGAATGAATAGAATGATTTTAAGTTATTTTAAGTATATGTTTGATTGTTGGTAGGAACGAGTGATTTAATATGATGGCAAAATTATGATACATATCCATTTCATTAAAATGAATTTTATCCCACCCCTCTCACATAGAATAAAAATCAAAGGGATAAAATAAATTTTTATTCAATTAGAATGATTTATTCTCTAAAATAATCATCTAATACGCTCTTTTTCATTATATGTCTTCATTAATTATATTCTTTCATCCAAATGTAGCATCAGGGGACTCAATGAAGCTGGCCATTTCACAAATAATTTTCATGAATTTATTGTCATAACAAATAAAATAATATTCGAAGGTAATGATTTAGAGTATGACTTAATCAAACTTTAACTACAAAACATTCTAAACTGAAAGATTTTTTAGCCTTTTTCCCCCCAAATATAACGTTTAGGTGATGAAGAGATCCAAGACTCTCAAATGAAAAAAAGTAATAAATATATGTCATTAAAATGATCTAAAAGTCAAACCGTTAAAGTCAAAAGTCAACCCATCAAAGTTCAACCATGCGTCAAAAAGTCAAACTCATCAAAGTCAAGCTCATTCACACTATGATCAAGTATTAACCACTAAATGTCTTTGTGGATAGTTCTTTGTATCATGAGGAAATGGTTTTTTATCTTACCGTCAATTATATCGTAATTTTTTTGGCAAAATTAACGATTTTCTTATTATAATTCACATATTTTACTTATTAACTTATTAAATTTTTGAAAATTATAATTACCGGTATGAACTAATTCAAAATTTGAATTCACACTATTCCGTCAAATTGATTGAATGGACATCTAATATTTATCTACGTAGCAACGTAAAAAAAAAAATAATGAAAACTAAATCATAAATTATGTGACAAAATAAAATAATAATTTTTTTTAGAATAATGACATGAAAATAGATTTAGTTTATATTGATTTACAAGACAAACATTTAGAATATTAATTTTAAATTATTTTGGATATAGATTCAAATATTTGAAATTATAAAATCAAATATGCAATTATTCCTTGTAGTTATTAATACCTTATTGTACTTGGGGGACTCAACGGAGCTGGCCATTTTACAAATAAATTTTCATGAATTTATTGTCGTAACAAATAAGTTAATATTCGAAGTTAAGTAGGGGGGACATGTTGGTGCAGAAGCGGAAGGAAGTCCGATTCTTAGAACTTAAGTAGGGGGACATGTCTGTGCCCTAATACGTGGCTAAATTTAATGAATTAGTCCGTTTCGCTTCGCATCAAGTTAATACGGAAGAAAGGAAAACACGTAGGTCTGTAATTGAATTTTTTTTCCCAAATTTTGGTGAAGTCTATAATTGCTGAAGGAAAGAGTGAAGCCCTCGCAAAATATAAAGAAAAGAAAAACAAAATAGGAGGAAATTACAAAGGAGAGTGTAGCTGCGGAGGAAATAACAAAAGAAAATGGAATGATAAAAATAAAACTAAAGAAGGAAAAAACAAAAAGGGGAGAAAGGTATGCGACAAATGTGATAAGGGCCATATAGGAGCGTACTTAAATGGAAAAAATGTTGGAGAAGTGGGCGACGGTCGTTTTCACGATTGATATTAATGTGCAAGTATACACGGCCTTCAAGTAGTAAATAGTATGTCTAAGTCGATCCTACAGAGAGTTATACTAATGTTATCCGAATATTAAACTTAATACAATCTAATCCGATTTAAACTATGATTAAAGATGGTGATTTTTGTCAACACAAATTCTTAAACTAAATAAAACTTGGCAACAAGGATTAGAATTAAATAAGCTAAGATCAGAATTTCACTCACTACCTCATTTAAACCTCACACCCCACTTTTCAATGCTAAAATCGAACGAATGATAACCTGAGAATATAAGCAACCATAAACCTCTTTCGATAGTTAAATGATTCACACCACACTAAGCAGCTCCCTATATTCCTATGTGACCTAAATTAGCAAGACAACAATAAAAGCGATTCTTAACAAGGCTACACAAGGTACCCCGGTATATTTCTATCTGAGATACGAGTTAGGCATTCCATCCGAAGATAAAGATTCCTACAAGTGCTATCATGCTTTAGGTCAAGTTATTTAATCCATTTTCTAATATCATAAACAACACCTCATTACATACAAAATACATAAACCATACATGAAGAACAAAGAATGACAACCATTCATTTTCAACCCATACACATCAAAAAGAGAGATATTCAATTAAAACCAAGTAATGAGCTTCATTGTGATCCTAGGAATGAAGTTAGTTCATATATAAATGAATAAAATCCATTAACACTTCACTCATTAGCCTTAACTACACAAAATAAAGATAACTAAATGGTTGAAACTTCCTAAAACACAAGCTTCAAATACATAAACTCCCTTCACAATGTAGCAATCCAAGCTTGATAAGTCTTCTTGTTCTTTAGCTTAAAACCAATCCTAGTTGCTTTGAAGGCTTGAACAACTGATGAAGAACAACTCTCAGGCGTAAGGACCTCCTTTTTTCTAGGTCAAGCAACGATTTGGCTTAAGTACAAAAATCACGTCTATTTTCAACAAGCTAGATCTCTGCGGCGATGCTCTTGGGTGGAAATTACCACTATGCCCTTCTAACTTAAAAATTCTACAAAACACCGACAATACATTAGGGGCCATAAAATTCATAAATATAAGCAATAAAAACTCTCAAAACTCATAAATCATTAAGCCAAAAGTACTAATTCGCAGGTATAAAACCCACTCATCAAATACCCCCAAACTTAAGTATTTGCTCGTCCTCGAGCAAAACAATAAAACATAAATTAAATAATTACTAAAACTACTAATCCAGACATGAATTGGAATCAAAGCCTCAAGGATAAATTGCAACAGTTAAGATAAATCATAAAGCAGAACAAAGTCTAAAATTTCAACAAAATTTTCAAGCCCACGACTGCCTATGATCTGTTTACGTGTGTGTGTGCAAAATCCCATGTTAAAATTAGTCAGAGTTTAGATGAACTTAACCAAGCAACTACCATGAGCGATTTCACTTTAACCTACTAACCCAACGATCACAACCAAACAAGGTAATTATATAAGGACAGGGTTTCTCGGATTTAAACAAAGATAAACTAAACTATTTTTTTTTTACGCACACAGGCGAGTGCGTTTTACGCTCCGTCTCACCTTGACTTACAAGCTTGACTGTACAATGCCTAGTTCTTTTAGGCTATTCAGAGCTACCCGTGTATCGAGCTTTTGATCAGTGACTCCCAAACCAGTCGGCTTTAGGGTACTAAGTGGAAAAACACCCCTATAGATCTAATCACTCAAGTAGCAAAGGCCACAAAAGTAGATTAACCAAACTTTTATTATACTAAAAACATAAACCAAAGATTTTTTTTATTTATTTATCGAGATCCCCCAAACTTATATACAAGCCTAGATTTAACGCTCAAGAAGGTCATTTAGAACATTCCAAGCTTACCCCACAAACAGCTAACCATATCAGTTCTCTAAATAAAAACTAATCAACAATTAGGATCGTAAACGTGCATGATGAAAAAGGCAAGATGATTAGCATTGCTAACTTGAATCAATCGCTGAAATAAAGACTACGCATACTAATAATTTTTACTTAAACTGGCAGCATGACAAAATACTTCATATCATTAGCTACAAACTCACAACCAAAGTCTGGATATCTACTAATAACTAACATAACATAAACGCAACGAAACTAATTAGGTACTAATTAAATATATGAACAGATAGAAACACACACAACCCCCAAACTTGAATATGACAAAGCCCTCATTGGAAAGATAGAGAATTTAAAATTGAGGACTCCCCTGAATTTGATTAGGCATCTGCATATTCTTCAGGAGAATCCTGAGGGTAATCAGAAATCACTGGCGGGCTTGGGAACTGCAGAGGGTTTGGACCAACATTCAACCCCGTCCTTTCGAACATCTCAGCAAGGGTCGCAGTGAAATTGACATTAAATTGCATCATAGAATTGACTTGTTGAGCGACATAATTAATCTGGCGAAAATGGCGATGAGATTCTCTTCTCAAGTGCTGCACCTCCATAGCTATGGATGTTAGAGATGGCTGATTTGCCACGTCATCCTCCTGTTCATCCACAAAGAGCTCCTCAGTATCTGGAGACTGAGCCTCCAATATAAATCCGACTCCGCTCGGATTAGCTGGGGCGCCATCTCACTGACTATAGTGACTAATCAACTGAGAGTCAATTGGGATTTTGGGCTGCTACAGAGGGTCATTCGCAGACCATTCGACTTCGGCATTTTGGCACAATCCATAAATAAGTGAAGGATACGACAAACCACCCGGAGTATCCCCATAGAGAGTATGCTTGATTGATCCTAGAATAACGCGCCCCACGTTGATGCTCATCCGGTTGACCAAACAATACAATTGCACTGCCCTTGATATGATCACATTGTTGACATGCGTGGTGGGGAGCAGTTTGACACAAATGAAATAATACCATACTTTGCCAAACCTACTCAAGAACTGAAACGAAAATAGCCGTGGCTCCCCATCCTTGAGAGTCCATTTTTGCATCAGGCTGACACAAGCCTCGAAGCACGTCGTTTAGATTGAGGCGTTCGGTCCTGTACGTGGTATATTGGTCAACCTCTTCTAGGTGGGCAATGTGATAAAACTTATTTATCTGCTCAACCCCAAAGTGAACATTCACGCCACGAATGCGCACCACATTGACATTTTCCTTCGCATTGGCATAAAATTCTTTGACAATAGAAATGGCTGCCGGCTCGGGCTGTTCCGTGAAATTGTGCTAATGCTTCTCAGTGATCATATTGTATAAACGTCCATTATTGACATTTGAAAGGAGGCCTTGTTCTGGGATAATTGTTTTTCCCTCTAACACTTCATAATACTTCTTCTCCGCCTCTTCGCTAACAAAACGATGAGCGTCATATGTGGCGCGAGAGGTCTGCCCACATTATCGTTTAGGAGCCATGCTCGATCAATTCAATGCTATGAAGTCAAAAGAACCCAAACAACAACCCCAAATCAACTGAATTTTTAACGGAACTTGGTTGCGACAAATTGTCAAACAGTTGGCGTGCACCCTTAATTTGAATTCTGCAACAAGTCTCCCCCAAACTTAATTCAGCCACCCAATTTAGGGTATTTTACCAATCAACACCTCATTACCAACCCTCCATCAAAGAACTCAAAAGAGATTTGCATAAAAAAAATAAAGGAAGAGAATTGGTACCAAAATTTTGACCGAGAGAAACCCAACCGATGGCTCACGGTTTGGCACGGAGAGAGAATGCACTTTCTTGCTGAGATCCTTGGTGTGGTGTGAGGTTTTGAGAGGGATTGCAATTTGGTTTTGGAATCTGATGGCAAGGATGGATGGGAGAGTTTAAGAAGCAATGGCCTTGAGAGTGAAGGTTGCGTGCATGCTGGCTTGAAATGAACCCCGACTGGGGTTATACCCTTTTTTTTTATATATAAAATTAAACCTTGGAGACCACCGTTGTGGCGGTATCAGGGCACCGCTGCGGTAGTCAAACTTTCTGCCATAAATTTTTGTTCTATTTAATTGATTCCATATTGAAGCATTGCTATGCTAGTACCTGAAAGTTTAACATAGACATATCAAAAACTAAATAACTAATCACAATTTTAACTCAAAAAAATAGAAAATACAATTAGTTATAAAGCTAATTTTTAATTATAAGTATAATTATACTAATATACTATATCAAAAGTATTTAGCTAATCAAATTAATGCAAAAAATGACTAAAATAAAATGCGATGAAAATAAAACTAAAATGACAATAAAAATGGGTTGCCTCTCATTTAGCGCTTCATTTAAAGTCTTGGGCTTGACTACTTCCTGATTCATTGTGGGTCAGCGAAAATGATAGAAACTTTTTGTCGATCCACCTCACCTCCCATGTATTGCTTTAGACGTTGGCCATTGACTTTGAATGTGTTCAAAGTTGTGGCATCTTCCAATTCAACCGCACCTTGCGGGAATACATTTTTGATAGTGAAGGGGCCCGACCATCTGGATTTCAGCTTTCCCGAGAAGAGTCTTAATCGGGAATTATACAAAAGCACTTTCTGGCCAATGTCGAACTTCCTCTCCACAATTTTCTGATCATTCCATCATTTGGTCTTTTCCTTATAAATTTTTGCATTCTTATACGCTTGGAGGCAGAATTCATCCATTTCGTTCAGTTGGAGCATCCGTTTCTCACCGGCTGCATGTAATTCAAAATTGAGCTTTTTGATGGCCCAATAAGCATGATGCTCAAGTTCAACCGGTAAGTGGCAAGCTTTTCCGAAAACTAAGCGATATGGTGACATCCCAATTGGTGATTTGAAAGCTGTTCTGTGTGCCCATAACGCTTCATCTAATTTTTTAGACCAATTCTTCCTGTTGGGATTCACCGTCTTTTTCAAAATCCGATTTATTTCTCTGTTAGAGACTTTCGCTTAACCACTGGTTTGTGGATGATAGGCCGTAGCAATTTTATGGGAGACCCCATACTTGGCAAGGAGGGCAGCGAAATACTTATTGCAAAAGTGTGAACCTCCATCACTGATAATAGCCCGTGGAGTGCCAAAGCGCAAAAAGATGTTCTTCCGCAATAGCTTTGACCCATTTAGATACATAGTCCACAACGACTAGTATATATTGGTTGTTATAAGATGACAGGAATGGTCCCATGAACTTTATCTCCTAAACATCAAAAATTTCAATTTTTTGAATGCTATTCAGGGGCATTTCATGTCTCCTAGAAATATTACCTGCTCTTTGGCAATTGTCGCATCTTGCTACAAAAGAATGAGCGCCTTTAAACAAAGATGGCCAATAAAACCCAGATTGTAAGACTTTTGCCGTTGTTCTCTCCCCACCAAAATGTCCTCCCTAATCAAATGAATGACAGTGATGAAGAATATCACTCATTTCTTCTTTGGGCACACACCTCCTCAATAACTGATCTGCACATTGCTTGAAAAGGAAAGGTTCATCCTATACAAAGAACCGGACATCACTTAAGAACTTTTTCTGTTGTTGATAACTTAAATCCGGGGGAGTCACATTGCTCACAATGAAATTAGCAAAATCTGCATACTAAGGTAATTCGCTGTGCACAACAAACAGTTGATCATCCAAAAAATGCTCATTAATCACCCTGCCATCTCTACCGTTTTGCTCAGAATTTTCTAATCGCGAAAGATGATCAGTGACTTGATTCTCTGTCCCCTTTTTGTCTCGAATTTCTATGTTAAATTCTTGGAGCAGCAGAACCCATCTGATCAGCCTCAGTTTTGTATCTTTCTTTGATATCAAATATTTAATGGCAGAGTAATCTGTGAAAACCACAACCTTCGTTCCAATGAGATAAGAACATAATTTGTCGAAGGCATACACAACTGCAAGTAATTCTTTTTCAGTGGTTGTGTAATTGAGTTGTGCATCTGACAACGTCTTACTTGCATAATAGATGGTATGGAAGATATTCTCTTTTCGCTACCCAACACTGCTCCAATAGCAAAATCACTTGCATCGCACATTAATTCGAATGACAACTCCCAATCAGGAGCAACTACTATTGGAGCAGAGATAAGTTTCTTCTTCAACATCTTAAATGCGTCAATGCACGCTTTTTCCATCCTGAAGGGCATATTTTTTTTCCAGAAGATTACACAACGGCATAGTGATTTTTGAGAAATCCTTAATAAATCGTTTGTAGAAACCCGCATGGCCTAAAAAACTCCTAACCCCCTTCACAGATGATGGTGGTGGAAGCTTTTCAATAGTCTCTATTTTGGCTTTCTCAACTTCAATTCCTTGAGCAGAGACTCTATGTTCGAGAATAATACCCTCTTCCACCATGAAATGACATTTTTTCCAGTTTAACACCAGATTAGTCTCGACACACCTCTTCAACACCGCTGATAAATTTTCAAGACAAGCATCAAAAGAATTCTCGAACACCGAGAAATCATCCATAAAGACTTCTAAAATCTGCTCTGCCATATCCAAAAAGATGGACATCATGCACCGCTGAAATGTAATAGGCGCATTACACAATCCAAAATACATCTTCCTAAAGGAAAATGTGTCGTATGGACATGTGAATGTGATTTTCTCCTGATCTTCTGGTGCAATGGATATTTGATTATAACCGGAGAATCCATCCAATAAACAGTAAAATTCATGCCCGGCTAGTTTATCCAGCATTTGATCGATGAATGGAAGAGGGAAATGATCCTTCCTAGATGCCTTGTTAAGCTTCCTATAGTCCATGCATACTCTCCAGCCGGTGACTGTACGAGTCAAAATTAGCTCATTGTTTTCATTAGACACCACGGTCATACCCCTCTTTTTCGGGACATACTGAACAGGGCTCACCCATGGGCTGTCGGAGATATGATATATGATTCCAGGGCCGAGCCATTTAATGATTTCTTTCTTCACTACCTCTTTCATAATGGGGTTGAGATGTCTTTGATGCTCTATGGTTGGCTTGGCGTCATCTTCCAATAAGATTTTGTGCTTACAAATGGATGGACTAATCCCTTTTATGTCTGATATAGTCCACCCCAAAGCGGTCGTATATTTCCTTAGCACACTTAGAAGTTCACCTTCTTATTCATCAGTTAAAGCTGTAGAAATTATAACAGGATAAGTGGATTCGTTTCCTAGAAATGCATACCGCAAATGATTTGGCAACGGTTTGAGCTCCAGTATTGGTGCTTCCTCCTTGGATAAATTTGAAATAGAAGTTTCTGCTTGTTCCAAAGATTCATAATGCGGTCTAAACATAGCAATTCGAGGAGACGCATCCAAATATTTCATGCATTCTGTATGATTATGATCTTTTGCAGTAGTGGTTCCAATGATCGAAGCCTCCAACGGATCAGAAATACAAGTTTTCATTAAAACTTCATGTACAATCCTATCAACCACATCAATTTTAAAGCACTCTTTGGAATCACTTGGAAACTTCATAGATTTGAAGACGTTGAACTTTATCTCTTGATCTTGAACCTTCATGGTGAGCTCTCCCTTTTGAACATCGATAATAGTTCTCTCGGTGGCTAGAAATGGACGCCCTAATATAATAGGCACTTCCTTGTCCTCCTCAAAGTCTAGCACTATAAAGTCAGTTGGAAAGATAAACTTGTCAACCTTTACTAGCACATCTTCTACGATTCCCTTAGGGTATGTCAGAGATCTATCAGCAAGTTGTAGAGTCACATTGGTAGGCTTGGCTTCGCTCAACCCCAACTTCCTATAGATGGATAATGGCATAAGATTGATGCTTGCTCCAAAATCACATTGAGCTTTGCCAGTAAATTCATTTCCAATGGAGCAAGGAATCGTGAAATTCCCAGGGTCCTTTAGCTAGGGAAGAAGCTTCTTCTGCAGAATGGCGCTACATTCCTCTGTTAGAGCCACCGTCTCATAGTCACCAAGCTTTCTCTTCTTGGACAGTATATTCTTCATAAATTTCATATAGTTTGGCATTTGCTCTAAAGTTTCAGCAAATGGAATATTGATGTGAAACTCTTTAAAGACCTCTAAGAATTTAGAAAACTGTTTATCCAGTTTCTGTTTTTACTACCTTTGAGGAAATGGCATGGGTTGAACTCTTGGAAGGGTTTTGTTGACTAAGGTAATTGGCTCTTGGACTTCTTCCACAATTTTAGGACTGCCACTTGTTATGTTTTTTGTCTTAACAACTACTTCCTCTTCAGTTAGATTTGAAGGCACTGTAGTAGTTTCTCCAATGGTATTTAGTAAGGGTCGACCACTGCGTAGTGTGACTGCCTTGCATTGCTCCTTGCCATCCTTATTTGGATTGACCTCAGTGTCACTAGGCAAGGTTCCTTGCGGACGATTATTCATAGCATTGGCAAGTTTTCCCACTTGGTTTTCAAGATTCCTTATTGCAATATCTTAGTTATTGATTCTTGTCTCATTCTGAGAAATGTATCTAGTTAGAAGTTCTTCCAAGTTAGCTTTCTTCTCTGTAGGAAGAGGAGGATGAGCTTGTTGATGTTGTGGAGGTGGTTGATGTTGCTGTGGATTGTAATTTTGATATCCTGGAGGATATGACTGCCTTAAAGATGAAGATTGTCCTTGATTGTTATTATTGCTCCACGAGAAATTAGGATGCTTTCTCACTCCAGGATAATAATGCGTCAGCATATTAGTGTTTTGTTGCCGATTGTAATTAGTGACATATTGTACTGATTCTGCCTTGATGGCACATTGCTCACTAGGATGTTCTCCAGCATATATGTCACATATCACTGCAACACTCTGTACAGGTTTTGCTCCCATATTATCATTTTTTCGAGCAAGTGCAGCCACTTGTGCATATAAAGATGTAACTGCATTCACTTCATACATTCCAGCTACTTTCCTTGGAGTGAACCTCTCAGAAGGCCATTGATAATTATTTGCTACCATGATCTCCAACAGCTCATGCGCGTCATCATAACTCTTTCTCATTAAGGCTCCGCCAGCTGCGGCATCAACACATTGTTGGGTAGAGCTTGATAATCTGTTATAAAATGTTTGTACTTGTAACCACTTTTGAAAACCGTGGTGGGGACATCTTCTGAGTAGATCCTTAAAACGCTCCCACGTCTCATAGAGAGACTCAGAATCATGTTGGCAAAAAGCTGTAATGTCATTTCGCATTCTTGCTGTTTTGGCAGGCGGAAAGAGCTTAGCTAAGAATTTCTGAGCTAGATCAACCTAGGTACTAATGGAGCCTACTGGTAGAGAATGCAACCAGCTCTTCGCTTTATCATGTAGAGTGAAAGGGAACAGACGAAGTCTGAAAGCGTCTTCAGAAACTCCTTGATATCTGAACGTGTCACAGATTTCCAGAAATTTGGCCAAATGATCATTCGGGTCCTCATTAGGCATCCCACCAAACTGTACATGATTCTGAATCATTTGAAATGTGCCCGGCTTGATCTCAAAGCTAGCAGCTATGATAGCTGGCCTATTGATGCTCGTATAGATATCTGTGATTTGTGGCATAGCATATTCCCACAATGTTTTATGATCTTCTTCTGCCATTGTATCTTGATGGTGAATAACTTGACCCCTCCTCTCTTTTCGCAAGACACGCAAAGTTCTTTCAATCTCAAGATTGAAGGTTACGAGATTTGGACCTTAAAAAGGAAGCATGTACAATCAAGAGTACCTGGAAGAAAATAAAAATAAAAATAAACAAATTAAACCAATGTAATAGTTTAAACGAAGATTATATTGATAAAGCTTAATATTGCAGAGAAATTAGATAAATAACTCCCCGGCAACGGCGCCAAAAACTTGATGGTCGTTTTCACGATTGATATTAACGTGCAAGTATACATGGCTTTCAAGTAGTAAAGAGTATGTCTAAGTAGATCCCACAGAGAGTTATACTAATGTTATCCGAATATTAAATTTAATACAATCTAATCCGATTTAAACTATGATTAAATATGGTGATTTTTGTCAACACTGATTCTTAAACTAAATAAAACATGACAACAAATATTAGAATTAAACAAGCTAAGATCAGAATTTCACTTACTACCTCATTTAAACCTCAAACCCCTCTTTTCAATGCTAAGATCAAACGAATGATAACCTAAGAATATAAGCAACCATAAACCTCTTTCGATAGTTAAATGATTCACACCACACTAAGCAGCTCAGTATATTCCTATGTGACCTAAATTAGCAAGACGACAATAAAAGCGATTCTCAACAAGGCTACACAAGGTATCCCGGTATATTTCTATCCGTGATACGAGTTAGGCACTCCATCCGAAGATAAAGATTCCTACAAGTGCTATCATGCTTTAGGTCAAATTATTTAATCCATTTTCCAATATCATAAACAACACCTCAGTACATACGAAGTACATAACCATACATGAAGAACAAAGAATGATAACCATTCATTTTCAACCCATACACATCAAAAAGAGAGATATTCAATTAAAACCAAGTAATTAGCTTCATTGCAATCTTAGGAATGAAGTTAGTTCATATCTAAATGAATAAAATCCATTAACAATTCACTCATTAGCCTTAACTACACAAAATAAAGATAACTAATGGTTGAAACGTCCTAAAACATAAGCTTCAAACACATAAACTCCCTTCACAATATAGCAATCCAAGCTTGATAAGTCTTCTTGTTCTTTAGCTTAAAACCAATCCTAGTTGCTTTGAAGGTTTAAACAACTGATGAAGAATAGCTCTCAGGCGTAAGGACCTCCTTTTTTCTAGGTTAAGCAACAATTTGGCTTAAGTACAAAAATCCCGTCAATTTTCAGCAAGCTAGACCGCTGCGGCGGTGCTATCCATCGCTGTGGCAGTGCTCCTGGGTGGAAATTACCACTATGCCCTTCTATCTTAAAAATCCTACAAAACACTGACGAGACATTAGGGACCATAAAATTCATAAATATAAGCAATAAAAACTCTTAAAACGCACAAATCATTAAGCCAAAAGTACTACTTCGCAGGTATAAAACTCACTCATCAGTGGGGCAATTCGCCAACATTTGTCCAAATCCCAGGAAGGGTGGTTGCTTCAATTGTGGAGTGCAAGACCATCAAATAAGGAACTATCCAAATAAGGGAGGTAATGTTGGAGTAGGGAGTAAGGCGAATAATAACGCTAAATTAACCATTGCTGGACTAGGAGGCCCAAGCCGACCTATGACAAGGACCTTTAATAAGATCGTTAGAGATGTGGTGGCATCACAAGATGTCGTGTCAGGTATCATTTTAATTAATACCGTAAATGCTTACGTACTATTTGACTCAGGTGTTACTTATTCGTTTATATCATATGAATTTACGAGACATTTAAAATTGTCATGCGAAGATTTAGATTATCCCTTGAACATAGAAATTACGAATAAAGAAATAATTCATGTTAAGAACATATATAGAAATTGTTGCGTAGTGATTAAGGGACACGAGTTTCGTGTAGATCTTATTCCCATATAATTAGGAGAATTCAACGTAATTTTGGGAATGGATTGGTTAATCAATCATAAGGCAATTATTAATTGCCATTTTAAGTGCATAATTTTTTTTACATCATCGAAGTCAAATGTGGTATTTACAGGGAATCGTTCACGAAGGAAGTATCGTTGTTTGACAGTAATGCAAGTAAATAGACTACTTAAGAAGGGGTGTATTAGGTATTTAGGTTACATAGTAGATGCCAAGCAAAATGGGTCAGAATAAAACCAAATACCAGTAGCAAGACAGTTTGCGTACATGTTTCCCTATGACTTACTTGGTCTTCCACCTGATATGGAGATTGAGTTTGTTATTGATGTAGCGCCTGGTACGGTACCTATTTTGAAGGCTCCATATAGGATGACCTCTGTAGAAATGAAGGAGTTGATGGTGCAGTTCCAAGAACTGTTGGATAAGAAGTACATTAATTCAACTCAGTATTTCTCCTTGAGGAACACCAGTATTGTTTGTAAAAAAGGACAGTACATTGACATTATGTATCGACTACCGTGAGTTAAACAAGTTGACCATAAAGAATAAATATTTATTACTTAGGATAGATGACCTGTTTGACCAACTGAAAGGGGTTGAACACTTTTCGAAGATCGATTTGCAATCGGGTTATTATCAACTGAAGGTGAGAAGCAAAGATGTGCCAAAAACAACATTTAAAATACGCTATGGGCATTAAGAGTTCTTAGTAATGCTCTTTAGGTTGGCGAATACTCCTGCAACATTCATGTACTTAATGAATAGAGTTTTTAAGCCATTTTGGATAGGTTCGTGATAGTGTTTATTGAAGATATTCTTGTGTACTCGAAAATACTAGAAGAGCATACAAAACACCTAAGGAGTGTATTATAAATCTTAAGGAGGGAACAACTCTACACTAAATTCTCAAAATGTGAGTTTTGGTTAGAAAGAGTTGATCCAGCGAAGATTAAAGCAATGGTGAATTGAGAGCAACCAAAGACACCAACAGAAGTTAGAAGTTTCTTAGGTTTGGCGGAGTACTATAGGAGGTTTATTCAAGACTTTTCAAAGATAGCAACCCCGTTAACCAACTTGACTAGGAAGAAGGTGAAGTACGTTTGGCCGAAAAAATGTGAAGAAAGTTTATAGGAGCTGAATAAACGATTAAGTATGGCACTAGTATTATCTTTACCAGATGATAGTGGAGGCTTTGTGGTATATAGTGATACGTCACATAAGGAGTTAGGTTGTGTTTTAATGCGACATGAGAATGTAATCACTTATGCGTAACGACAACTAAGGGATTATTAGAAGATGTATCCTACTCATGATCTAGAACTAGTAGTGGTGGTATTTGAAAATTTAGAGGCATTACTTGTACGAAGAGAAGTGTGAAATTTATACTGATCACAAGAGTTTAAAGTATATTTTCTCACAAAGGGGGTTAAACATAAGGCAGAAGGTGGCTGAAATTGATAAAAGATTACGATTGTGAAATCTTATATCATCTTGGGAAGGGCAACGTAGTTGTAAATGCACTAAGTAGGAAAAACCAAAAGAAGTTAATGATGTTAACAACTCAAGAGGAATTGATAAAATAATTTAATAGGCTAAAAATTGAGGTAAAAGTTTCGTTAGAGTCTATCAAAAAATTATTTGTGATGGAAGCTAGTTCAACTTTATTAGATAAAGTAAAGGAAATACAAGGAAAAGACAAGGAATGTGATTAGTTAAAAAAAAGAACAACTGAAAGTGGGGACGACAAGTTCAAGATAGACCAAGAGGGAGTTATAAGGTTTGACTTGAGAATGTGGGTACCTTCAGTACCAGAATTAAAAGACGAGATTCTGCTAAAAGCACACAGTTCC
This sequence comes from Hedera helix, assembly GCA_947179155.2. Taxonomy (NCBI): domain Eukaryota; kingdom Viridiplantae; phylum Streptophyta; class Magnoliopsida; order Apiales; family Araliaceae; genus Hedera; species Hedera helix. The sequence goes on from OX359276.1 coordinate 34,811,344, forward strand.
AAGTTAACAGTTCACCCGAGAAGTAAGAAAATGTATAGAGACATTAGTCAACATTTCTGGTGGTCGAATATGAAGAGGGAAGTAGCCGAGTTCGTGAGTAAGTGTTTAACATGCTAGAAGGTTAAGGCAGAACATCATTGACCGAGTGAGTTGTTACAACCCTTAGAAATTTTAGAGTGGAAGTGGGAACATATTACGATGAATTTTGTAGTAGGACTTCCAACCACACAAAAGGGTCATGATGTAATAGGGGTAATAGTGGACCAATTAACCAAGTTTGCTCATTTTCTACTAATCAAGGTCAAGTTCAACCTAGACATTATAACCAAACTTTATATTAAGGAGGTTATCTCTAGGCATGAGATTTTAATTTCGATTGTGTCCGATCGAGACCCGCAGTTTACATCAAATTTTTAGAGAAGTCTTCAAGAGCACATGGGGACATAGTTAAGATTGAGTATGATTTCTCATCCATAAATCAATGGACAAAGTGAAAAGAAGATTCAGACATTGAAGGATATGCTACGAGTATGTATGATGGACTTTAAAGGGAGTTAGGAGGATCATTTACCTTTGGTGGAATTTTCATACAACAATAGCTATAAAGCTAATTTCAAAATGCCGCCTTACAAGCCTTTGTATGGGAGAAAATGCAGAACACTGTTGTGTTGGGATGAAGTCAGAGAACGACAAATGCTTGGGTCATAGATGGTTCAACAAATGGTAGAGGTGATTTGAATTATACGAGAAATGTTATGAGCTGCCTAAGATCGACAAAAGAAATATGCGAATCAGCATAGAAAGAAACGAGACTTTGAAGTTGGGAGCCATATATTCCTAAAAGTATCACCTAAGAAAAATGAAATCTGAAGTTTATAGGACCGTTTAAGATTTTGAGAAGATTAGGGGAGGTGGCTTATGAAGTGGATTTACCTCTATAATTAGAACATATACATAAGGTATTTAATGTTTTAGTATTGCATCCTTATTAACCAAATTATAAACATGTCATCGGTTATGAACCAATTCAGGTCGAGAATGACTTAAGTTATGAAGAGATTGCTAATAAAATTATTGATAGGAAAGAACAAGTGCTAAGAAATAAAGTAATACCTTCAGTAAAGGTAATATAGAGAATCAGTCAATAGAAGAAACTGCATGGGAGCTTGAAGATAAAATGAAGGAAAATTACCCAAATTTATTTTCTTGATTTTGTATTGTAATTTCAGAAATGATATTCTTATAAGGAGGGGTGAATGTAACATTCCGATATTCTTGTAAGACTTATAATGTGATTTTATATGACTAATATAACTCAATTTTGTGATTTAATCTATGTTTTATGTGATTAAGAATATGTGTTGTTAATTGATATAAGAAAAATATTTTCTCAAAAAAATAACGTGAAAGATAATATTTATGCAGAAAACGCTTTTCGTTTTTACGACATTTTGTATTACGCCATAGTAATTATACGAGATATAAATACATAATTTCTATTCAAAAATACCAAAATCCAAAATCAACTAATAACCTAACTAAGCTAGTTGATATGAAACTTTAGGAGTAAACCAAGTTACTTTATCAATTTGGTTGAAATCAAACTAAGTAAACTAACTAAGTTACATGAACAAACTAAATGAAGTAACTAGAATTAGAATGAAACAAGGGAGAGTGACCGGATGGGATGGGGCCTTTTTTTTCTTTGACTCATGCTTAGAAGCTACTCATAATATTTGGAGGTTATCAATGTAACATTACGAGATCCCGTCCTTCCTTAATTATATCCGATTATCTCGGAATATCATAATTATTAATTTTAAATCATATTACCTGAAATTTCGTGCGTTAAAACTTAATTTTTAACCCTTTAAAACTATTTCAGTTGACCAAAATGTGGTCCATATTTATTTTATCTTTAAAACTTACTTTCCTTACTTGTCTTAGGATCGCAACGTTCACTTATCATTTACTAGAACTTAGGTCAAACATTTATAATTTGTGACCTAGTCTAATACATTTCATAATCATATTTATTCATGATTTACATAACCTGCAATTAAAATTTCGCCATGAACTATCTATATATGGCCCTGTTTGCATATACCTGTTATGTACTTGTTCCTGTTTATATAAACCTGTTTACTCCCGGTTAATCATGATGTCTATCCATACATATGAGTTTATTACATTTAAAACTCATCTAACCATAATACATCATGAATATTACATCATTACAACTTTTACCCGCATATTAAATACATACAATCCGATCACTACGGATTTACAATCATTTCACTTTCTGTTACTAACATGGTTTAACATTTATAACCAGAACATTATATAACTTTTACATGTACAAATCTCTTCACGTTTATCAATACATTCACCATTCTTTACCTGAGTTGCACCGGATTTTCCGGTCTTCTCATACCTTATCTGAAATGTTAGTACATAGCAATAGTGAGCACTAAGGCTTAACAAGTATCATGCTCGCAGTTTATAATATGCTTTATGCCTCTTACTCTATCATAATATGCATGAATGCCATGTATTTCATCCAACATTTATGTCACATAATTGTACATTAGGCACATTTCAAATTTGTTTACTACCATGTAATTCACTTAGAGTAATAGTACATCTAATCTGAAAACTTGCCTGTACGCTTTATTTACTTAAAATGTACTGCCTCGCTTGGCCTTGCTATCCTTCATGGGGTTGGTTTGCTACTTCGAGCACTATCTGTAAACATACAACATATATTCATTATTATAGGATCATAAACTTAACAAATTTAAACCAAAATCTCTTAATCATTAATCTCGATTCATATCATATTTGATGTATTATACCTTATGTAGGTTAATAATACATCCTAACTTGTTTTTGACCTTTTAAATAACCCTTTAACTTGCTTTGACTTAACTTTAGTCATGTTACATTATGTCATTCATTAGCTCATTATACCTTAACACCCTTTACATAGGTCATTCTTTATCCATCTAGGGTTTACATGTTCCATCTCTACTATTACACATTAAAACTAAACTTTTCTCTCACAACACGAGCTACCAATTGGTTATTATTGGACTCATATTGGTTTAACATGCTTAAATATTTCATTTATACATTTTTGGCTCTTAATCTCTTGAAAAACATAGCTTGAATTCAACCCGACTCAAAAACTGAAAATTGAAATCAAAAGGGTCGGGCGCAGCTGCGCTCGGACCCATCGCAGCTGCGGTCACCAGCGCAGCTGCGCTTCCCTGCTACCGCAGGTGCGCTCCAGTAAAATTCGTCCGACAGAATGTTTGGGCGCAGCTGCGTTCCCTATGAGCGCAGATGCGCTCAGCCTATTTTTTTTATAATTATTTTTAACTCTCTTTTCACTCTATGATTTTCTGTATTCGTGGTTGAATTTAAATGCACATACAATTTGATTAGTGTCTAGCACCTTACAATGCACTATTACATGGCTAGAAGAGTTGGAATTCACACTTCATATCTCTATATAACAACTTTAAAGCTTCCATCTGTAAAGACAAAAAGGGTTACATTACACATTATATCCTTTCATCTTGGCTTTTCCAATGAAGTTCAAATTT